>SJYX01007870.1:129228-175613 GCA_006410675.1 Oreotragus oreotragus | reverse complement strand
CAGGGTCCTCATTACCATCTTTCTAAATTCCATATATATGTGTTAGTATACTGTATTGGTGTTTTTCTTTCTGGCTTACTTCACTCTGTATAATTGGTTCCAGTTTCATCCATCTTATTAGAACTGATTCAAATGTATTCTTCTTAATGGCTGAGTAATACTCCATTGTGAATATATACCACAGCTTTCTTATCCATTCATCCACTGATGGACATCTAGGTTGTTTCCATGTCCTGGCTATTATAAACAGTGCTGCAATGAACACTGGGGTACATACACACCGAGGAAACCAGAATAGAAAGAGACACATGTACCGCCATGTACTTTTCTAGATACTAGAAAGATAGCTGCTGCTGCTAAGTTGCTTCAGTCATGCCCGACTCTGAAACCCCATGGACTCTGTCCACGGAATTCTCTAGGCAAGTGTACTGGAGTGGGTTGCCATTTTCTTCTCCAGAGAAAGATAGTAAGTAATTAAAAATCATCAAGTGTCTGCTCTCATGGAGTCTGCATTCTATTTGGCATGGAGAAAAAAACAAATACATCAATACTTGATTGTTCAATTCAACATTTGCTTAAACTTTTGCTCAGCACCTCTTTTCTAATTTTAAGTCCAATGTTATATTTCTGCACAAGGTGTGTACTGCTGCCAAAATGTGTAACCTTTTCGAAGCAAGATGAGGTCTAGGGTGCCTTTCTTTCCCAGACAATCAATTCCTAAATGATTATAATCAGCAAATTTGAAACAATAAATAAAATACTATTGTCTCAAAATCTCATATACCATTTAATCACTCTACTCCATGGACTTTTCACATGGAAAGTGAATATATTTCACACAGTGAAGTTGATCTTTCTAAATGACTAGGTATAAAAAGTCATAGANGTGCCTTTCTTTCCCAGACAATCAATTCCTAAATGATTATAATCAGCAAATTTGAAACAATAAATAAAATACTATTGTCTCAAAATCTCATATACCATTTAATCACTCTACTCCATGGACTTTTCACATGGAAAGTGAATATATTTCACACAGTGAAGTTGATCTTTCTAAATGACTAGGTATAAAAAGTCATAGAAATCACTCTTTTCTTCCAAAAACAAATGTAATCAGTGTACTACACTTCTCTCTATGAGTTGTAATAGTAGGCTTTATACTCTTGAATAATGGAAAGTGAATATATTTCACACAGTGAAGTTGATCTTTCTAAATGACTAGGTATAAAAAGTCATAGAAGTCACTCTTTTCTTCCAAAAACAAATGTAATCAGTGTACTACACTTCTCTCTATGAGTTGTAATAGTAGGCTTTATACTCTAGAATAAAACTAGTATTTAACAAATATCAAGTGCTTTGCTGTACACCTGAAACTAATACAACACTGTAAATCAACTGTGCTTTAATAATTTTTTTAAATATCAAATGCAATAGCATGAATATACTAAAAATGGCTTTCAGCATACCACATGATTTTCTTTAGATCCACTGCTTGATTTCTTTAGGGCAGCTAGAATCATCCTTATTTGCATAATTATATTATGTGTGTGACAGTTTTAACATCTGGCAAAAAGTCATGATAAGTGTCTACTATTTTTAAAAGTTCAAAAATATTATTTTGGAAGGTATTCTTATTTCCTGCTTGAGGATGGAATAGGAAGATACAACATTAAGGAAGAGGGGACCACAGGAAATATAATGATTTCATTAAGATTTAAATGAAAATGTGTCTTTCTGAGGCATATGGCAGGTAGTTAAAGACACAGGCTTTGGAGTCAGAAAAAATTGGCTTGATTCCTGCTATACTAGTTGTATAATTTTAAGCAGTTGAAGCTCTCTAAGATCAATCTTCCCACGGGTAAAATGAGAATATTTCCATTATAGAACCATTGTGAGGATAAAATGGAACAATACCAATGAAGGACTTACAGCAATATTTGGCATGTCTATAACTACCTTATATGTACTTGCTTTTTGTTACTACTACCATGATTATAATTATAATTATTTTATTTTCCTATTATATGTCAGAAGACCAAATAGAGAATCTTGCTTAACCTTGACCAAAAGCAGTAAGAAGAAGAAAAAGGAAAAGAATGAAGTATAACAGAAAAGTTTTGCCTTCCAAAAAAAAAAATTACTGTTGAAAATGTAAAACCGACATTTTAAATTCTATTTCATTGTGATCAACAACCTGGACTAAATATATTTTTTAAAGAAACATGAACCAATTTCTGCCTTCCCAGAATCAGGGAGTGCAAGTTCACATGTTTCATCCAAATTTCTTACTGTAGCAAACACAAAATGGGACAAAAAAGTAAATAAAATCCAGTCATTTATATAATTTTTGGTACAAAATGGGCTAAACTCTGAATAAGAAATCGGGAAAATGATTACACTGAATATCCTACTTTGAGTTCCAAGTTTGCAAGAAGCTGGCTCTTCAATACTGTGCTTCCTAGACCACCTAGCCATGAAAGCATGTGCTACTCAAGGGATGCCAGGGAGGCTCAGTGACTCTTTTGGTGGGTATTTTAAATGAGTCTGGTGAAATGTACAGCTTATGTATACCCACACTTGCCAGGACTTGGGTCATCCTCTTGATTCCCCAGTGGGCCTCAGAAAGGAAGCCCTACTGCTTGCTCCTTGGAATCACTAGGACGTATTGGGGGCAGGTGTTTACACCACTTTAAAGATGACAGTAGGAAACTTGGAAGGATTTTATAGTCTGAACAGAAAACCTGATCCTTGATGAAGAAAAGGGGGATTCGAATAGACAGTAAACATAGAGTCAGAAATAGAAAGGGGCTTTGGGGGTTTTAAAATGCTATTTTGGTGATGATCAAATTGAAAAGGCAGAAAAGAGACAATCTGAAAGTGAGTGATGGTGCATGTGTGTGTGTCTATGGGAGAGAGAGAGTGAGTGCTGACGCCACTGAGGAAATTTCCACAGGGGACAGAGAAAAAGTTCATTCATCCATTCCCTACAACACTGCCTCTCACAGCGTATCTTCAAGTCATTTGTCTGGTCTGGTTTGAAATGACTAAGTGATGGGGCTTCCAAAATGTTCCCAGAGAGACTATTCCACAGCCTACAAAATTCTTCTGTTTCCTCTTATTTAGCTTAATTTTTCTCCACTTCAATTCACTGTTTCTATTCAAGAGGTCAGGCAGGGTGGCAGGAGTAAGCTTGTTCTTTAAATTCATGTCATAGGAAATAGTTTCTGTTTTCTTTTCACTTTAATGATTGGGTTTCTCTGAGACTATGCCTACATTTGCTAGAAGGGATACAAGACTATAAGTGGATTCTTTTCTTGTTCAAATGAGCTTCATTGGCTCATGTGTGAGGTCAAATCCTTATCGAGTTCAACTGTGAGGGCATTTTTTATTACATCTATCCTGGATCACAGGGGCTTAAAGAAATCTGATAAACTATACATTACATAACATCCTTGGGGTTATTTTTTTTCCCCCATTCCTATGTCCTGAAGAAGGAATGACAACCCAGTCCAGTATTCCTGCCTGGAGAATTCCATGGACAGAGGGGCCTGGTGGGCTTACAGTCCATGGGGATGCAAAGAGTCGGACATGATTGAAGTGCCTTAGCACATTCTTATGTCCAGAGCATATACAATAAAAAAAGATTTTAAAGTTCAGCCCAATTTGAAATGTCCATAAGCTTTCATTTCTGAACTTACTTCCTAAGAGGAGCACACTGCCCTCTGCTGTACCTCCCAGAAGAAGGGGCAATCTCTGCAGAAAAAAAGTCTTCATTCTCATGGTTAAGATCTTAGACTATCTTACTATTGACAACTTTTCCAAACCCCTTCTTCACTGTCCAAGAAAAACTTGCCTAGGAAGATGAATTTGTGTTCTGTAGAGTTTCTTATCTAGGACACTCCAACAAGACATGTGAGATGCTTAGGAGGAAATTTAATTTCTTTCCAGCTTCCTTGAATTAAACCAAGCCTGTGAGTACAAGGCACAGGTCTCAAATGAAATATATCTCAAACACCCTCAAGATGCTCTGAATTGTGTAAGAGTGCTTACATTAATGTAGATGACCCCAGGATCCAAGACATGCTGAATAAGAAACTTCTGCAAGTGGGGCAAAATTAATAAATTTGTTTATGCATGTCCAAGTACAAGGACTGATGTGTATGCATGCCCAAGTATGAGGACCGAATGTTTAAATCGTTTTGACTCCATCCAGGGGAGTGTTTAGAGATTTTTGATATTTGTGCACTTCCTTTGATGTGTTGTCTTCCCCTTTTCACCTGTTTATACTCACAACATAAACATCCTCCATGTGGACAGTAGATCTGGTTCATCTGAAATGCATATGACCAGCACCTTGGGACTGCTCTAGATAAAGGAGCAGGGGAGTCCAGAACACAAAGCCAGCTGCCACTCACTGAACCTGAAGCCAGCTTCTACTTACAGGCTATGTTACCTTAGCCAAACTGTCTCGGTTTCCTCATCTCTTAAGTTGTAGTGATAATGGCATCTACCTCATGGGCTAGTGTAGAGACTATATGATTCACTTAATCAATATTTGTAAAGGGGTTAAAATGATGTCTGAAATACAGTAAAGAATATTCTATAACTGCAGAGTCTGTAAATTTAGGACACTGTAGTCTCAACTTCTGTACATAGTATGGCACCCTCTGTATACCTTGTGCACATTCTTGGGTAGAAAATAAAGAAATAGAGAAAATTAGGCCTATGTGAGCAGAGGCAGAAAAAAGGAGAAACCTTGGTCTCTGTGGAATCCAGCAGGAACAGCAAAGATCTTACAAAGCCATGAATGTAATACCCCCAGACCACAGATACCCTCAGACAAAGCCACTCCTGCTGATCAGGACAGGGGACATTACAAGAGGTTGTCAGATAACTCAGCCCCACCATTATGTAAAGGAAAGGAGCAAGTCCAGCTTTTTGGCTGGATAGGCAAGAATGAATGCTTGAACACTCATGACAGTGATTCTTAAATGTTAGAAATGAAAACTAATATTTTCCTGGAGCACCATGTCATTTTCTGGGGCCACAGTGACTACAGCCACCTTCACACATGTGCTAAGAAAGAATGTTCCTTGAGACAAAAAGGTTCTGAATAAAATCTTGCTGATTTTCAGGAAGAGAGCCCTTTCTAAATTTGTCACCTGGCTTTGTCTCTGACAGGTTTGCAGTGGTAATGACTTTTTCGCGGCGGGTACTCAGTATTCTGCTTGTTTCACAAACTACCTTTACCACATTTCCCAGGCTAGTGCCAAGGGTAAAGCTTCTCCATGCCAGGTTTTCTGAAAAATTAATAAATCTACTGCCATAATCCTTACTGCTTCAACTGACAAATGTAATAAACGACAGGATACAAAGCCCAGGTTTCCTAATGGGATTGCTTTCCTTTTTTTTTTTTTTTTTTGGTCTTTGACAAGTTTTAGAGTAGCACTTCTGAGATGTGGTCAAGTGCTATAAACCTAATCCTTTGCAATTTCCTCCTTAGCTCAAATAACCTAAATATTTTATGAATGGTAAAGGGTTTCACATGTCAACCATCAACCAACCCACCCTTGTCTATCCCTTTCCCCTATCTTTTCTTCTGGTTGTTTGGATAATTTTCTTTAAGAAAACATGCTTCTGTCAATATTTCAAACAAAGCACACCGGATATTTTTCATACCCTTTCTTTAGAAGTTTTCAAAAGTAGTGTGCTATTCCTAAGCATATCTATCAAAATGTGGCAATAGCCTTGATGCTGGTTAAGATGAAAACATTTTGGTTTGAGTGTGAGGATAAGTCAGAAGACCAGTTCTAGGAGATCCAGAGGGCCTTATGGTGCACAAAGAGAAGATCAGAGTTGGCTCCTTACTCCCTGCATGGGAGAGGCAGTTCTGGCAGTCTTTCAGGATTTTGGAGATATGACTGAAGATTTGTTTGGGTCTAGGATCCACTATATGCTCATAGGAGTCCCTTTGTCTAAGGTGGCTATGGGTTTCTTCAGCTCACATTCTTGACTTCTAGTGGAGCAAAGCCACTCCACTAGAGTGGACACTCTTGACATCCACAGAGTTAATAGTCATCTTCCTACAGCAAAGATCTGCAGAGATTTGCAAGATTTGCTAGGTACTTTGTAATAAGGAATGGTAAGCTATTACCCATATATACCCATATATACCCATATAAACCTAATATGGCACCCCACCCCAGTACTCTTGCCTGGAAAATCCAATGGACGGAGTAGCCTGGTGGGCTGCAGTCCATGGGGTCGCTAACAGTCGGACAGACTGAGCGACTTCACTTTCACTTTTCTCTTTCATGCACTGGAGAAGGAAATGGCAACCCACTCCAGTATTCTTGCCTGGAGAATCCCAGGGATGGGGGAGCCTGGTGGGCTGCCGTCTATGGGGTCACGAAGAGTCGGACATGACTGAAGTGACTTAGCAGCAGCAGCAAACCTAATACTGTGGAGGTAGATTCCATTTAACAATTTAGAAAAAAAAACAAACAAAAGAAAGTAGCATCATTTACTAGTAAGTGCTAACTATGGCAGCCAGGATTCGAGGAACTCAGACATTTTACCTCCTTGGATCTACATATGATAATTATGATAATTCTGTGAGATAGGTTTCATTTCTCTCACATTAAGGTAAGAATTAGGATGCCCAGAGAGATTAAGTAGCATTCACAAGGCATGTAGGATAAAGAGAAAATAAATGATGGGATTATAACCTTATAGCATTAGAGGAAATAATGTATTTTTGTCTAAAATCCAAGACACCAAAACACTTTGAAATGTTACCCTTTAGTACTAGGAGGTAATATTTGCTAACACGGATTAAGATTCACTTCTTATTTTGATTAAAGCTTTGTCAGCAAGCAGTGAATTCTGCCTTTACCTTTTATTATGGTTAACTTTTTTTTTTTTCCTGTATCTTCTCAGGATCTTAATATTCCACCTTAGCACTCCTAAATAGATTGCTTTCTTTTATTTATTCATTTGTAGAGATCTCAAAATATTTCACTAAAGGAACATAAAAACAACAAAATTTGTATCAAAGGGGCCAGAGTCATTCACTGTAATTCATTAATTATTAGCAAATCATTCTTTCATCATATGCATTTATTGATCCAAGCTTTATGCAAAGAACTTGGGATAAAAGATAAATAATACATGGGATTCTTGTCCAGTGACTCAAGAAAGTCACTGGATAGAGAGGAAGACATAATAGCATGTTATTACTACAACACAATTTGATAAGCGTGAGGAAGTATAATGGATATAAGGCAGCATGGAGAATCTGTGTGTGCCTGGGGATTCCACCAGGGTTGCTGATGCTTGTATTTTGAAGTAGGGACTCTGAGCAGATGAAATAACATGAAATCAGACATCTGTACAATAATAGCAAATATGTCTGAGGGGCTAGTGCGTGCCGCAAGAGTTTGAGAGCAGGGCAAGACAGGCAGGGAGAATGGGTGGGGTCTCACTTATGAAATCTTTGCATTCCAGGCTTTAGGATTTGAATTCTAATCAGTAGGTAAAGGGCACACAGGAGACCAGTCTAATACTGAGAGGCAGAGGATCCTAAAAGTGCTTCCCATTTACCTGCATCACCTCTTCCAAGCAAAGCAGCCCCTGGCCACTTCTGGGATCCATGCTTTTTATCATGCCATGCTGGAAGCTTGAAACAAGAAACTGGGCTGGGAATCAGCACCTAACCCAAACAGTGGACATGAGAGAGTCTATTAGCTTACCAGGTAGCTAGGATGGAAAATTTAGGGATACAGTTGAAGGGATAAATTTGAGCGGTATATAGGACTTGGAACCGAGGATCCTGTTGACCAGATGGATGTAGGGTGTGAGGGTGAAGAAGCAGCTTAGTGATCGATGCAGCCAGTAATTCAGAGAATAAATAGAAAAAGAGGAAGAGACTTCAGAGGATAGATAACCAGTGTAATCTGAGAGATCCTGAGTTAGGAAACTGAAATAACTGAGTTGTGTATTATGAAGAGAGTGGTCATATTTTCCAAATGAAAAATTGGTTTATTAGAACTTGCCCAGGATTCAGGGCTCTTTTTGTGTGAGAAAATAGGTATACATTTCAACTGGGGCTCTTATGAGAACCCACTGCTGTGTACTTTAAATACTGATAAGCAAAGGTCAGTTTTACAGTTTATAAAATCGTTCATGTTGTGTTATTTCATAAAACTAACCTAAAATGCATAGAATTAAACTGTATCACCTACTCTGTTCTCTATCCTATCAGACATAGGAAAAGTTATCACAGGACTTAAGGGAGATCCCCTCAGTTTGCCCTACAAATTGAGGAAACTTAGTTATGACCAGTAGAAAATGCTTTTTCAGAAATGTCCTGATTCACTTATGATTTTGCTCCTATCCCAGTCCACCCTGGATCTACCCTGACTTGCTCTTTGGAGGTTCAGCTTCCAGGAAGGCCTGAACTCATCCCGAGGGACCGGTCAGGGGCTTATCCAATGCCGCCATCCTTTATCTTAGTACCTACATCATGCTCAAACTCCAGAGGGTTTCTAGTTGGCTCCAGACTTTCATTGGTTCACTGGTTTTGTTTCACTGTAAAAGTCAAACCCTTTCTCCCAGATGGCAAAGATATAAAAAAACATATAACATGTCACACCTGATGTAGGAGTCAATACAGCTTTGTGATGAAAACCAGGGCTGTGGTGTCAGAAAAAAGACTGCACTCAAATCTTCAATCTGCATTTATGGTATAAAATTTTGAACATGCTACTCTAGCTTGTTAGCTCTCTCAGCATCATTTATGAAATAGGACAGAAGCAATCTCTCAGCTTTTGAGGGAAAATACAATAATACAATGAATGATACATGCCCAGTGCTTAACTTGGAACCTAACAGAGAATAAAAGTTCAATATTTCTTTCTGCCTTCTTCTTCTGTTTTCTCATTATTATGAACTATTATTATGAAAGCATATCCAGAATAAGCTTCCTGTTAATGCAGAAATCTACCAAGTTTCCACCTTACAAAATACCTTCTCAGAAATACTGATGTCATCCTTACCTTTCAATTAGAAGTTCTCTCCTTAAAATATCTAGAATGCTCTCATTCCATTGGAATACCTTTTATATATCCCCTTGTTTTCATGGGTTCGTGACTAACTGGGACACCAACCAATGCATTCCAAACCCAATACTCACCCTCATTGTCCTATTTCAATGCCATTAGACATCATTTAGTATTTACTAGACTCAAGTCATCATCTTTTTTTTTTTTCCCTGAAAAGTATTTTTGGTACACAGACAAACAAAGAAAAGGAAATTCTGAAAGGAAAGAACTTTGAGGTCTAACATCCAAAGAGGTTATTATAAACAACTGAGAGCGTTTTTAAAAAAAAAAAGAAGAAGAAGAAAAAACATTTAAAAGAGGACGAAAAATTAACTCGACAAGACTCTTTTTCATTTCTACTGCTTCAAGTAAAAGATCACATATTCAAAGTGTTCCTACTAATTTTCATAGGCTGCACTCACTCAGAATGCTTGACCATTTCATTTCATAATGTTTTGGCACAAAAATGTAAATAATATTGCACTTCACCTTCCCTAATTCCCACAGTCCATTTTCTGGGTAATAGAAGGAAGGCTACACTAACAGTCAAGAAAGAAACTGTGCACATTCTACTGGTTGAAATCCAAAAGCAGTTTTTAAAAAAGTTTTCTGTCACAACTTGTTCTTGGGAGCTTGCTCCCTGCCAACTAAAAACTATGATTTTTC
Source organism: Oreotragus oreotragus (assembly GCA_006410675.1). Classification (NCBI taxonomy): domain Eukaryota; kingdom Metazoa; phylum Chordata; class Mammalia; order Artiodactyla; family Bovidae; genus Oreotragus; species Oreotragus oreotragus. The sequence goes on along the minus strand of SJYX01007870.1, from coordinate 165,846 downwards.
AGAAAGCAAAAACTCTCTTAAATTTCAGACAAGATCACAATGTCTCCTCCCTGATTTGAATGGAAATACTACGGAAATAATGATTTTCTACTTCAGATCAAGATCTTGAACCCTGCTTTTCTACTTCAGAATTTATTTTCCTTAAAGAACTTCTGGAGCATTACTGTTTAGCTGGTTTTGGGAGACAAGCCAATGTTTCTTTCACTTAGTGAAAGAAGACAGGCTCTAAAAGCATTTCAGTTTGAGGATGGGGCACTACTGGAAATTGTTTCACAAGTAGCTACTTACAGAATGTTCCCCTGTCATAAGAAAGAGGAAGGGGGAGTTAGAAGAACTGGGTTCTGATCTTGATTCTGCTATCAACTACTTCTTGGGCCCAATGGAGGTTATTTTCACTTCAGGCCAGCTTTCCTCAAGTGGCTCAGGAAGTACATCCATCCTATGAATTACCATGTTCTCAAAGATGCACAAGCATATTACATGCCACACAATCTCTTCACCAAGGAAATCTGGGATTTTGCTTAACTCACTGTTTCCCAAGCTTATTTGACCATATAACTACAAATTAGTGTTCTATAGAACTCACTTTGGAAAGTGTTATTGTAGGTAGGTATAAATTTGGGCTTCCCTGCTGGCTCAGTGGTAAAGAATATGCCTGCCAATGCGGGAGATGTGGGTTCAATCTCTGGGTCAGGAAGAGTCCCTGGAGAAGGAAATGGCAATCCACTTCAGTATTCTCACGTGGGAAACCCCATGGACAGAGACGGTTGGCAGGCTACAGTCCACTGAGCCACAGAAGAGTCAAGCACAACTTAGTGACTAAATAACAAGATATATGCTTACTTGCCAGTAAAATAACAATAATAATGGTATTGGAAAAGATATACAGGCATATCTCTTTTTATTGCTCTCTGCTCTGCTGCACTTTGAAGATAATGCATTTTTCGAAAACGGAAGTTTATGGCAACCTTGCATTGTCAGATAATGGGTAGCAATTTTTAGCAATAAAGTATTTTTAATTAAACTATTTACAGTTTTTTAAATATAATGTTATTGCACTTTTAATAGGCTACTGTACAGTGTAAACATATTTTTAACACACACTAATAAAAAAAATCCATATGACTTGATTTACTGTGAGATTTGCTTTGTTGGAGGGGTCTGGAACTGAACCTGCAGTATCTCCAATGTATGCCCATATATTAAGATTGCTGTAAACTTTTGTATTTCTTGAATGTCTGTAGCATAAAATTGGAGAATGAAAAAAAAGGTTTTAATTAAATTTTAAAAAGAACATAGAACTTCTGTTTATGGAAATCAGATGGATTAACTATCATGTAAAACCATCTAGATAAAAGATATTTTTGGCTGTCTTTTAAAAATAGTTTACATGTGTGGCTGAGTTTTTGTGTGTGTGCTCATTCATGTCCAACTCCTTGCAACCTCATGTACTGTAGCCCACCAAGGGCTTCTGTCCATGGGATTTCCCAGATAAGACTACTGGAGTGGGTAGCCATTCCCTTCTCCAGGGTATCTTCCTGAATCAGAGATCAAACCTCGGTCTCACTACATTGCAGGCAGATTCTTTACTGCCTGAGCCACCAGGGAAGCCCATGGTTGAGTTTATAAGAAAGTAAAAGGAATCCTTTGGCGGGGGTTAGGGAGAGACTGCGGGAGGGAGGAGGACCCAACAAACAGAGAAAATCATAAAAAAGTAAATTCGGAAGCCAGCTGCTGCCCCAAGAACATTTACCAATGCTTATTGACCTACAATTGTGATAACTCAGTAAATCTAATTATTGTTTTTTAAAAATCAGTAAAAAGAAGCACATTTGAATATCATACAAAGATAGAGTTTAAGGTGGTCATTTCCAAAATGGTTATACAGCAAAACCATCCAGGAAGTGTTTTTTTAAATGTGGCTAGCTGTACTGTACCTAAGCTGCTGAATCAGAATCCCAAGTACAGGAAGCATACTTTCAACAAACTCTCTACATGATCTTTATACAGACAGGTTTGAAAATTGTTGGTCTAAGGGAATTCCATCTAGACCCAGCCTTGTGCTTCAAAGACCCAGGTTCCATCCAACTGGTTCTTATCTCTCTGTCCCAGGAAAGCAGATACCCTCAAAATACAACTGCCTATACTGAAATAGACACCAGGCTGCCACTCCTTAATGTATATAGCTCTCACATGGAGCACAGATATTCATGTTTTCATAACTGAAAACTATGTGTGTGCATGCTCAGTTGCTTCATGGTGTCCAATTCTTTGCAACCCTATGGACTACATACAGCCTACCAGGCTCCTCTCACTGCAGGCAGATTTCTTTACCACCCAGCCAGTGAGGAAGCCCATAGCCAACTACATGGAAACATATTACAAGAAGAGGATTTATCAATTTGCATCAGTAACCAGAGTCAAACGGACTAAATGGCTACCTTAAATCCAGTACATTCTATCAACATATTTTCTTTGGGTGAATTGACAGGTTGCCAGTGAATGTGGAATTGGAACTAGAGGAGTTGGATCAGTTGGAGATTTTTCTTGAAGCATTCTTCTCACTGAAGGGATGGTTTTCAATACAAACTCATAATATACAAGTCTAGTGACAATGGCCAGTGTTGAGGACAAGGTCATTGGCCTCAGAGCCTCCTGATGATGAGGTTGACAGATGTGGACAGGACTGGCACAAGCACAGATGATACTGCCCCTGTACAATTCTTTAGCTAACCACTCTTGCCCTGTTTCAGATTAAAACTTTTTTAATATACATTCAGTTTGGTTCAGTTCAGTCACTCAGCCGTGTCTGACTCTTTGCAACTCCATGAATGACAGCACGCCAGGCCTCCTTGTCCATCACCAACTCCCAGAGTTCACTCAGACTCATGTCCATTGAGTCAGTGATGCCATCCAGCCATCTCATCCTCTGTCAACCCCTTCTCCTCCTGCCCCTAGTCCCTCCCAGCATCAGGGTCATTTCCAGTGAGTCAACTCTTCGCAATGAGTTAAAATGAGGTGGCCAAAGTATTAGAGTTTCAGCTTTAGCATCAGTCCTTCCAATGAATACCCAGGACTGATCTCCTTTAGGATGGATCTCCTTGCAGTCCAAGGGACTCTCAAGAGTCTTCTCCAACACCACAGTTCAAAAGCATCAATTCTTTGGCACTCAGCTTTCTTCACAGTCCAACTCTCACATCCATACATTACTCCTTTCTATTCTAAGGCATGAGCACATGTTCATATTTCTAGTCATGATGTGTCTTAAGATAGATATATAGATTTAATATGACTTAAAAAATTAAATCAATGCCATTTTGGCCACCTGATAGGAACTCTTTCTTTCATTATATTTGTAAGGTTTCTGTGGTAATACCTCATATTTACCCATCTTAGGTCAACTCTTAGCCAATCAAGTGTGGCCAGAGGGGCAGGATCAGATTGGTTTTTTTCAATTTCCAAGTGTGTGGGAGGAATTTTCCCAGAAAAATGACAGATTAGAACAACAAAAGAGGTAAGTAATATAGAAGCATGTAAGGGCAATTAGGTGCTATACTCATAGTATTTTTTATTAATTTCAAAGGGAGTAGCTGTCAGAAAGAAACCAATTCATTAAAGTAGCATGTTTATAAGAGCAGGGTGGCAGCTAGGTGAGATCTTAAATGTATTTTTAGATTGTTTTAACAGTAAGAATTTGGATAGAGGTAAGATAAAATGTAAATCCAGGAATAATATTTCCATTTTTTATGCTTTCCTGCCTTTATTAAACATTGGCCTTGACTGCAAAAAATTGCCAACATTCTACTGTTTGTTTACATGGGACCTATGGAAACAGTATTAAGAAATTTATTCCTTCAAACCACCATCTTGTTCTTAAAATTCTAATGTGCAACATTATGGTTATTCTTTCGAGCATACCAAGTTGACCCAGTTAGCAAGCCTTACAGACCGCTGATCACTAAAGTAAATCTACAGTCTCTATATTTATGGCATAAAACATCCAGCACGAAATGTTAGTTCTTGGAAGCTCAGATCAGTTAGAATATAGTTAAGCAAACTAGTGAGTAAAAACATTCTTTGATTTTAATTATTTTGTTTCCATCTTTAAGCAAAATACTTTACTTATAGACAGTGAAGAGTCACACAAATAGTTTACAGTAATGGTTATTTGATGAAGACAAACTTATGTTACACTGATTTTAATCCAGTGGTCTTACCTTTATCATAACAACTTTTATTTTCTTAATTGAAAAGGAAAAGGATACATTCTATATAAACAGCAAATGCATTTTCTGTCAAATATAATTAATGTCTTATAAATAAAGTTTATGAATTTTGTAAGAGAAAAGATTTTTGTTTGGCTTTTCAATGATCTTTGCAAAATAGCTTTCTCTGCTCTTTTGACATCTGTTAGCTCCTCCATATCCTGGAAGCATTAAGTATATTAGGCTTTCAGCTGGAAACAAATAAGAACAAATCTTAGCCACCACATTTTATAAATCATTTCAATCATTTGTAATATCCTTTGACTAGCAAATAAAAGGACAGTATCAAATAAGCAGTTTAACTCATTGCTTACAGATGGACGTAATGACCATTAGTCATTGTCTAAGGACAGAATAGAATACTCTGTCTAAAATAGATCACATTCATATATTTATTCTGCACGCTATAAGTTAAAGAGTGTTCTAAAAAAATCACCAATAACATCTCAACTTTATATTTTTCCAAGGCAAAGTGATCAGAGCTGTGCACATAAGTAAAGATGCAATTCTTTCATTATTGCACTGAATTTATTAATAGTTTTCTTTGTCTGAAAATAATTTAGACTGTTCTTTTATTTTATTATCGACTGGAATTGTTTTTAAAATCTGAATCAGAACTTCAGAGAAAAGATATTTTAATAAAACTCTCTTCTTTATATGTTGTTTTTCTATTAAGCATTTAGTTTTTTATACTAGTATATATCTAAAAATCACCCAACAGTAGTGAAAATTCAGTGATGGAGAAACCATTTGTAGTACATTAACACATATATACATACAGATAAACCTTATTCGAAGGCAGTCTGTGGGATCAACCATTTCTGATCTTGAATTTTACCTCTGGCATTTAGTAATTAAAGGAACTTGAACACTTTCCTAACCTTTCTGAGCCTTGTTCTTTGTTGTTGTTTCATTACCAAGTCATGTCCAACTCTTTTGTGACCCCATGGACTGTAGCCTGCCAGGCTCCTCTCTCCATGGGAATTCCCAGGCAAGAATACTGGGAGGGTTGCCATCTCCTTCTTCAGAGGATCTTCTTGACCCAGGGATTGAACCTGCATCTCCTGCATTAGCAGGCAGAGTCTTTACCACTGAGCCACCAGGGAAGCTCTGCCTTGCTTTTTACTCATTCGTTAAATTTGGAAACTACATTTACCACATTGAGTTTTATGGTGATTAGATGAGCTGATCAGTATAAAACCTAGTGCAGTGCTTTGAAAGAAAACGTACACGATAAAAATCAGTTTCTATTAATATATTTTAATCAATAGAATTATAATATAAAATAGACTTTTTTCTCTTTAGAATTCTCTATTTTGGGCGGCTTCTTAAGACACTGGGCTTCCCTGGTGGCTCAACTGGTAAAGAATCCATCTGCAATGTGGGAGACCTGGGTTCGATCCCTGGGTTGGGAAGATCCCCTGGAGAAGGGAAAGGCTACCCATTCCAGTATTCTGGCGTGGAGAACTCCATGGACTAGTCTATGGGGTTGCAAAGAGTTGGATACGACTGAGTGACTTTCACTTCACTCACTTTAAGACACAATGACTAAACACAAAACCTAACTCAACGCCCAGCTGGGCTTTTCTGACACCACCCTATTATGGTGTGTGTTTTGGAAAGGGTCTCATTTCAGCTGGGTAAGGCAGAACTCTAGAGCCCCTACTGTCTTTTTTGACCGGTGAGGGTGGGACTACAAGGTGTGTGTTTGTGTGTGTGTGTGTGTGTGTGTGCAGTGTTTGAGTGAAGTACGGAGATTATTATCGAAGTCTAAAATATTTTCTGTTATTCTAATCTGCAACTTTTCAGTTCTTCGGTACGAGAAAATAGGTATTTCTTGGGGCTTTTGTTTTAGTCTCAGAAGTTTTGGGTTGCCAGCTTCTTCAACGCCCAGTTGGGGATATATGAGGCAAACTGAAATCCCAGGAAACTCACTGCTGTGTCCATCCTTGGGTGCCTAGATCCCTAGTTACTTTCCACCCTTGAATCTTCTTATGTTATCTCTAATATTCACTTTTCTCTGAGATTTTGGCCCCTCAATCCAGATCACCTTAAGTATCTCTAAACTCAAACCCAGTAAAACTGGTGAAAGCTCTAGGCCATCACTTGCTGGTGGACCTCTATGTTGTTCAGTTGCTAAACTGTGTCTGACTCTTCCTGACCCCATGGATTACAGCAAGCCAGGCTTTCCTTTCCTTCACTATCTCCCAGAGTTTGTTAAAACTCATGTCCATTGAGTCAGTGAAGTTATCCTCTGTTGCTCCCTTCTCTTTTCACCTTCACTCCTTCTCAGCATCAGGGTCTTTTCCAGTGAGTTGGCTCTTCGAATCAGGTGGCCAAAGTACTGGAGTGTCAGCTTCAGCATCAGTCTTTCTAATGAATATTCAGGGTTGATTTGGATCTCCTTGCAGTCCAAGGAACTCTCAAAAGTCTTCTCCAACACCACAGTTCGAAAGCATCAATGCCCTACTCTATGCATTAAAAATACTGTTGTTCTTTGGTGAGGAAAGTGAAGGAGTACAGATAGCTCTCAATTCAACACGTCCTCCTTCCCTTTGGGATGTTGACCCTTGAAATCCTAGTTCTCTTGGTAGTTCCTTGGTACTTCAGATAGATATTCCTTTTAATTAACAAAAGATTTTTCGTTGTTTTTATTATTTATTGGAGGGCTGGGAAGCTACAAGCTAGTCTTCTCATTATCGGAAATGGAACTCATATCCCAAAAGGGTATGTATAGCAATGTACCTGATATTTTCTTTCTTTGTTCACACCTGTCCTGGGCCTACAGATTATTACTGATGGTTAAGGCCATGATCATGACAGGTTCTATTTGGAAAGTTTACTGAGAAATTAATAAAATGCTTACTATTGGGTTAGTAGGTATTTCTCATGGCTGACATTCAGCTTGTGTGCACTGGTACATCCATACTGGTTACTAAAGTCTCAATATATTAATTACTTAATAATTGCCACTCTCTATGCCATCCTGGAGATCCCACTGAAATTTCTAATGATCTAAAATATAAAGACCTAACACCAGGTCAGGATATACCTTCAACAGTACTGCACCAATGTTAAGGACCAGCATTGCACCATTTTTGGTGAGGGTCCAGGCTTAGCTGTTAAGTATCTTAAATACCATTCCTGTGTCCACATGAGCCATGTATATCTCAGATTGTTTTTTTTTCTCTTATTATAGGGATTAATTCTATTTTCCTCTTGGTTATTTCCACACAGAATTGTTTGGCATGGCCTTTTCATTTATTTGAATAATATGCAACGATATAATTGCCAAAATATTCAGAATTGTTTCTGAAAATGAACTCTTTTTATTTCTATTCTATGAATATATTTTAATAACTAACATAATTGCCAGGTTAAGCCAAATAACTTCTGATAAGGCCAACCTCACAGCTGAGACAATATTTTTTTTTTCTTGTTAATCAAAAATGTTATGCTGAACACATGGAATAAGACTACTCTATAACACGTCTTTCAGACAATAATCATTGCAAATTCATGAATAACTGCCATCTTTATTTTTCTGTAATTCACTGTAATTACTTACTTCTCGAACTGTCTCTTGGTGCATTATTGTCATTATGCTTCTGAGATAATGTGCTCAAGTTTCACAAGAACGTATGAGAATTTTGTATTGTGCTTCTACCAGCCTTAATCAATATTCCACTTATTAACTTTCTATAGGGCAAATCAAGCCATTCGTTATGCTAAATTGTTTTTCTTTTAACTAAAATGCAAGCAGAAGCCTAAGTAATGATTTTGCTAAATTGTAATGCAGTGGCAAAATCTCTGCTCCCTCTTATTTTTCTCACTGAAATTGACCAATTTAGAGGCTATTACATGCAATTCTTAAATGCCTTAACTTTTTTAAAATTAATTTTTCCTGGAGTATATTTCCTTTACAATGTTGATGGTCTAATTTGCAAAGCAGAAATAGAGACACAGATGTAGAGAACAAACGTATGGATACCAAGAAGAAAAGGAGGGTTTGGGATGGACTGGGATTGAGATATCACACTATCAATACTAAATATAAAACAGATAACTAATGAGAACCAACTGTATAGCACTGGGGAACTCTACTCAGTGCTCTGGGGTGACCTAATTGGAAAGGGAATCCGAAAAAGAGGGGATATGTGTAAACATACAGCTGATTCGCTTTGTTGTACAGTAGAATCTAGTGCACCTTTTTATTTTTCTTCATATGTGACTTTGGAAATGGTGCTGTGCACTTTAAGTAAGACACAAAGTGCTTATATGTGCACCACTAGTGCCCAGCTATTGTGTAAAAAGTCTTGGAGGCTTTTCTTGCATCTACCTCAAGTTCCTGGTTACTAATTGGATGCAAAGAAATCTCAATATCAAATTTATCCTGTCTAACTAGAACCAAACTTCTTTGCAACTGACAAATCTGAAGCTGCTGTGAGGACTGGGTTACTAGCTATAGGAGGACTACTACTTTGTCAGAATTCATATCATTGAGCTAACTTAGTCATGCTTCCTATCTTTAAAGAATTAGTGAAAAATAGGTACTCAGACCAAGTCAATCCGAGGACAGCCCTCTTGTCCATGGACAAAGCAGCAGATTACATTTCCTTATAGACAAAACAGTTCATATCAATTCTGTACATATTCTGGCTCACTTTGAGAGGCAGTTTTCAGTTGATAAAATGTATGTAGAAAAATGAAAAATTTATCAGTTATCAGCATGGTGATGGCAAGGTCACCAGACTAAAACCATCTAGCTGTTGGCCATGATTAGAATGTGAATGTTCTCTTCTAATTGGTCTCTGCAAGAATACTTTGCTACCAAGATGTAATATGAAATATTACCTTGCCTTTATAGGTCATATAGATAGACATATGTTATTATTATTGATTTCTGACAGTAAGTAAAGTCTCATTTTATTTTTAAACTAATTTTTTGTTTTTGCTTTATAGTAGAGACTTATATAGAGTGAAGTAAGACAGAAAGAGAAAAACAAATATCGTATATTAACTCATATACATGGAATCTGGAAAAATGGTATAAATGATCTTATTTGCGAAACAGAAATAGAGACACAGATGTAGGGAACAAATGTATGGACACCACAGGGGAAAGGGTGGGTGGGATGAACTGGAAGTTTATTTGAGGAAATGGAGGTTCAGCATAATTAGTGACTGGCTCAAGGGAATCAAACACATAAGTAGGAAAGCCAGATTCTGACTCCTGGTTCAGTGCCCTTTCTATCTGACCGTAGTCTGAGTAAGACCTGCATATATTCTAATCAAGTCTAATAATGCCATGACAAATAATTAACCAGGAAATTTTAAGTCATGTTAGCATTATATTCATAATGGTTTTAAACTTTTTTCCTCAGTCCTTTTTACGGAAAAGGTGAACTAGACAGAGGTCAAAGAAGGGGCACCCTCTGGCCCAAGCCATCAGGAATTCCCAGGGTATTAATAAGGGATTAGTCTATGAGAGTTCCTCCCCAAAGCAAGTGAACCTGGTCCTCTGAATTTAATCTTCAGTACTGTAGGATTTTAATGATATAAAAGTGTTAGAAAATAGCTGTGACGAGAGAATGACCTAAGCAGCTCTGAATGGTCCACTTGAAACACTGAAAATGAGAATGACAAGAATGCTCTTAGCTCTGTCTCAGGGGATCAGCAGAGGAGCTTCAGGCTCAGATAACTACAAAGATATGCCGATGAGTGGAACAGAAATAATCTTTCACAAGCTTCTGAGATCACTCATCTCCCATGACTGCTCTACACTGCTGCTGCTGCTGCTAAGTCGCTTCAGTCGTGTCCGACTCTGTGTGACCCCACGGACGGCAGCCCACCTGGCTCCCCCGTCCCTGGGATTCTCCAGGCAAGAACGCTGGAGTGGGCTGCCATTTCCTTCTCCAATGCATGAAAGTGAAAAGTGAAAGTGAAAGTGAAGTCGTGTCCGACTCTTTGCGACCCCGTGGACTGTAACCCACCAGGCTCCTCCGTCCGTGGGATTTTCCAGGCAAGAATACTGGAGTGGGTTGCCATTTCCTTCTCCAATGATTTTAAAAGACATGACTTAATTTTCTCAGGACCCAAAACCTCCTGGGTGAGTAAATCATAGTGATCCAGGTAAGATAATTGAGAAAACTGAGACGTTCGGAGGTGAAAGCAAATCTAGCATCCCAGTCTAAATATACCAACATTCAATCATATCTACCTCAATATCAGTACGTTTTCTCAGTAACTGAGCAAGGGCCATTTCTGCTAGAGGCCTTCAGAGATTAGCACTGGACTGAGACTCTACCACATAGAGTTGGAGTCTTACTCCCCCTCCTGGGCAACCCCGACTGCCTCTCTCCTGCCTTAAAGTTAACATGGACCAATTAGTTTTGCTCATTAGTTTCAGACGAAATTGACTGAACCTGTCTGAAAAGTTTCCTTCCTCAGTATTAAAGAAAAACAAAGGAGAAATAAGAATATTAAACATCCAAAACTTTTATTCTTACCAAGTTCCTTGGAAAATATTTAATTTTTCATTTTTTTTGTTTTTCTTTATTTTCAGCTTTCTTTCTTTTTTTAAACTGAAGTACAGTTGATATACGCAGGCAAGCTAATTAGGAAAACTTTCTGACCCTGTTAAAGCCAGCTGGCCTATAGGGCCTGAAAGTTCTGTCTCCTTCTACGTGGGATTCCCCAAAAAGTGGTGACTGCAAGACCACAAGGAATAAAATATGTCCCTTTCATAGCACCAGCTGGCCTCCACAAGCTTCAGAATGTTGTCACTATGCAGAGTTTTAATCAAAGTCCCAATTTCCATTTCAGTTTCTGTCTGGAAGTCTAACTAATCAGTGATACCATGATCAAGATGAAATAGCCTTAGGGTAGAATCAACCAAACCCCAATATCCTACCACAACCCTGTAATCACACAGCACTCATACAGGAAGAACTACACGTGGGAAGTTGTCCCCTCATGCATTCCTGTTGACCATTTCCCTTTTCCACAAAGGCATGATAGGGAAGGAAAAGGCAACTGGGTGTCAGAAAGATTAATTAAAGGAGTACAGTGAACGTTCCTGAGTTTTGTGGTATCCTATGGTAAAACGTCTGTCTATAATGCGGGAGACCCAGGTTTGATCCCTGGGTCGGGAAGATCCCCTGGAGCAGGGAATGGCAATCCACTCCAGTCCTCTTGCCTGGAAAATCCCATGGACAGAGGCGCCTGATAGGCTACAGTCCATGGGGTCGCAAAGAGTTGGACGTGACTGAGTGACTTCATTTTACCCACTTCACTTCAGGCTACTAGGATAAAGAGAATCTTCATCATGAAATAACTGTATTCTTCCAGTCTCTTATTGCTTTTGCTCAACAAGAATATGGCAATTTCATGAGATGGATTTAATCAGGAAAGGGGCAAAGCATGAGACCCACAGCACTGCTTTAAACCTTAACAGCAGTGAAATTTCTTTCTGGATTCTCCTTATTTTCAGGCACAATGAATTTGTGTGCCAATCCACATACATGCTTCCCTCGAACTTTTCTAGACCTTTTCTAGTCTCTTAGCTTGAAATTAAAGGCAATGATCAAAATTTGGAGGCTCTAGAAGTAGTTCTGATAAAGATTTTGTTTGAAACCTTTGGTTAGGAAAAGAAGGAAACCTCAAAATCTCATGTATTTACTACCTGTCTTCTTCACAGACCACAGACAATAACCAAATAAACTGGTGACGATACCTGGAAATTTTGCATATTCTTATCATACTGGACAGTCTGAAAGTGAAAAGAAAGGAAACAAAGTAAAAATATTTACATTGGCAATAAAAGTATGAGAAAAGTAAAGAAGTCGAAGTTATTGATGAATCAATGAAGCACATTTAAAAACATGGATATAAAAAAATAAAAATAAGGATATCAAGGATACACTAGAACTATGTAAAACCCTGATAATGTTTATTGAGAAAAAATAATGCTTTAAACTTTCTAGCAAAAACAATGTTCTATTTATCTATATTGTACTTCAAAAGATAAGGTATATGCCTTTTTATCTTGCTTTCATGGAAATATTTTTTATAAATATTAAAAATATAATATTGATAATATTTAGAAAAAAGACTAAATAAAATTGAGACATTAAAAATTATCCATAATCTTGCTACCCATAAAGAATTTTGATCCTTAACATCATAACATTATTATTATTAATAATTTGATGTATTTTCTTCTAGACATTTTTGGGGAGGAGGCATGCATAAACCTCATATCAATAATGCAAAACTTGAACATTACATAACAATCTAAAAATTAAGTTTTTGACAAATAAGCTCTAATGTCTTCATAGGAAAGAAGACAAAAATAAAGTGATAAACTCCCATCCAATGTTGAAAAGCCAGCTAAGGAAGCTGTCTTGCCTGAGAAGCTGGTAGAGTTGCTAATTCAATGGTAGGAAAACAATTGTTAACCCATTATTGTAAGTTCCACTTGACCCACATTACCCCTGAAATTTTAAAGAATTCCATTCATTCTCAGAAAACATTTATTTTTTTGTTTTGGTCTGAACTTAAGTAACTACTTAAGTATGCCAAAGCCTCAACCCATGCTGCAACTTCACACTCCATTATAATGTATATCTGTATATATCCACACACAAATATGTGTGTACCAATGTGTGTATGAGTATGTATCTTCTATGTACCTGTAATACATCTATGTACACGTAGTAGGTATACATGTCTAGGTATAGGGGTGTGTGTGTGTGTGTGTGTATCCCTTGTACTAGAACATTTGCCAGAGTTTGTTTCTTAGTCCTTAATCATCCCTAATGCTGAAGGAGGGCAGAAGCATTTTTTCTTAGCCTGAAAATTCAGTTGTTACATAAGTATTATTATGATAACATGGCTATCATTTTATTCTGGAGGCAAGGTTATCAATTCTGGTGACGTCCATTTAATTCCAAGGGAATGTAAAATGGAAATGTATTGTTGGAAGCCCAAGGCTAAGAATATGCAGATAATCAGAAAGCCTTGAGAATATCTTGGTATATATAAACAACACTGCTACATTATGTGCATAACTAAAAAGAAACAGTTAGCTGATATGAACTTCAAGGAGGATTCTATAACTATACACAGAGAAGAAAACTGACATGAGCTCCTTCAAAACTCCATGTGACACCAAAAATAAGTAACAAAGTCTTCAACATGAGGCACCCAATGCTCCAAGAATGCAGAAAGATAAAATCAGTGACATTGTACTTATTTTCTTCTTTTGGTGAACTTCATCCTTGGAAATATATCCCTTCTTCCATTTTGAAGATTTATAATGTAATTCTTTATGCTTTAATGAACTTCAAGCTGGCCCCTAAAACTGTTTCCTCAAAATGTTTAAAACTCTTCCACGTTGGTGTTTTTAAATTTTTTTAAGACAGAAAAAATTTAAAAAAGAAAAGAAAAAACCCACCCTAGGAACTCCAAGTCCTGCCAATTTTTCCTTCCTGCCAAGTCCTATTAGTATAAATGAAGGGTTTATTTTAAGAAATGCCTGATAAATTACTCTACACAATCAGTAATGAGGGTACTGTCAGCAAAAGAGAATCATTTCCAAAATTGACTTGGCATTAAGGAGCTAGAGTCTTCTAAGCTCAAACTGGGTTATGTGGCCCCAGCCCCTGTGGATTCCATAAATCTCTCCCTTCTTCTCAGACAGAGGAGTTCGCTGATATGTGTAACTGCCGAGGCTTCTCTGTGTCAGCTTACGGTGTCTGAAAACTGAAACAAAACATGATCATATTCAAACTTTCCTGGTCAACAGTTTCTACAGAGTTTCTTTTCTTCTCGAGCTTTGCCCCAGAGGAACGTATGAAAGACTTTAGGTTTTTATATTGAAAGTAAAAATACAGGCCAGGATGAAACAGAAAACAGCATGATGTAAAAAGGAAAAGATCAGAGTTTCACATTTCCTTCTTTTTATTTTTTTTAAACATTTTATTTTATATTGGAGTATAGTCGATCGACAATGTTGTGATAGTTTCAGGTAGACAGCAGACAGATTCAGCCATACATGTACATGTCCTCACTCTGCCCCCAAATTTCGTTTAGGCCATAAACGTTCACTAGGTGCCCTGTTCATATCCCATGTGACTTTGGAGAAATACAGTCATGGTGATGTAGAGATTACAAGTCACTTCTCAAACATCAGAGCAAAGAAGGGCCGAAAAGGACCACTTCTGGAAAAAAGGAAGAAAGGAAAATGCATAATTTAAAGAACCTGTGGATAACAAGAACCACAAAAGTTACAATTCCCCATTGAAGATGACACTCATTCTCGTGGTTTGTCCATAATTCCCCCACAGATACACAGATATATATGCTTCTCTTTACTCCTCCATCATGTGAAACCCATTGTATTTTTATTAATGAAAACCCTGAACTGAGAGCTCAGGAAAAAGAGACATGCAGTGGTTTCCTCTATCCCTAAACATTGATGGAAAACCCCCTTGTCTTAAAGTTTTATTTTTCTAAACGGAGAAATAGGTGGATGTTCTTTTTGATTAATTGTGGCAGCAAACCCCTACAAAGCTGCTGGAAGATGAAGAGTTTAAAGTTTGGAGTCTGTTATCTGTAAAACTTTTGTGTGCTCTTTAGAGAAATAGCATTATAAAAGTTAATGTGCAAATAAAATAAACAAATACCTCCAGGCCTTGCCCACCCATGAGCAGTGCAGACTGGTTCCCCTCAATTTTCCCTGGCCCACTTATAAATCCCCCAGTGATGGGCTTCCAGTACATTTGCTGTTAGACTATTTTCCAGCCACCAACTAAAAGACTTCCACTTACTCTCAGCAGCATCTGTATAATGTTTGCAGTGACCCCGCATCAAAATCTTGTTAGGCCTCCAAGTAGGAGACCAAAGTGTTTCACACAATTTATACTACTCATATTTTGTATTTAATATGTTTAAACACTAGGATTGGAGTTCAGCGTTTGATTCAATGCAGTCTGTACACAAGCTGACTAAATTACAGATGAACAGAAAAGATGCTGCGTGTTTCCTCCCATCTTACAGCAAGGGGAAAGATACCAGCTCTTCTCAGGAAGTATTTACAAGTTCCAAGCATTCTTAGCATCATGAATAAGCAAACTCCACAAAGGTCCTTAGAGGTCATAGAGAAGAATGGATTTCCATTTTGCAGATGAGAAAACTGAGATGCAGAAAGAGGTTGGGTGACTTTTTTCAAAGGCAAGGACAGAACAGAGACAGACAAGCGGGCACACCTGACAGGATCTCAGACCCCTGAGCCATCCTGCCTGATCTGTTTCTCCAAGGGTGCTGTTCACAGTGATACTTACCTCTTCTTCTTAAGGTGGGGGTGGCAGTGTTGGTCAATGTACACGTTAACATTTCTTAGGAGGCTGGAAGGAGGCCAAAGGGGCTGGATAAATGGTCTCTAATCATGGCTTGACTTGTACTTGGTAAAAGTCATCCAGAAAATAACAATGGAGTGGAAAATCTCCTCCTTATCCAAGACTCTCAGCCTCACATTACCTACCACAGAAGTACATTTCCACACAAAAAATTACTTCACAGCTCTTAGGTCTGATCCCTAGCTACTACTAACATCATATGTCATTAATTTGAAAGGTCAGGGTAAGAAAAGCATAATCTTGGTACCAAGCAGGTGTACAATCTTAATTAATATTCCGTGCCTCCATGCACAGCCTCCATACCTACGATCCACTCTGATTCTGTAGAGTTCTTTCTTTGTGGTCTTTGCTTCCCTTTGGGTGACAGAGAGCAATCCTAGATCATTAAGTTATGATATAAGCCAATGGTGATACTTAGAGGAAAAAGGAGTGCTTCTGAAATGATTCTATCTCAGAGGAAAAAAATAGTGAAGATGGATGCAAATTTCACATGGTCTCAATTTCTAAACACAAGTTGAAACTCTCTGGAGCCAATTTTGGAAGTGGATCCTCCACTGCTACACTCTCCCCCAGGCAAATCCAACTTATTCTTAGAATTCTAATTCCAGCCTTGATCATTGCATCCTCATACCTGTAAGGGCCCTGGGAGAACAGGTCTACGGAAGAGATTGCCAAGGCAGCCACGATGTATACAATCTGATTCTGCAACCTCTGGCCATAGCTGATTAAACCAAGAAAGCCCTGACTCAAGGGCACCTAACCTCTGGGTCTCGGTCTGTCTGACATTATGATTAATGGATTGACTTGGAAAGATAAGCAGCGCCCAAATCCTCTCTGTGGACTCAAGAAGTGGGGAGTTAAGCCACTGAGCTAGTTAGCAGGGGCTTGCAGCTAACAAGGAGTGGTAGGCAGAGCTGGGGTACCCAGAATAGGTCAAACATCTGCTGGATTTATGAGCAGGGAGTGACTACGGATCCACAGAGGAAGCCAGGTGGGAAGGGAGAGGAGAGTGAGGCAGAGCAGGATAGTTCAGAGAGACTGAGATGCCAGGGCAGTGACGCTGAGCTTCTGTACTTGCTGAAGCTGGTCATTCAGCTTCTCCCATGCATGAACTTTCAGTAAATCCTGCTTCCCGTGAGGCAACTTAAGTGCATGTCTGTTTCTTGTAACCCAAAGAGCCTTGAGAAGAACAAAGGCCCCCAAGGAAATGATTAAAGACCTTCTGGGATAGTCCAACTAGTGCATCCAGCACCATGCACACACACAACTCTCTCCAGACCCCTGGCAATGTCAGGACTCCTGGAGGAGGGCACCCCCTAGCGCAGCTTCTGGTCACTTAGCATACTGCAAGCCACTTGATTCTTCCTCTCAAGTTAACATCAAGCATCACTAAAACTGGGCTTCCCTGTTAGGTCAGCTGGTAACGAATCCGCCCGCAATGGAAGACCTGGGTTTGATCCCTGGGTTGGGAAGATCCCTTGGAGGAGGGATCCCATGGCAATCTACTCTAGTGTTCCTGCCTGGAGAATCCCCAGGGATTTTAGTCTAGTGGGCTACAATCCATGGGTTCGCAGAGTCGGACACAACTGAGCAATTAAGCAAAGCACAGCACACCACACATCACTAAAATATGTCACTCATATTTAGAGTAAAAGATGACAAAAACACAATTAAACAGAAAAAAAAAAAAGATGACAAAAACAAGCCAACCGATACAAAAAGAAACCCCGCCAAGGGAACAGAGGGAACACCAATAGGGATATAGCTATTCAGTTTGGATCTGATGTCTTTTTACTCTAACCCTTAACAAAATACTACTTTACCGCTTCCCAAGGAGTAATCCTGAGGTTCATGGAAAAAGATAACAGTGTCCCATCTGAGGCTACCTCCATATGTGCCTTTGTGTTCAAGCTAAGGAGAAAAAAATAAGTAGGAGCTATCCTAAGAGACTAATATCTGGGTCCAGGCACAAGGATATGAGCTCTGCCACTGTTTGGTGAATATGAATCCAGGCTACCTCTCCAGATGAAGTGTTACAAAAAGCCACCTACAGTGGAAAAGCAAATTCTCTCATCTTTGCCTCTGCTAGTGAGATTTTTTTTTTTTTAACACAAAACTTCATTTCTTTGCAAAATAGTTTCCATAGATGAGATCCTCATTACAGAATCTGTAAGAATTTTAGGATCTTCTCTACAGGTCCCTCTATAGCCACTCTACTACAAAGTATCTTTTCATTAGTGTTACAGAGTGCTCCCTGAGGATAAATAATCTATGTTTGTTTTGGTGTTTAGTACATAGGGCGTTGTTTCATGAATGACAAATTGATTTTATCCCGCATGCCCATTCCAAATGACGGTTTGAACTCTGTATCAAGAAGGGTTCTTTACAGTCAAATGACCCATATGCTTGATCAGCAATGTCTGGCACAGGCATGGGATGAAAAAAAGCCAGCCTGCTAGGGACTGGTCAGCTTTAGTTTATGCCTTTAATGTATCGGCAAGTGTTTGATTTAGCACACTGCATTTTTGAGCTAAGCGCAAAACTTTTCTGCTTCAAATATCCCTTCCAGAGAGAAGTGCTGACATTCAAAATTAAAATAATACACAGAAAACAACACTGATATAAAATGTTGCCTCTAAGTTCTAAAAAAGTAACAGTAACTAGTTAACAACTGAAACTTTCAGAAGAATATTAAAACTCAAATCCAGGTAGTAAGGTTTTTCTCATGATTTGGAAGGTCCACATACCAGTTAGAGAGAAATAATCATAAAAATGAGAAAAATAAAAAGTAATGATGCAATAAACTTGGGCTTAAGTCCTTAAAAAACACAAAAATTCTTTCACACTAAGGTGAAGCTCTCCCTTCAAAATATATGTGCTCCCCCTGTCTTTTTTTCCTTATTTTGATAATTGAGAAACTGAGGCAGAGTGAAAAAGAAAAACCGATTCAAAGGCCCCAGTGAATCAGTAGCAGATTCTAAGCACAGAATATGACTCGATTTGGAGCTGGCTTGTTCCAGCTCACAGACACCTGGATGACTCTCATGGCACAGGATGAAGGCTACCGCTGGGCACCTCCTTGCAAACTGCAGTGTGGCTCGGCAGGAGAGTGGCAAAGGTTCACGATGGGCAGAGCGCAGGTGAGAGGTCAGGAGATTAGCTGACAATGAAGGACAATATATCTCAACCGAATAGTCTTTTAAACAGAAACTTTACAAACAGGAAAAAAGTTTGTAAAACCAGTTCCAAAACCTGAACCATTTCTGAAAGTCTCATCTGTGTTCAAAGCATGCATCAAGGACTTTCCTGGTGGTCCAGGGTTTAAGACTTCATGCTTCCAATGCAGGAGGCGCAGTTTCTATCCCTGGTCGGGTAGCTAAAATCCCACATCTCCCATGGGCAAAGAATTAATAAATACACACAATTTTTAAAAATATGTATCCTGCATCCCCCTCTAACATTATATGATAACTTGATTCTATGTTGTTGCTTCTTTAAAAGAATTGGGAAGACTGCACCTATATTGTATGGATGTGAGAGTTGGACTGTGAAGAAGGCTGAGTGCCGAAGAATTGATGCTTTTGAACTGTGGTGTTGGAGAAGACTCTTGAGAGTCCCTTGGACTGCAAGGAGATCCAACCAGTCCATTCTAAACAAGATCAGCCCTGGGTATTCTTTGGAAGGAATGATGCTAAAGCTGAAACTCCAGTACTTTGGCCACCTCATGCGAAGAGTTGACTCATTGGAAAAGACTCTGATGCTGGGAGGGATTGGGGGCAGGAGGAGAAGGGGACGACCGAGGATGAGATGGCTGGATGGCATCACCGACTCGATGGACGTGAGTTTGAGTGAACTTCGGGAGATGGTGATGGACAGGGAGGCCTGGCATGCTGCGATTCATGGGGTCGCAAAGAGTCAGACACGACTGAGCAACTGAACTGAACTGAATTGAACTGTACCAATATTGACTTATTTATACTTTCATGAGAAGGGATGAAATATAGAAATAATCCACTCACTTTACACTTAAGCTAGACAGTTTAATATTTTGGGCTTGCTCTCTGAAAGAATAAAGTGCATCTGTCTAAAATCAGACCAGATTCTCTCCACTGGAGAAGGAAAGCGAAAAGGGTATACAGTGCAGTGACTGCAGAATCAGGCTCACATCAGCTGCAGCCCAGGACCTGCATCTCACCTGCTTTGTGACCTTAAAGACATCCTTAATCTGAATCCTGGTTTCCAAATCCCTAAAGCAAAGGAAAGAGTATCCACCTTGTGAGATGGAAGAATATTTTTAAATAGTGTATGTTAGGCACCTGATCCAGGGTCTGACAGAGATAACTCAGCATAGTAGCTATTAGCATACAGATTTACCTCCTAGCGGCCTTCCCAGGTGCACTAGTGGTAAAGAACCTGCCTAGCAATGCAGGAGATGTCAGAGACACAGGTGATCCCTGGGTCAGGAAGATCCCCTGGAGCAAGGCATGGCAACCCACTCCAGTATTCTTGCCTAGAGAATCCAATGGACAGAGAAGCCTGGTAGGCTACAGTCCCTAGGGTTGCAAAGAGACCCTAGGGACAGGACTGAAGTGACTTAGCATGTATACCTCTTAGTATTGTTAACTGAGAATGCTCTGGATGTTTGCTTTTCTGGAAAACAAACTGGGGACATCATGTCCTGCCAAAGACCTCAGGTATAGTCAGTGGTTGAGTCCAGAAATAAAATACATCTATTGTGGGTCAGCGTATATAACTGGACCAAGGACACTCACTAAGTGAGCTCATTAGAATGTGCTGGCCCTTAAGACCACCTCCTTTCAGTACAAGTTACATTAATGGTTACAGATGGTAAAGTAGGGCTGTTTTTAAAACCTTCAGAGGTATTGAGGTAACTCCAATGGCTCTCAATTAAATCTGTTGTTGTTTTTTTTTTAATTTGTTTGTTTTTGCTATCTCTTCTGTGCAGAAACAAACCCCAGTAATACCACAGCTGAAATTGCATGGTATGGTAAGCAGTTACCAAAAATAAGTATCAAATATTACTGTGAAATATGTATTTTCCAAGAACAAGCATTTGGTCCATTTAAAGGGTTTTACTGTTGATTTGCAATTAAAAAGAAGTGAGCCATTTTTCATTTAATTTTTTCCTCCCTTCTTTCCTGAATATTACTAGTGGGAGAACACTTAATGACCATGAAAATTCAAGATACTTTAGATCTTGAAGATCAGGATAAATCTATGGTGTTCTATTTTTTTTTTTTTTTGCCAAAGTACTTTAGTCATTATTTTCACAGTTGCAGTATTTGGGGTAGCTTGAAAGTATGAAATTTGTGGGAAAAACCAACATAGAATGAAAACCCAGAAGTCTATTCAAGGTTTTACAAACTGTATTTAAATTTTATCAACACCAGAAGTAATTTTGTCAGGAAATGTAATTGCATTTGGGCAAGACAGAGTGTCTTAACCTACAGGTTCTATGTGAGCATCTAAAAATCCAAAATATAGCAAACATCCACATGATCGGTTAAGACAGAGTGTCTTAACCTACAGGTTCTATGTGAGCATCTAAAAATCCAAAATATAGCAAACATCCACATGATCGGTTAAGACAGAGTGTCTTAACCTACAGGTTCTATGTGAGCATCTAAAAATCCAAAATATAGCAAACATCCACATGATCGGTTAAGACAGAGTGTCTTAACCTACAGGTTCTATGTGAGCATCTAAAAATCCAAAATATAGCAAACATCCACATGATCGGTTAAGACAGAGTGTCTTAACCTACAGGTTCTATGTGAGCATCTAAAAATCCAAAATATAGCAAACATCCACATGATCGGTTAAGACAGAGTGTCTTAACCTACAGGTTCTATGTGAGCATCTAAAAATCCAAAATATAGCAAACATCCACATGATCGGTTAAGACAGAGTGTCTTAACCTACAGGTTCTATGTGAGCATCTAAAAATCCAAAATATAGCAAACATCCACATGATCGGTTAAGACAGAGTGTCTTAACCTACAGGTTCTATGTGAGCATCTAAAAATCCAAAATATAGCAAACATCCACATGATCGGTTAAGACAGAGTGTCTTAACCTACAGGTTCTATGTGAGCATCTAAAAATCCAAAATATAGCAAACATCCACATGATCGGTTAAGACAGAGTGTCTTAACCTACAGGTTCTATGTGAGCATCTAAAAATCCAAAATATAGCAAACATCCACATGATCGGTTAAGACAGAGTGTCTTAACCTACAGGTTCTATGTGAGCATCTAAAAATCCAAAATATAGCAAACATCCACATGATCGGTTAAGACAGAGTGTCTTAACCTACAGGTTCTATGTGAGCATCTAAAAATCCAAAATATAGCAAACATCCACATGATCGGCTATCTCTCCATCTCTAAGACAAGAAAATAACAATTCCCGGAAACACTGATAACTGGGAACCTTTTAGGATTAATATTTAGTATCTATTCCTAAAGAACAACAAATATA
The DNA here is from genome assembly GCA_006410675.1 of Oreotragus oreotragus. Taxonomy (NCBI): domain Eukaryota; kingdom Metazoa; phylum Chordata; class Mammalia; order Artiodactyla; family Bovidae; genus Oreotragus; species Oreotragus oreotragus. The sequence continues at coordinate 143,659 of SJYX01007870.1, read as the reverse complement.
TGTGTACATATATTATTATACTATATATATGTGTATATATGTGTGTATATACTATATATATGTATATAGTATAATAATCTATATAATATTTGTGAGCCATTTTACCTAATTTCATACAATACTTTAATATATAAAATATATAATAATAATATGTTGCTGTAACTTATTGAGCTCTCTTTTAAATAAATTAGAGCAAACCTTTCAGTTTTTATTTTGCCTACTATTTTGAAGGCATTCTTTTGGCAATAAGAATGCTTGGTCTTTCAGTAGGTAAGTCATTAAAACTACTTTGTAGAATTGCTTATTTTCCCTGTGACTTGTAGAAGGACTGTTTTGTAACCTTTGATAAAACATAAGGAAAACTGATTTCCAAAACTCTGAAATAATTACAAGCATTAACAATTTTGGTGAGTCTTAAATTAGGGGGACAAAAAAGAGAAGTGTAACAAAAGAAAGATTCAGTTTCCCAGACGAATTTGGCAGTATTGTGAAATCCTAAAATCGAATGCAATGCATTTGCCCTCACTAAAAGTTGTTCAACACATTTCTGTACAAATCAGATTTATAGCATCCATTTTCACTCTGATTTCCTGTTTCTTTGTCCATTCACCAAGCAAGTATGTGAAAGCCTCAATGGCTATGTGGAGTGTTTTAAGAGTTGACCTGGGAAGTGAGCACCCCTTGGGGAGTAGTTTGATTGGTTAATACTAGTTCTGAGCCCGGTATGTGAAGCTTTATGACCACACAGCTTCAGGAATGAATTACTTGACCTCAACTTTCTCCATAGGGGTGCACACCTCAATTTTCTACACTCATTTTCAAATGGAATTACAAAAACACTTTACTTATCTAGAGGTCAACTATTCTACAAACCCAACTACTTGGAACACAAGCAAAAAGCAAGCAAAAAATTATCTGTGCAGCCAAAAGTGATGTCATAAAAACCCATAGACTTTCCCCATCAGAGTTGCTAATCATTTAGAGAAAGTTTACCTTAATTTTATTAACAATTCTGATCATTATACTGATGTTGTTTTTGAACCAACAGCAGATAAAAATAAATAGTTCATCAGGGCAAAGGGGGGCTTCCCAGGTGGCTCTAGTGGTAAAGAACCTGCCTGCCAACGTAGGAGATGTAACAGATGAGGGTTCTATCCCTGGGTTGGGGAGATTCCCTGGAGGAGGAAATGGCAACCCATTCCAGTGTTCTTACCTGGAGAATTCTATGGACAGAGGAGCCTGGCGGGCTACAGTCCATAGCATTGCACAGAATTGGACATGACTGATGCGACTTAGCACATATGCATGCATGCACAAGGGCAAATGAGGGAGTATTTGAAGCAATAAAGTAAGACCAATATGCTATTAAAAAGATACTAATTCAAAGATTACATAAAAAGGACACACAATATCCTATGTCTCATAAGTCCATGAAGACATCACCAACTTAAAAAAAGAGAATTAGCATTCTTAATGATTATAAAAACAGAAAAGGTTTTGTTTCATTCCAACCATATTAATTAAGAAAGCCAAAAAGTATTTAAGTCAATTTATAAAATTTCATCAAATAAGACAAGCACTTCAAAAGGATTATCAAAAATGATAAGCTCTTGTGATTCACCTATCATCTATAGATTGACTCAAAAATATACACAAAATATTCACTTCTGTAGAATAACTCATTCCCTCAGGGGAAAAAAAGAGATTTTCAAAGGCCAAAAGCTAAATTAATTACAGTAGACTGAATGACTGAATTTGAGAAAGCATATCTATCCAGTGATGGGTGATCTAACAGTAATTTAAAAAATGATTTTTTTGAACTCAAACATGGGAATCTTAAAAAAAAAAAAGAAAGAAAGAAGTACATTTTCCTCCAAGAATAAAGGCTTTTATCTATAAACCACAGGAACTTGAAACAATCTGCAAGGTTTGAGAATGGGCTGATATTCAGCAGGTGGTAACAGGAAAATCAGAACCACAGCCAGAAACCAAGCTTTCAGGAAGACTAAGTTGCCCTCTTTCGTGGACTTACATGCATTTGGTGTGCAAAGTGGGAAAGAAGGGAGAAGTGACTGCATCCTGCTGAGGATGAAGGAGCACGCTGCATACGGCCGACTCCAGGGAAGGAGTCGAACACCACTAATAATTATACTAGGACAACAGGCATAGACTGAGACAGTCCTGAGTGAACTAGAACATACAGTCACACTACTTTTAAGGAGCAAGTTGAAAAATACTCTGCTAATCAATTGTTCTCTAACAATTCTTGAGGTAGAGGATGCCACCAGGTAATTCAGGAAAGAATCCCATAGAATATCCTCCAGAAATGGTCTCCCTGATTCTTATTGTCAGTAATTCATTTCCTTAGTTAACCTCAGGTGACAGCTCCTGTAACCCATTTTTAATAAAAAAACAAATTCTGCCCTCCTTGATTATCAGTTTTTAAGAGGAGGTATGAAGTCTTATTATTACTGTTAGATTAATTTTCAAGTCTTGTGTATTTGATTCCTTTAGTAGATGATAAATATCTGTTAATGACCACCGAAGTGTCCTTAAGAAAAAAAGACCTACACATTGAAGACAATGACACTTTTATTGTCCCATCCAATCTTAAATTAATCTCACTAGGATCAAACTAGTTGCTTAAACTAAAAGAATGCTATAGGAGTCTGGATTTCTCCACACCATAGTACTTATTTTTCTAGTGTTTGTAGTATCATGACACTGTTAAAATACATTTCATAAAAGAGGCATATCAGAACAAAAATGGCTAGAAACAAAATTATGTATTTTTTATTACTCAATAGATTTATTAGTTTACTTCTTAACTGTAGAGTGTTATAATTACTTACATACTTCAGTTGCATTAATACAGATTAGTGTCCACATGCAATCTGCTGCATTTTAATGGATTAAACTGACATAAACATCCCTTAGTCACACTTTTTTCTAAACTATCTTTACAGGGAAAAGTGGAGTGAGAATGTGAAGGAAATCTAAGTACAGTAGCATTCCTTTATCTGTGGGGGATGAGTTCTAAGAACCCAGTGGATGCCTGAAACCTTGGATAGTACCAAATCCTGTGTATACTACGTTTATTCTATGCATACATACCTATGATAAAGTTTAATTTATAAACTGGGCACAATAAGAGATTACCAACAATAATAAAATAGAGTATTATACTCTAATAAAAGTTATGTGAATGTTTTCTCTCTCAAAATATTTTATTATACCAATTTAGTAACTTTTCCACCTTAGCTAGGCACTTATCATCCATTGCAGCCATAACTTTTGCAGTCTGAGAGATGACAGTAAAACTAGCACAAATTTATTTTTCTACCTTCACGATTTCATTGATAAAACATTCATTCTTACTGTAGATCTCAGCAACCTCAACAAACTTCTCCTATTTAATCCCAGAACTTTCAACCTTTCACTTAACAGAGGCATTTTAGACCTTATCTTTGGCATATCCAAATTGTCAGCAGCTCTACTTTTGGGTTTTGGGGCCATTATTAAGTTAAAATAAGGATCACCTGAGCACAAGCACTATCATGCAAGAACAGTGGATCCGACAACAAAGACGGCTTCCAAGTATGGGGCAGGATTCGCTGGACAAAGGGGTAAGTCACATCCCAGGCAGGATGGAACAAGATTTCATCATGCCACTCAGAATAGCACACAATTTAAAACTTATGAATTGTTTATTTCTAGACTTTCTTATTCAGCATTTTCATACTTCAGTTGACTGCCGGTAACTAAAACTGTGCACAGTGAAACCACAGATAAAGGAGGATTCCTGTATGTCTTGTCATACACAGAATTCGAACTTTTAGAACCATAAAGCATGCACATACACACACAACTACATGGGCTATATATTTGGATGTATACTGTATTAATTGCCTAGAAACGAAACTATTTTAACAGCACAAAATACAGTATAGTCACATCCCAGGCAGGATGGAACAAGATTTCATCATGCCACTCAGAATAGCACACAATTTAAAACTTATGAATTGTTTATTTCTAGACTTTCTTATTCAGCATTTTCGTACTTCAGTTGACTGCCGGTAACTAAAACTGTGCACAGTGAAACCACAGATAAAGGAGGATTCCTGTATGTCTTGTCATACACAGAATTCGAACTTTTAGAACCATAAAGCATGCACATACACACACAACTACACGGGCTATATATTTGGATGTATACTGTATTAATTGCCTAGAAACGAAACTATTTTAACAGCACAAAATACAGTACAGCTGACATTAAAGTATCTCCTCGAATCTAAAAATTTCTGGGATGCAGCCATCTGAAAAACTTTTGAGTTAACTTATCTATTTATTCAATATAAATAAATTTTTATAGCTACTTTGCTAGGCAATACAGTGATAAAAACAGAGTTCCTGCCTCAAATGGTTCACATTCCCGAGTGAGCGAGAGCCAAGGTAATAAAGGCATTTGACAGAGTTAGGTAAGGTATTCACAGGATGTCTGGGAGCACAGAGCAGGGACAGCTATCACAGTTGGGGTTAGGAATGTCTTCCCAGAACAGACACACTATAATTTGAATTTCAAGTGATAGTGTGATGGATATGGCTCATTGTCCATTAATTCTTCCACAGAATTAATAACATCTGATATTTACTAAAGCCAATGCCACTCCTCACTGCAAGATGAAAACTACATAACCCAATCTCTTTCCAAGTGACTAAGTACTTGTTAATATATGTGAGCAGAGGTATAATTTGATACATTTCAGGAACCTTCCCCAAGAAGATAAACTGAGATGTGTTCCTTTTCCTGTTTGTGCTTCCTTCCATTTTTCTGTCTGGAACACAGATGTGATGGCTGGAGCTCTAAACACTATCTTGTACTATGAAGACAAAGACATACTCCAGGGGAGGCAGAGCAATGAGCTGGAAGAAACCTGATTTTCTGTGGACATACCAGAGATGATATACCACACCAGTGCCAAACTGTCGACTTCTGAATTGTCATGGGAAAGAGAATTAAACTTCTATTTAAGAACTTTGTTATTTGGGGTCTCTGACACAGCTAAACATAATCCTGATGCAGCTGAGTAGAAGTTATCCAGGAAAGACAGAAAATAAAAGCTGTTCACTCCAGAGGAAACAACACATGCAAAATAATAGAGGCAAAGTAGAATGGTGCTTTAAGGAAATTTGCTAAGTTCAGCATGACAGGGGTTCAGGAAGGAAGCAGATGGGCAAGTAGCAGGCTTGATCAGCATGCTAATAAGTTTGGATTTAATTACACAGAAGAAGGGCTTCCTTGGTGGTTCAGCAGTAAAGAATCCACCGGCAGCGCTACAAACGCAGGTTTGATCCCAAGGTTGGGAAGATCCCTGGAGGAGGGAATGGCTACTCACTCCAGTATTCTTGCCTGGAGAAGCCCATGGACAGAGGAGCCCAGTGGGTTGCAGTCCATGGGGTTGCAAAGAGAAGGATATGACTGAGCAACTAACACAAACACAGGCCGTAGTCCACCACAGGATTTCCCAGGCAAGAATACTGGAGTGGATGGCCATTTCCTCCGCCACGGGACCTTCCCAATCCAGGGACTGACCCATGTCCTGCAATGGCAAGCAGATTCTTAACTGCTGAGTCACACTGTATTTACCAGTCATCATGGCCCTCTTGATGGGTTGGCATCCTCTCCATAGCCCATGCACAGGCTGTCCCCTGCCATTCCTCTGATCCACACCCATGTACGATGGGTCAAGTCCAAGTTCTTGCATCACTGGGATGCCCCATCCTGCTGCAGCAACCAATCCTGCTCTGTGATTTGATGTAAGATCCAGGGATCAATGAAAGATCTTTGGGACTAATGACATTTTTCAAAATACACCATTAAGATAGTTTTGGGGTGCTAAGGTGTATGAATAGCATAGTTTTCTTTTTCTTATCATACCATTTACATTCTATAGACATAGTTTGTGTGTATGGAAGTATATAAGGAGGTTTTTTTTTTTCCAAGTTAAGGAATTAATACTATACTTTTTATTAGTGAATTCTATGAAGAGACTATCTGTGTTTCTTTAAAAAAAAAGTTAGGTTAATCTCTACTAAACTGTTTTTAGTCTTACAGTTTAGGTGAATTTTTCTCTTTGTGAAATACAGACTTAAAGTCTTAAGTCACTGAAACATTCAAAAGCATTTAATAAGTAAATAAGGCAGATAAAACATAGTCAAACAATTCTCACTTAGAGGTAGAGATATTGCTAATTGTATTATAGAATCATCATAATTAAAATAAGGTTTCCCTTAAGTATGGAATCCAGTTCTCACCCTATACTATTTTATTCAGTCTCTTGCCTCCAGCCAATATCACTGAATTTCCCCCAGCACAAAGTAGACCTTGCGTATATAACAATAATAACTGACATTTGTGTAATACTTAAAATATTTGACACAACATTTTTAAATGGGTCACATAAATGCTCACACACTTCAAATTGGATATATAAGCCATAAGAATAGGATTGGATTNCATTTGTGTAATACTTAAAATATTTGACACAACATTTTTAAATGGGTCACATAAATGCTCACACACTTCAAATTGGATATATAAGCCATAAGAATAGGATTGGATTACTTATGTTAATAAAAATATGTATATGTATTTTTGTACATCTGCTCAAAATATATGTATCTGCTAAAGTCTAAAACTGACAGATTTTCCAGGCAGAGAAAGAAAAATATCATATGATATTACTTAATGGAGTCTAAGAAAATGATACAAAGGAATTTATTTACAAAACAGAAACAAACTCACAGACTTTAAAACTAACTATGGCTACCAAACGGAAAAGGTGGAAGGAAGAAAAAGTTAGGAGATTGGGATTAACATATACACTGCTATATATGTAATATAATCAGCAAGGACCTATTGTATAGTATGGGAAACTTTATTCAATATCCTGTAATAACCTATATGGGAAAAGTTATACATATGTATATGTATAACTAACTCATCTGCTGTACACGTGAAACTAACACAACATTATAAATAAAATATATTTCAATATAAAATTTTAAAAATTAAAAAAAATTTTAAGATATAAAAAAGCTGACATATTTTCAAATAATCCAGCAGTCTTAACAGAGTGTTGTAGAAGAAAAAAGTATATTTCAAAGGCTTAATTCTCACTAACATATTGAGATTGAAATTCTTATTAGAAAACAAAAATAAATTGACTTTAGAATTTGCAGGTACATAGATTTGGGTGGGGGAAACAACAGGCATAATACCTATAATATAAAAATACCAAAGTGAATTTTGTTGTAACACCAGGATTGGCACCAGGATTTGTCTGTGGACAGTATAAACTGCTTTTTAGACTTTTTTGGGGGGAGGGGAGCAGGTCATGGTTTCAACCACATTTTCGATGTCAACCATATATTCCATTGCAAAAATAAAAAATGATGCTATAACAGAGTTCCACATGTTTAAGTAGAAAAGCATTGAAATCAACTTTTTTCTTTCTCCCACCTCACAGGAAAGCTTAAATGTTGATATTCCCTTTCATATATGTGAAGTATTTAATAAGTGCAAGGAAAAGTGTTCCAAAGAAAAGACATGGCTGAAAACTTAGAGGTGGTGCTTGACATTCAAGAAAAGCACCGCAAGAAGCTGAGTCGTCAGAGCATTTCCCTATGTATAAGAGAAGGTGCGTTGGTCGGCGGAAGCGGAGGATTTAAATCATTTCAGAAACTGTTCAAATACAAGCATTTATTCTATTTTTTCACCCAAAATTCCAGTTGTTCCCTCTTTATTTGCCTTCCTTTAGTTTTCTTCGTTATTATCCCCATATCCCTTTAAATAAAGACAATGGAAGCTAATGATAAAGAGAAGTCAAATTTGCTTTTTCTATCAGTTCAGAAGCTTCTGATTCTAAAGTTCATTTTTCTTTGGTCTCAAATATTTAAATAGATGATGTGAATAAATTCCAGTTGTTCCCTCTTTATTTGCCTTCCTTTAGTTTTCTTCGTTATTATCCCCATATCCCTTTAAATAAAGACAATGGAAGCTAATGATAAAGAGAAGTCAAATTTGCTTTTTCTATCAGTTCAGAAGCTTCTGATTCTAAAGTTCATTTTTCTTTGGTCTCAAATATTTAAATAGATGATGTGAAAGCCTAAAAGTAAGTTGGTTACTTTTTATTTCAAGGGAAACAAACAGTTTTGGGGTTTCTCATTTTTACAAAAACATCCTGCCCTCAAAAGCATCTGGATCCCAGGCAGAGGGTTTGGGGAGTGACTGAATGCAAAGAGCCCGAGAATTATCTTCAAGTAATGTTTGGCTCAGTGTTTTCGTTCTTGTTGTTGTTGTTTTAGTGAAAATCCAGTGTCATAGAAAATATCTTATTATTTCAACTAGAATAACTACCTTTGGTTTGGAGTTCTTATAGCTTTAAGACAAATGTGTTTTTAATAACACCTTTTTTTTTTTTTAAGCCTTACTAGATAAATTCACAATTCAAGATGTAGGAAAATAGACCAGGAAGAATATTGTTTGTCATTCAGTGCAAATGAAGAGGCATTCATTACTAAAACTCATTGGATCTCCNTTTTTTTTTTTTTAAGCCTTACTAGATAAATTCACAATTCAAGATGTAGGAAAATAGACCAGGAAGAATATTGTTTGTCATTCAGTGCAAATGAAGAGGCATTCATTACTAAAACTCATTGGATCTCCAATGCCAAATATGTAAGCTGTCATACTTTCTGAAGACTCAGAAAGTATGCAGGCAAAAGAAGACTGAGAAAGACTATCTGCAGGCAAACGAAGACTGAGAAACACCTTGGTGCCATTTTGATTATAATTTGAGAACAAAGAACTTCTACAATTCAAATAATATATTTACAAAACAGAAATGGAGTCATACATGTAGAAAACAAACTTATGTTTACCAAGGGGGAAGGGGGGAAGGGATAAATTGTGAGAATAATTGTGATAATTGTGAGAATGACATATAAACACACTACTGTATATAAAATATATAGATAACTAATAAGGACCTACTGTATAGCACAGGGAAGTCTCCTCAATGTTCTGTAATGATCTACATGGGAAAAGAATCTTAAAAAGACTGCATCTATATATACATATAATTGATTCACGTTACTGTACAGGTGGCGCTAGTGGTAAAGAGCCTGCCTGTCAAAGCAGGAGATGCTGAAGATGCACTTTGATCTCTGGGTTGGAAAGATCCCCTGGAGAAGGGAATGCCAACCCACTCCAGTGTTCTTGCCTGGAAAATCCCAAGGACAGAGGAGTCTGGCGAGCTACAGTCCAGGGGATCACAAAGAGTCAGACATGACTGTCACAGCTTAGCACACGCCTGAAACTAGGAGCATTGTAAATCAACTATACTGCAACAGAAACTTAAACAACAAGTGAAGTTGGAACAATAGAGGAAGGTGAGGCTGAGCACCACCAAGGAGAAGCTCTCTCCTCTGAAAGAGCATGCTGCCACAGGCTGCGGGCTGCTCTGGAGAGGTGGGCAGGAGGCCGGTCAGCAGCCACGCTCCTGCCCATGAAACTGGCAGCTCACCTTGGGCGCCAGGCCACAGAGGAAGACAGGCCTGGGGCTGCCTCCACGGGAAGCGCTCACGGGGTGGATGGCCTGACAGATCCAATTCAGTGAAACGCCTCCAATTAAATTCCATTTAAAAATACAATCATCAGGATTATATTGTTTTGCCTTTAAAGCCTGCTCCACCCTTGACTGATTCCAGAAGAACTGTTTAGGTAACTTACTTTTTTAAAACCTTCCTGTCAGACCTGGTTTTTCCATCAGTCCTAATACACCATTTATATTTTTTTAAGAAAAGAAGAAAGCATTATAAAGATAGCCAAACAAGATGATATATATCATCTCTGCTAAGGTCCTGCTATGGAACTGAATTCCTTAGGTTTGAAATGCATTCCATGAATGTAAAAGACATAAGCAGTCAGTCCTGATGGCTAAAAAAGGAGAATGAGGTAACAGTAACACTGATGGGTGTTTGTCTCAAATGTCCTATAAATAGGAATGTGAAATTAACTTTTTTTCAGCCTACATTCTCTCTATTGAAGGAAAATACTCTTGTAGTAAGCTGAGGTAAGGTGTTTAATAGAGAAAAAATAACATCTGAATTGTCATTTCCATGCTTATAATTTGGGAACTTCTTAACTGAAACAAACAGGATTCCAAGGTGCATATTTCCTGTAAAACTCCTGAGTGCAGCATGACTCTTCGGTGGGGGGAGCAGATAAATCTACTGGATTTATCTCCCCCTACTGTATGTGTGCTGCAGGACAGTTGGAAGAGAGCTTACATGAGGCCTGCTATTGTAACAGCTGGTGGCTTTGGCATTTTCTTATAAACATGCAAGCCGAAGAGAAATTTCTCCTTTCTAATTGGCCCCGTTTCCCCTTTCCTGGGACATTCCACAATGCCACCAACAACGAAGTGCTCAGAAAGGAGGAATCATTTCTGTTTATGTGAAAATAGATCTGAACTCTGCGAGGCAGGGAAAGAAATTACAAAAAAGCTTCAAAGACAACACAGAAAAGTTATAATCAAATCTGGTCGCTGTTTCTGAGATCTGACGGAGCTCCTCCATACACCAGCCCTGCATGTGCCAGGAGCTAGGACCAGCTACCTTCCAGCCCTGTCTGCTCCATTCCCTGCGTAGTCCCGGCCAAGCTGTTTGCTGAAGCTGAGCCACGGCCCTGCCTGGGTTAAGCATGGAAAATGCTCTTGTGACTACCTGCTCTCAAACACAAGCAAACTGTCTCATTCTCAGGGGTGCTTCCTATATACTAAGCCACTGGTCTCAAGTTTATAAAAGTGATGATCAAAAATGCCTTCAGGAGGCAGCATAGCATCGCAATAAGAGGGCATGGATTTTTGAGTCGCTCACAGTTGAATGCAAACTCACTGCCACTTACTGGTTGTGTGACCTCGGTCATGTTATTTCTCTGAGGCTCAGTTTGCTCATCTGTAAAATGGGGATACCAACATCTTTCTGCATGGTAATAGAAAGATTAGAATCTGTTATATGAAAAGCACTTAATGCAGAGTCAAAAGTGTTAGCAAGTTTCATCACCTGCTCTCGATGGTAACTATCCTTATTACTCACTGGAAAAGACCCTTATGCTGGGAAAGACTGAGGGCAAAAGAAGAGGATGACAGAGGAGGAAATGGTTGGATGGCATCACTTACTCAATGGACATGAGTTTGAGCAAACTCCAGGGGATAGTGAAGGACAGGGAAGCCTGGTGTGCTGCACTCCATGGGGTTGAAGAGAGTTGGACATGACTTAGCAACGGAACAACAATTCTTATTACATTTTACATCACAAAGTATATCTCCACACACAGTGTAACATAATGCATAGATTTTCTGTGATTCTAACCAGCAAGGATATTGCTATAATTCAGTTTAAGGGAAAACACGTGTAGAGTCTTGAAGCAATCCTAAATGTTGTGACCAGTTCAGAACATCCTGGAGCAGATTAAATACTGTGCTCTATTCTTTGATTTCTGCTTCTAAGAAACATGAAAATGTGTGCATCCTTTTTAAAGGAAAAAAAAAGTTTGGTTGACACCAGGATATAGGAAAGAAAAGTTTCATCCTGAATCTTTATCCAAATAACTCCACTGACTTCCCTTTGATGGCAGTCAAATCGCCCTTAGTGGTAAATACTGTTTCCCTAACAGACTTCAAATCCAGCTCTCCTTTTCATGCTGAAAGCCTGCTTCTTCTCATTTGCCACATTAGGCAATTAATTGGGTATTTATAGGCAGCTATCATATACCCCGCTGTCATCGCTACTCAGTCATACATCTTAAATTCTCCACATCTTGTACTTAAACCCTACCCCTTAATCACCTCATCATCTTTGTCACATTTTAAAATCTTCCTTCCACTTAATCAACTCCATTTTCTAAGTGAGAGTATGAACCATTGTGCAGGATTCTACTAATGTAGCTTTCCTGAGGCTCAATGAAGAGAAAGCATTTTCTTCTTAAGTGATTTCCTTAGATCCCAGGATAGTTTCTGCTTCTAGTGCAAGAGCATCACCGTGGGAGCTGTTCTGGATCTGCACTTCGGTGTTGCCCTCAATCCATTTCCATTATTAATGCCTTGGAAAGAGGTGCTCAAGAGTGGGAGCTGAGCCAACTTGGAGTGAAGCACTCCCTCCCCAAATATAGCCACTGGACCACCCAGACACCCACACTCTTGGTTGATTCTCTCCTGCCCAGTGTTCATAGGTGTTCAGACCTCATAGGGAAAAGAAACCCCTCCTGATCTTCCTCATACCTTCCTTGGTCCCTTGAGTTAAGAAACAAGAAAAATTCTTATCCTCAGAAGATGGGCAGCTTTCTATTTTGGCTGCCTCCCCCTTTGTTAGTGTCAACGAGCTAATTTTTCTCGTGAATGACCATTACCATCTGTCCCACTTGGCTCCAAGGTACCCATGTTCTCAATGTGGTGACCCACAACATGCTTTTCCATGGGCTCTTAATAAGAGTTCTGGAAAGAAAAGGGCTTCATTGTCAAATAAGTTAAGGAAACTTGACACCTCCCTCTTACAGACTCAAAGCTGTCTTAGAATGTTAATGGATCTGAGAAATGTCTAAGAAAATCCATGGATCTTTGTTTAAGGCAGCTTCCCAAACTTGTTGGGACAGCAGAGTCATTTCTTGGTGGATCATCTATGAGGACTTCAAGAAAGTAGTTTCTGCAGAGTATATTTTGGAAATGCTGCACCATATTGTGGGTTTCCTCTCATTTTCCCTAAACAAGCTGTTACGTTCTTGTCTATGATCTCTGAATCACTGTTTACACCTGAGTGATCTGTCTAGCACAATGCTGTTTTTGGAGGATGCGCTCACATGGCTGTGGTATCTACTGACTCTGCAGACAACATATTTATCCAAGAGCTTCAAAGCTGGAAGATAAAGGGGCTGGTTTGGCCCAACACACATCTGGCAGTGAGAGTCCCAAGATTTCCATATTGCCTCTGTGACTCACCTGATTGGTCACTGTCAAATGACAATTGTCAAATTAGAGAAGTTCCTTGTCAGTCAGCACTTGACACAGAGTAGATGGTAGAGAACAGTACATTCACACTGTTCAACATTTGTTGAACAAACAAATCCAAAAAATGATTTGTTTTACTCTATTTCTTTAGGGAAATATGCATGATTCTTCCAATGTTCCATGTTTGAAAAATAACTAATTGTGTAGCTGGTTTTATTTTCCCCCCAAGAGTCATGGCTACTGTAGATACTGCTCTGAGTGTATGGGTTATCTATGATGTGCTTCCACTTACTCCTACTCACTGAGCCCTTGGCATGTGTTAGTATTTAATTATCGTAAGTGAAGAAGTGCTTGATCTTCATATTACCAAGAAGGCAGATGTCACTGAGGCAGATTAAGAAGGCTGTCTAGTGTCTTCAAACATCTCTTGTAGAGCTGGGTTTGTACTCAGATTCCCCTGATGAAGCCCAAACATACTCCACTCTATACCACATATGTACAACACATGCAAATGGGAAAACAGCCTAGAGGTTAGCTAATTTTTTCTAGCAATCATGTATTTTATTGCAATAATTTATGTAACATAAAATGTATCATTTTCACCTTTTTTCATATGTGTGCAATTCTGTGGCATTAAGTATATTCACACTGTTGTAACCATCACCACCATCCATCCCCAGAACTTTCCCATCTTCCCCAACCGAGACACTTTATCCATCAAACCCTAACTCTCCATTCCTCCCCACCCAGTCCTGGGCAACCACCTTTCTCCTTTCTGTCTCTACGAACTTAACTACTCTGCTGCTGCTGCTAAGTCACCCCAGTCGTGTCCGACTCTGTGCAACCCCATAGACGGCAGCCCACCAGGCTCCCCCGTCCCTGGGATTCCCCAGGCAAGAATACCGGAGTGGGTTGCCATTTCCTTCTCCAATGCATGAAAGAGAAAAGTGAAAGTGAAGTCGCTCAGTCTGTCCGACTGTTAGCGACCCCATGGACTGCAGCCCACCAGGCTACCCCGTCCATTGGACTTTCCAGGCAAGAGCACTGGGGTGGGGTGTAAGTCTCTCATATAAGTGGAATCATACAGAATTTGTCACTAATTTTTTTTTTTTTGCCTCACCGTGTGGCATGGGGGATCTTGGTTCCCCAACCAGGGATTGAACCTGTGCCCCATGCAGTGGAAGCATGGAGTCTTATCCACTGGTCCATCTGGTGGTGGGGTAGTCGCTAAGTTGTGTCTGACTCCTGAGACCCCGTGGACTGTAATCTGCCAGGCTCCTCTGTCCATACTGGAGTAGGTTACCATTTCCTTCTCCAGTGGATCTTCCTGACCCAGGGATCGAACTCCAGTCTCCTGCATT
>SJYX01007870.1:101993-121259 GCA_006410675.1 Oreotragus oreotragus | reverse complement strand
CCAGGACACCTGGCCACCTGGTCACCAGGACACCTCTATTCTAGCCCTTTCTCAGTTCCTCCAGCACCTCGCTCAGCACCTCCACACCCCTCCCTCAGCCCACAGCAGGTTGGCCCAGCTGGCAACTGGTCATTAGTCATATGTCTGTCTACATTTCATTCTCAGGGACAGCTTTCCTGACCTGCACTCTAGGCGAGGTCTCTCTCATCTGAGCTTTCAGATTATTCTGCTGTTCCCTCTGGTTCTCCATGGAAATGCCCATCTCATTTTTCTGAATTTATTATTCAAAAAAAAAAAAAGAATCCCTGGCAAACTGTAAGTTCCATGAGTGACTGGGCCTGACCTGGGTACAACTTTACAGCCAGAATATTATAGAGTGTGTGGAACATGGTAGGCTTAGTGACTTGAGTTATGTGTGTGAATGTCGGTGTGTTTAAGGTTTTATCACTCAACCAGGTTACCTTAGTTAATTGTGAGCAAATTAGTAACTTGTGCCCAACGTGATGACATGTCTGTCACTAAACTAATGGTGAGCTGAAACTAACAACTACTCCACTCACTGAGGACTCACAGAACACCGGATGACTCAAGTTGGGCAGAGAGAGACATGATGCATTTTCTCAGTTCTACTCCAATTAATAATCAGTTTTTTTCTCTACTTTTAACTGAAAAATAGACTATAAAGGTCAAATGAGATAGTAGTTTAACAAACAATGTATGGAAAAAGAACACAAGTATTAGCAAAACTACAACTCACATTTACAGATAATTCATGAGCATTAACTAGTTAGTAAACTTTAACTCTGCCATGCATATACACAAATTAAATTTCATAGGTGTTTACTAGAGATTGGAGGTACTTGGAAATGATATGAAAAGATAGAATGTTATAATAGATATAAATTAATAAAGGAGACAGTTTGGACTATACTACTTGGTTTATTTTAATAAGGATAACGCTTACAAATATTGGAACAATGTATTCAGCGCTGACAATATTTAAGCAGCAAAAAGAAATTCTGAAGAGGTAAATAATTCCCATCCCTGTTAAAAGTGTATTCAACATTGGTGGACTAGTAGTTTTAAGGTTTTAATCAATTAGCATCTCCTATAGAGGACCTCTAATATGAGAATCTGAGGGAATGTTGTGGATTTATACCTCTCTTTAAAAGGTGCCATAAATATTATTCTGCAAGAAACAAGTTTCTAGTAATGACTAAGACAGACAATCCTTCAGGCAA
The DNA here is from genome assembly GCA_006410675.1 of Oreotragus oreotragus. Classification (NCBI taxonomy): domain Eukaryota; kingdom Metazoa; phylum Chordata; class Mammalia; order Artiodactyla; family Bovidae; genus Oreotragus; species Oreotragus oreotragus. The sequence continues at coordinate 120,018 of SJYX01007870.1, read as the reverse complement.
ATAAGTGCAACTTATAGAAAATTCAGTACTGTTCACAAGAGGTTCACTAATAACAAAGGACATATAAATAAATAGCTTTAATTATGATTGTCACTGTAAATATAAAGATGCAGATATATAGGTGAAACTGTAGAGCTACGTTTAATGAATTTAAAAATGTGTCTCCACTGGCTAACTAGAAAACAGTGGAGCATAAAATCATTTTTAACTCTACTCACCTTACCTGTTTTGGTAAATTCAACTCATTGAGGCATTATGGGAAAATCTGAGCTATTTCTATGGCATTCATGTCTCCAATGAGGATATCCCTTACAAAGAAATGCAGAACTATCATTGATAAATAAAATCAATGAAAATAACAACCCACAGAAAAAAATTTAATTATTTACTGATAAATTCTCTTTGCATTAATATCTCTTGTCCTATCTGAGTAGCCTCCTACTGAGACACACTGAATAGTAACTTTTTATCTGATGTCTGTGAGTGGAATTGCCTCTTCCCTTCATGGGGAGTCCAGATGTGCTGCCCTCAAAAGACACTCAGATACTAATTCCAAAAATAGTCTAAACACATGCATTCTGCCTCAAATCTGAGACCTCTTTTGTTGATAATTCTACAGAGAGAATATAAGGTTAGTCAATGAGATAGACATAGCAAAAAGACACCTAGGTCCTATCAAAATTAAAGAAACAAAAATAAAATTTTCCAAAAGGGGATTTAAAAGAGATTGCTGTACATTTGAAAATTTTATCAGCACATAATATATGCTCAATCATATAAATGAATAAATAATTTTCTTAGCTTTTATCAACATGCTAGTTTTTGTTTTTTTTTTTCACTACTTTTCTATAGCCCATAGCTGTGTTGGTGGTTTAGTTGCTAAGTCACGTCTGACTCTTGCGACCCCATGGACAGTAGCCTGCCAGGCTCCTCTGTCCATGGGATTTCCCAGGCAAGAATACTGTAGTGGGTTGCCATTTCCTTCTCCAGAGAATCTTCCTGACCCAGCAATCTAACCCACACCCCCTGCATTGCAGGTGTATTCTTTACCACTGAGCCACCAGGGAAGTCCCATATCCTATAGCATTTCCCTGTTAATATGTGATCCCAATCATACCTACTCTCTATCTTACTTATCTCCCTTAATTCAATATAATGTTCTGTATACTCTTGAATATCAGGATTTCCTCAAATATGCTTTATTCATCATACTTCCCTCCTCTCATTCTTTTCGTTTGGCCAATGGCCATGTCTAATCTGTTCTGGGACATTTTTATCCAGCTGCGCCCAAATCTTATAACTAGATTATACCCCAAAACAACTTAATAACAGCAGTTTTTCAAGAAATGAGATCTGATACCTATAGAAGTAAACACTTATGCCATTTGACTGAGGTGACTGAGGGATTTGAGAAATACTCAAATTTCAAGCAAGGCAAACAGGATATAGTTTCAGGAAAACAATAACCAAAGTTATACTCTAACTAATTTTATTATTTTCTGTTAGAATTAAAGAAAAAATAAGGGAATGATTTGTGTATAGTTTGGAAAGAAAGGGACTCGGTGGACAAGTACATGGAGGGGCTTTCTAGCAGTGGCCAGAACAGACATAGCAGATCTGAGGAATAGCAATTTCATGATTACTAGAGAAGTATGGTCTATGGGGGCTGATGGGGTGATTGCAAGCTGTCACTACAATTTGAATACTCTGAGAGTTAGGCCTGAGGCTTCCGGCTACTGGAAAGAGAATACTCCCGGGACCTGAAAAACTTGTCCATTTACCTTAAGCCCAAAATGTCTTCAGTGAGTCTGTTGGGTATAAGTCAACTTCTACAAATTCAATATATTCTGGACTTACTGAAAGCATTTGGTTTTTTGATCTCAACAAAGCTAAGATCCATAACCTAAACCATAGTATGGGAAGAAAAAAAAAATGCCCTGGCCTGAGAAGTCAATAGCCTTGCTTGGACACCGCCTCTGTGGTGCCTGGCTTGCTTCCTCATTCTCATATGAGCCAAGTACAATTTGATAATATTTTCCACATCTATCACCATCTATCTGTTGGAAGTGACAGACGACACTTAGGTGAGTCCATGATTCCACAGAATGGAGTTACGTAATACAAGCACTTTTTGTCACCCAGACAATCAGAGTGAAGACACAATTCTATAGCCTTAGCAAACATGCTTGTGAGTATGATTCTAGGATTCCCCTTTTATCCAAAATAAAAAATCTGGATAATGTCTTTACAAGCTGTTTTGAGGCTCATAAATTACATGCAGATATCAGCACATGTAATAAATTTATGAAGAAAGGAGTTAAGAAAAATAAAGATTTTCAAACCTGGGACCGATATCTTCCCCACAGTTGGATGGTTCATCTCCATAATGAGGTCATTGTGTAACACCTAAAACATAAAAAAAGAGAAAAATAACTTACAAAGTAATTTATCTTCAATTTCAAGGGATGTGGAAAGATACTTATTCAATCCATTGAAAAAAATGATTACAAAACATAGAGATTTTTGAAATATTAATTTGAAAGTATTTGAGGTTAAAATGTTTTCATTTTACATTAAACCAAGTGAAGCCAAAAAGAATTAGAAGACTCAAAGGCTAGCCAACTTCATTTTTATAGTCTTCTTAGTCTTAAAAATGTTATTTGCTCTTAAATACAGGGTGTGATTCCCCCCCTTTCATCTATCTTTGATCCTCTAAATATTAAAGCTCAGCCTCTTCCTCCATGACCTCAAGCAGGATTGGACCAAGGTCAACTGCAGAAGGACAGAATATGAGAGGAACCAGGACCTGAAACACAGGCTGTCTCTTATACACATCTACCCCCCAGCCCGCCGCTGCCACCACCCCCACCCCGCAGCCCGCCTCCACTCACAGCTCAGGTGGTTGAGATCTGAGACCTCAGCCTAGATCTCCTTTACATTTTGATTTGTCTCTAATGTGATCATTAGCTTCTCTTGAGGTCTTACTGTCCTGGCCAGGACACCTGGCCACCTGGTCACCAGGACACCTCTATTCTAGCCCTTTCTCAGTTCCTCCAGCACCTCGCTCAGCACCTCCACACCCCTCCCTCAGCCCACAGCAGGTTGGCCCAGCTGGCAACTGGTCATTAGTCATATGTCTGTCTACATTTCATTCTCAGGGACAGCTTTCCTGACCTGCACTCTAGGCGAGGTCTCTCTCATCTGAGCTTTCAGATTATTCTGCTGTTCCCTCTGGTTCTCCATGGAAATGCCCATCTCATTTTTCTGAATTTATTATTCAAAAAAAAAAAAAGAATCCCTGGCAAACTGTAAGTTCCATGAGTGACTGGGCCTGACCTGGGTACAACTTTACAGCCAGAATATTATAGAGTGTGTGGAACATGGTAGGCTTAGTGACTTGAGTTATGTGTGTGAATGTCGGTGTGTTTAAGGTTTTATCACTCAACCAGGTTACCTTAGTTAATTGTGAGCAAATTAGTAACTTGTGCCCAACGTGATGACATGTCTGTCACTAAACTAATGGTGAGCTGAAACTAACAACTACTCCACTCACTGAGGACTCACAGAACACCGGATGACTCAAGTTGGGCAGAGAGAGACATGATGCATTTTCTCAGTTCTACTCCAATTAATAATCAGTTTTTTTCTCTACTTTTAACTGAAAAATAGACTATAAAGGTCAAATGAGATAGTAGTTTAACAAACAATGTATGGAAAAAGAACACAAGTATTAGCAAAACTACAACTCACATTTACAGATAATTCATGAGCATTAACTAGTTAGTAAACTTTAACTCTGCCATGCATATACACAAATTAAATTTCATAGGTGTTTACTAGAGATTGGAGGTACTTGGAAATGATATGAAAAGATAGAATGTTATAATAGATATAAATTAATAAAGGAGACAGTTTGGACTATACTACTTGGTTTATTTTAATAAGGATAACGCTTACAAATATTGGAACAATGTATTCAGCGCTGACAATATTTAAGCAGCAAAAAGAAATTCTGAAGAGGTAAATAATTCCCATCCCTGTTAAAAGTGTATTCAACATTGGTGGACTAGTAGTTTTAAGGTTTTAATCAATTAGCATCTCCTATAGAGGACCTCTAATATGAGAATCTGAGGGAATGTTGTGGATTTATACCTCTCTTTAAAAGGTGCCATAAATATTATTCTGCAAGAAACAAGTTTCTAGTAATGACTAAGACAGACAATCCTTCAGGCAAATAAGTGCAACTTATAGAAAATTCAGTACTGTTCACAAGAGGTTCACTAATAACAAAGGACATATAAATAAATAGCTTTAATTATGATTGTCACTGTAAATATAAAGATGCAGATATATAGGTGAAACTGTAGAGCTACGTTTAATGAATTTAAAAATGTGTCTCCACTGGCTAACTAGAAAACAGTGGAGCATAAAATCATTTTTAACTCTACTCACCTTACCTGTTTTGGTAAATTCAACTCATTGAGGCATTATGGGAAAATCTGAGCTATTTCTATGGCATTCATGTCTCCAATGAGGATATCCCTTACAAAGAAATGCAGAACTATCATTGATAAATAAAATCAATGAAAATAACAACCCACAGAAAAAAATTTAATTATTTACTGATAAATTCTCTTTGCATTAATATCTCTTGTCCTATCTGAGTAGCCTCCTACTGAGACACACTGAATAGTAACTTTTTATCTGATGTCTGTGAGTGGAATTGCCTCTTCCCTTCATGGGGAGTCCAGATGTGCTGCCCTCAAAAGACACTCAGATACTAATTCCAAAAATAGTCTAAACACATGCATTCTGCCTCAAATCTGAGACCTCTTTTGTTGATAATTCTACAGAGAGAATATAAGGTTAGTCAATGAGATAGACATAGCAAAAAGACACCTAGGTCCTATCAAAATTAAAGAAACAAAAATAAAATTTTCCAAAAGGGGATTTAAAAGAGATTGCTGTACATTTGAAAATTTTATCAGCACATAATATATGCTCAATCATATAAATGAATAAATAATTTTCTTAGCTTTTATCAACATGCTAGTTTTTTTTTTTTTTTTCACTACTTTTCTATAGCCCATAGCTGTGTTGGTGGTTTAGTTGCTAAGTCACGTCTGACTCTTGCGACCCCATGGACAGTAGCCTGCCAGGCTCCTCTGTCCATGGGATTTCCCAGGCAAGAATACTGTAGTGGGTTGCCATTTCCTTNAGCCCATAGCTGTGTTGGTGGTTTAGTTGCTAAGTCACGTCTGACTCTTGCGACCCCATGGACAGTAGCCTGCCAGGCTCCTCTGTCCATGGGATTTCCCAGGCAAGAATACTGTAGTGGGTTGCCATTTCCTTCTCCAGAGAATCTTCCTGACCCAGCAATCTAACCCACACCCCCTGCATTGCAGGTGTATTCTTTACCACTGAGCCACCAGGGAAGTCCCATATCCTATAGCATTTCCCTGTTAATATGTGATCCCAATCATACCTACTCTCTATCTTACTTATCTCCCTTAATTCAATATAATGTTCTGTATACTCTTGAATATCAGGATTTCCTCAAATATGCTTTATTCATCATACTTCCCTCCTCTCATTCTTTTCGTTTGGCCAATGGCCATGTCTAATCTGTTCTGGGACATTTTTATCCAGCTGCGCCCAAATCTTATAACTAGATTATACCCCAAAACAACTTAATAACAGCAGTTTTTCAAGAAATGAGATCTGATACCTATAGAAGTAAACACTTATGCCATTTGACTGAGGTGACTGAGGGATTTGAGAAATACTCAAATTTCAAGCAAGGCAAACAGGATATAGTTTCAGGAAAACAATAACCAAAGTTATACTCTAACTAATTTTATTATTTTCTGTTAGAATTAAAGAAAAAATAAGGGAATGATTTGTGTATAGTTTGGAAAGAAAGGGACTCGGTGGACAAGTACATGGAGGGGCTTTCTAGCAGTGGCCAAAACAGACACAGCAGATCTGAGGAATAGCAATTTCATGATTACTAGAGAAGTATGGTCTATGGGGGCTGATGGGGTGATTGCAAGCTGTCACTACAATTTGAATACTCTGAGAGTTAGGCCTGAGGCTTCCGGCTACTGGAAAGAGAACACTCCCGGGACCTGAAAAACTTGTCCATTTACCTTAAGCCCAAAATGTCTTCAGTGAGTCTGTTGGGTATAAGTCAACTTCTACAAATTCAATATATTCTGGACTTACTGAAAGCATTTGGTTTTTTGATCTCAACAAAGCTAAGATCCATAACCTAAACCATAGTATGGGAAGAAAAAAAAAATGCCCTGGCCTGAGAAGTCAATAGCCTTGCTTGGACACCGCCTCTGTGGTGCCTGGCTTGCTTCCTCATTCTCATATGAGCCAAGTACAATTTGATAATATTTTCCACATCTATCACCATCTATCTGTTGGAAGTGACAGACGACACTTAGGTGAGTCCATGATTCCACAGAATGGAGTTACGTAATACAAGCACTTTTTGTCACCCAGACAATCAGAGTGAAGACACAATTCTATAGCCTTAGCAAACATGCTTGTGAGTATGATTCTAGGATTCCCCTTTTATCCAAAATAAAAAATCTGGATAATGTCTTTACAAGCTGTTTTGAGGCTCATAAATTACATGCAGATATCAGCACATGTAATAAATTTATGAAGAAAGGAGTTAAGAAAAATAAAGATTTTCAAACCTGGGACCGATATCTTCCCCACAGTTGGATGGTTCATCTCCATAATGAGGTCATTGTGTAACACCTAAAACATAAAAAAAGAGAAAAATAACTTACAAAGTAATTTATCTTCAATTTCAAGGGATGTGGAAAGATACTTATTCAATCCATTGAAAAAAATGATTACAAAACATAGAGATTTTTGAAATATTAATTTGAAAGTATTTGAGGTTAAAATGTTTTCATTTTACATTAAACCAAGTGAAGCCAAAAAGAATTAGAAGACTCAAAGGCTAGCCAACTTCATTTTTATAGTCTTCTTAGTCTTAAAAATGTTATTTGCTCTTAAATACAGGGTGTGATTCCCCCCCTTTCATCTATCTTTGATCCTCTAAACATTAAAGCTCAGCCTCTTCCTCCATGACCTCAAGCAGGATTGGACCAAGGTCAACTGCAGAAGGACAGAATATGAGAGGAACCAGGACCTGAAACACAGGAGCCTACTGTAGTACAGATGTGCTCCTAGCAATTTCTTCAGTGGAAGGTGTGGGCAGTCAGTTCAGTTTGAAAGGTGAATCAGAATATCCAGGAGGCCCAGAGACCACATAAAGTGGACAAATTAAAGCCACTGTGACAAGCCATGAGCAGAGCCAGCTGATAGGGAGCCCAGGTTAGAGGAGACCCTAGTCAGAGGCCTGAGCAGGAGACTGAAACCAAAGATATTCTCAGTGGTCACAAGACCTTACTCATAAGACCAGGTTTTATAACTAGGACAAACTGAGAAAACTAGGGCAACTGAGAAAAAAAGCCAGAAACCCCATCCTGGAGGACTGATTCAATCTCATGCACTGGACCAAGACAGGTATTTGGTGTCTCATCAAGAAAGTGGGTCTTCCCAGATGGCATTAGTAGTAAAGCACCCATCTGACAACGGAGGAGACATAAGAGAAGCAGGGTCAACCCTTGGGTAGGGAAGAGCCCCTGGAGGAGGGCATGGCAATCGACTCCAGTACTCTAACTAGAGAATCCCAAGGACAGAGCCTGGTGAACTACAGTTCACAGGATTGCAAAGAGTCAGACATGACTGAAGCGACTTAGCACAGCACACATCCAGAAAACAAAGTAGACTTGACCTCAGGGTTAAGAGTCAAGGCAGTTACTAGGACAGGGGTGTTCTATCAGAGCCCAACCAGCAGAAAGGTGGCTTGGTGCTGAATCATTTGGCTACTCCCCTTTGTGGTTCACAGCCTTACTGTGGCGAAGGGACTTGCATAATTCAATGAAGCTATGAGCCATGCCCTGCAAGATCATCCAAGACAGACAGGTCAGATCATAGTGAAGAGTTCTGACAAAACCTGGTCCACTGGAGGGGGAAATTGCAAGTATTCTTGCCACGAGAACCCTATGAACAGTATGAAAAGGCAGAAAGATATGACACCAGAAGATGACTCCCCTGGGTTGGAAGGTGTCAAATATGCTACTGGGGAATAGCAAAAGGCAATTACTTATAGTTCCAGAAAGAATGAAGCAGCTGGACCAAAGTGGAAATAGCACTCAGCTGTGGAAGTGTCTGTGGTGAAAGTAAGGTTCAGTGCTATAAAGAACAGTATTGCATTGGAACCTGGAATGTTAGGTCCACAAATCAAGGCAAATTGGACATAGTCAAGAAGGAGATGGCAATATTGAACATCAACAACTTAGGAATCAATGAACTAAAATGAACAGGAATGGGCTACTTTAATTCAGATGATAGTTATATCTACTACTGTGGTCAAGAATTACTTAGAAGAAATGGAGTAGCCCTCATAGTCAATAAGAGTCTGAAATGCAGTACTCAGGTACAGTCTCAAAAATGACAGAATGATCTCAGTTTGTTTCCAAGGCAAACCATTCAGCATCACAGTAATCCAAGTTTATGCCCCAACCACTGATGCCAAAGAAGCTGAAGTTGACTGGTTCTATGAAGACCTACAACACCTTCTAGAACTAACACCAAAATTTAAAAAAAAAAAAAAAAAAAGATATCTTTTTCANTCTCAGTTTGTTTCCAAGGCAAACCATTCAGCATCACAGTAATCCAAGTTTATGCCCCAACCACTGATGCCAAAGAAGCTGAAGTTGACTGGTTCTATGAAGACCTACAACACCTTCTAGAACTAACACCAAAATTTAAAAAAAAAAAAAAAAAAAGATATCTTTTTCATCATAGGGGATTGGAATGCAAAAGAAGGAAGTCAAGAGATATCCTGAATAATATGCAAGTTTGGCTTTGGAGTACAAAATGAAGCAGGGCAAAGGCTAACAGTTTTGTCAAGGGAACACATTGGTCATAGAAAACACCCTTTCCCAACAATCCGAGAAACAACTCTATACATGGATATCACCAGATGGTCAAAACCAAAATCAGATTGATTATGTCCTTTACAACCAAAGATGGAAAAGCTCTATACAGTTAGCAAAAACAAGAGCTGGAGCTGACCATGACTCAGACCATCAGCTTCTTATTGCAAAATTTAAGGTTTAAATTTAAGGAAATAGGGAAAACCACTAAGCCATTCAGGTATGACCTAGATCAAACCTATTATGATTATACAGTGAAGGAGACAAATAGATTCAAGGGATAAGATCTGCTAGACAGTGTCTGAAGAACTATGGACAGAAGTTCATAACACTGTACAAGAGGCAGTGACCAAAACCATCCCAAAGAAAAAGGAATGCAAGAAGACAAAGTGGTTTTCTGAGAAGTCTTCACAAATAGCCGAAGGACAAAGAAAAGTGAAAGGCAGAGGAGAAAGGGAAAGATATACTCAGCTGAAAGTAGAGTTCTAGGGAATAGCAAAGAGAGATAAAGCCTTCTTGAATGAAGAATGTGGAAAAAACAGAATTGGAAAGACTAGAGAGCTCTTCAAGAAAAGCAGAGCTATTAAGGGAACATCTCATGCAAGGATGGGCATGATAAAGGACAGGAATGGAAAGGACCCAGCAGAAGCAGAAGAGATAAAGAAGAGGTGGCAAGAAAACAGAAAAGAAATATACCAAAAAGGTCTCAATGAATGACCCAGATAACAACAACAGTGTGGTCAACTCACCTAGACCCATTCTGGAGGGTAAAGTAAAGTGGGTCTTAGGAAGCATTACTACAAACAAAGCTAATGAAGGTGACAGAATTCCAGCCGAGCTATTTCAAATCCTAAAAGATGCTATAAAAGCACTGTATTCAATATGTCAGCAAATTTTGGAAAACATCAGTGGCTACAGAACTGGAAAAGGTCAGTTTTCCAATCTCAAAGAAGGGCAATGCCAAAGAATGTTCAAACTACCAGGTAATTACATTCATCTCACATGCTAGCAAGATTCTGCTCAAAATCCTTCAAGCTTGGCTTCAGCAGTACTTAAACCAAAAATTCCAGATGTGCAAGTTGAGTTTAGAAAGGCAGAGGAACCAGAAATCAAATGGCCAACATTCATTGGATCATGGAGAAAGCAAGGGAATTCCAGAAAAACATCTAATTCTGCTTCATTGACTACACTAAAACCTTTGACTCTGTGGATCACAACAAATGTGGAAAATTCTTAAAGAGATAGAATGCCAGACTACCTCACTTGTCTCCTGAGAAACCTGTATGCAGGTCAAGAAGCAACAGTTAGAACCTTACATGGAACAACAGACTTTCAAAATTGGGAAAGGAGAAAGACAAGTTTGTATATTGCCACCCTGCTTACTTAATTCACAGGCTGAGTACAACATACGAAACACTGAGTTGGATGAATCACAAACTGGAATCAAGATTGCCAGGGGAAATATCAACAACCTCAGATATGCAGATGATACTACTCTAATGGCAGAAAGTGGAGAGGAACTAAAGAGAATCTCAATCAGTGTGAAAGAGAAGAGTGAAAAAACTGGCTTTAAACTTAAAATGAGAAAAACCTAATATCAAGGCATCCACTTACATCATTTCATGGCAAATAGAAGGGGAAAAAGTGGAAGCAGTGACAAATTTTTATCTTCTTGGGCTCTAAAATCACTGTAGATGGTGACTGCAGGCATGAATTTAACTGACACTTGCTCCTTGGCAGAAAAGCTATGACAAACCTATACAGTGTATTAGAATTCAGAGACATCACTTTGATGACAAAGGACCATACATTCAAAGCTATCATTTTCCCAGTACATATACAGATGTGAGAGTTGGACCATAAAGAAGACTGAGTGTTGAAGAATCGATGCTTTCAAATTGTGGTACTAAAGAAGACTTTCGAGAGTCCCTTGGACAGCATGGAGATCAAACCAGTCAATCCTAAAGGAAATGAACTTATACTACTCTAATGGCAGAAAGTGGAGAGGAACTAAAAAGAATCTCAATCAGTGTGAAAGAGAAGAGTGAAAAAACTGGCTTTAAACTTAAAATGAGAAAAACCTAATATCAAGGCATCCACTTACATCATTTCATGGCAAATAGAAGGGGAAAAAGTGGAAGCAGTGACAAATTTTTATCTTCTTGGGCTCTAAAATCACTGTAGATGGTGACTGCAGGCATGAATTTAACTGACACTTGCTCCTTGGCAGAAAAGCTATGACAAACCTATACAGTGTATTAGAATTCAGAGACATCACTTTGATGACAAAGGACCATACATTCAAAGCTATCATTTTCCCAGTACATATACAGATGTGAGAGTTGGACCATAAAGAAGACTGAGTGTTGAAGAATCGATGCTTTCAAATTGTGGTACTAAAGAAGACTTTCGAGAGTCCCTTGGACAGCATGGAGATCAAACCAGTCAATCCTAAAGGAAATGAACTCTGAATATTCATTGGAAGGACTGATGCTGAAGCTGAATCTCCAATACTTTGGCCACCTGATGTGAAGAGCCAACTCACTTGAAAAGGTCCTGATGCTAGGAAGGATTGAAGTCAGGAGGACAAGGGAATAACAGAGGATGAGATGGTTAGATAGCGAATGAGATGGTTAGATAACCAACTCAATAGTCATGAATTTGAGTGAGCTCTGGGAGATAGTGGAGTACAGAGGAGACTGGCATGCTGCAGTCCATGGAGTTGCAAAGAGTCAGACACAACTTAGTGACTGAACAAAAACAATCACACTTGGCTACTAAAACAGAGCTACTTAAATCCTTGGCACAGAGAGGCTGTCATCTTTCCCCTGAGTGGGCAGGAAAACAAAAGCTGCTAGAGATCAAGTGCCCTCCAGTTGTGGGTAGAAGATGTGATGAGGGCATGGAACTAGATTCTAGAACACAAAAGTTGAATTACTGGCGGAAACATATTGTGTCACACAGAAATGAAAATGCTACGAAGTTGTTTTTGTAAGTTAGGTCTTTACCAATTGGAGGCAACCTGTGTAAACTGCATCAAAGAACCCCCAAATTCAGTTTATTATTGTTATTACTGGATCTTATTGAGACGCATATAGGTGAGTTACATATAGAATGCTGTCTTCACCTGCACTGTCTACCAGGAGCAGAGCTTCTCTTGTGCTATTCTGTACATGGATCTAAAGGGCAGATTCTTTGAACTGTGGTGCTGGAGAAGACTCTCGAGAGCCCCTTGGACTGCAAGGAGATCAAACTAGTCAATCCTAAAAGAAATCAATCATGACTATTCAATATAAGGACTGATGCTGAAGCTCCAATACTTTGGCCACCTGATTCAAAGAGACAACTCATTAGGAAAGACCCTGATGCTGGGCAAGATTGAGGTCAGGAAGGAGAAAGGGATGACAGAGGACAAGATGGTTGGGTGGCATCACCAATTCAATGGACATGAGTTTGAGCAAGCTCCAGGAGATGGTGAAGCATAGGGAAGCCTGGCGTGCTGCAGTCCATGGGATCGCAAAGAGTTAGACACGACTAGGCAACTGAACAACAACAAAAAGGGCAGAAGTATTGCAGTGGCCCAGTGAACTTATGGATCACAATTTCTCCTAATATCCTGAAGAGCAGTACTTGTAATAGTTCTACAGCATTTTGAGCTTCAGGTTAAAGCAAGATTTGCATATCCCTATCTTTATTATAATCTTTCCACAGAGCAAAAATGCATATGATAAATAAACTAATAAAAATGTTTTCTGGGACTTCCCTGGTGATCCAGTGGTTAAGAATCCACCTTCCAATGCAGGGGACTCAGGTTCAATCCCTGGTTGGGGAACTAAGATCCCACATACTGAGAGGCAACCAAGCCTGAGTGCCACAGCTAGAGAAGCCCGCACGCTGCAAAGGGCCCGGGCACTGCCCACTACACTGAGAAGCTGCGCTGCAACCGGAGGGAAGCCCAGGCCCAGGGGCGAGAGACAGCCCTGCAACGCAGCAAAGACCAGCACAGCCAAAACAGTTTTCTCACTTGGAAAACTCAGGGAGAGGACCAATTTCCCTAGTTTTATCCGTTTTCCGTGAACGTATTGCTTGCATTATCGAATAAGCTATCAAGAAGACAACTTCCTGGGTAACTTTTTAAGGTGAGAACTATAACCCTTCTGTGGCTAAATATTCTGGCTTCCAGCGTTTTCTTTGGGAATGATGCTTTTTAAATGACCATGTCAAACCTTCTCATTAAGGGTGAAGTCAATGCCAGAAGGAGACCCTTTCTAGGAATGCCTTGCCTTTCTTTTGGCATCACCAGCTTTGCAGCCGAGAGCTGGCCAGAGAAAATTCTTGCCAGTGTTAGAATTGTGCTATAATTTCATTCTGGTGAGGCTCATTCTCAGCACCCGCCCAGCACAGCCTCCTCCTTTGTGGGGGTGGGGGCTAAATGCCAACTCGAGGTGCTAAATCTCAGTTCTACTGAGGACAGGAACAAAAATACCACGCTAAATTTCACTTGAAACAATTATCTGCACACTGAATCATTCTTCTCTTCTCGTATCTCTGTTGCCCTCCTGACTACCTCTTTGTAATAATACTGCAGTGCTACTCACAAAAGACAAAAGTGAGTGTTCTTAGCTAAATATAACTTAACTGATAGTGTTAAAATTAATTAACGCTGAATTTTAATCATGTAGCAAATGTGAAGTGTCAAACGTGAAAGGGTAGCTGGTAAAGGTCAAGGGACAGATGTCAAAGTTTTGCAAAGCAGAAGCTAGCAGCTGACTGAAGTTTTGCATGAAAGCAGCTTAAGGAGTGTACGCCTTTTAGTTCTTCCCCCACTGATGCCTATATGTGACATTCCCAATATGAAAATTTCTTATCGAACTCGATCGATTCCTTTGCATTGAAAATTGTTCGACTTAAAGCAGAAATACAAATTCTTCTTATGTTTGCAAAGCAAGGTAATTCCATTTCTAATTTGCTGGAGTGTTTGTACAATTATGAGGCAAATGGGCTACTCCAAGCCCCCATCTTCAGGAAGAATTGACTTATTGCCCTGGTTGGTGGCCACCTACCTATAAAATGTGAAATCAGAGGTCCAGAAAATTCCATAGGCTTTCTTTGTGAATCAGGTCAGATAATCTCAGAACAACTGAGACTGTGGCAGTGTTATTCCTGGAAACCCTGCCTGATTACCTGGAATGTTAGGAAACTCTCTAGCCTTGTTTGTGAGGTGAGTCCTGCTCTGTTCAATAACATATGCGAGAACCTCAGGATCCAGGCAGCCTGTCTGGATTTTAACAGAACTCTGTCCTGCTGCCTAGGTCCCAGTCTAACTTCACCAGAAATGCAGGAACTGCCACTTGCTACCATTTGTATAACATTTCTTTTATAATCCTTACTAAATATCTCCTTTTCCTTCTCTCACCCAAAGGCAACACCCTGATCTCTATTACCTTAACCAAGAAATTCAAATGTAAAATATTTTCTTTTCTGACCACTAACAATGTAATGGGGGACCTCAGCCTTAGGGAACTTCAACTGCCATTTTCCTTGAAGGAAATTTCATGCCTGGAACCTCAGTCTGGCCACTCAGGATATTCTTTGTTGCATAATGAGTTATTTTAAATAAGGTGACGGACCTTCTCGAGAATTCTGATGTGTACTTTGTCCTTCCTTTAACTTATTTTATCTTCCTTCAATCCTTCATGGTTTGGTAGCTCTTCAAAACTGATTTTCTTCTTGAAGTTTCAAAAGCCTCTTCTTGATAAGAATAGAATTGTAGACAGTGCACCAATCTCTCTCACAAAGTATCAGGCCTATTTAAAATAAGGTCTCTCATTCTTCCTCAAGAGTTTTACAGATTGACAGCCTAATGATAGAGTCAAATGGTAATGTATTAATGATGGGGGGAAAGAGTAAAATGTATACCTTAAAGCCTTGTGGGAAATAAAAGTTTAAGGGAGAAAGTCTTTTTATAAAGTCCTATAGTAGGAATGGCAGAAAAAAAGTCTATAATATAGTACTAGCAAGGAAAAGATATGTAGGGGAAACACACACACACACACAAATCAATACCCACTATACAAGCAGTGTGGAGAAGGGAAGGGCAACTCACCCCAGTATTCTTGCCTGGAGAATCCCAGGGAAAGAGGAGCCTAGAAGGCCACAGTCCACGGAATCACGAGAGTCAGACAGGAATGAGTGACCCCGACACACACACATATAAGCGGTGAAAATCTGTAGGAAAAGCAAGGGATCTGAGTCAAGAGTAGAATTCGCAATCCATATACAAATAAAGAGAGAGAGAGAGAGTATTGGCATTAAGTGATGAACACAAAGTTTAGTTCAGTTGCTCAGCCGTGTCCAACTCTTTGCGAACCCATGGACTGCAGTATGGCAGGCCTCCCTGTCCATCACCAACTCCTGGAGTTTACTCGAACTTATGTCCTTTGAGTCAGTGATGCCATCCAACCATCTCATCCTCTGTCATCCCCTTCTCTTTGAGCCTTCAATCTTTCCCAGCATCAGAGTCTTTTCAGATGAGTCAGTTCTTCATATCAGGTGGCCAAAGCATTAGAGTTTCAGCTTCAGCATTAGTCCTTCCAATGAATATTCAGGACTGACTTCCTTTAGGATGGACTGGTTGGCTTTCCTTGCAGTCCAAGGGACTCTCAAGACTCTTCAACACCACAGTTCGAAAGCATCAAAGGATGGACACAAGGATATGTGTAAAAGACCTTATCAAAAATCAGTGTAATACCATCAATGACATTAACAAAGATGCCCAAAAGAGAAACAATCTATCCACTCATGAAAGAGCAGAGAATAGAAGGATTAATGAACTGGCATCCAAGGTGCCCATATTTAGAAGGTAGGCAAAAAGAGACCTGAGCCAGTTTTTTACAACACAGTTTCCATTCCATAATGAAGGAGTAATATCCAATGAGCAAAAGTAAGAAACTGTGTATATCTTGGAAGGAAAGGAAAAGATGTAGGTCAAGGAGGTCAATAAAAGTCACAGAACAAAGATGATATTGAAATAAAGCATAAGGTTAATTACAATGATACATATAACAACAGCAGCTTTTGCTCAACAAAGGGTCAGACATTGTGTCAGGAACTAAAGAGTTACCTCCATTTAATCCTTCTAATGAGAGAATTAATTAACTAGATAAGAATTGCTATTGCCTGCATTTCTACTACTAACATGATGAAAGCCTAAAGTGGTTAAATAAAATACTCCCAAGATTTTATAAATTAATAAGTAGCTGACTTTGGATTATAATTTAGGTATGTCTGACCCTAAACTCTTCATCAGTTGGAAACTTACTAAAAGAAAAAGTAGAAAGGCACCATTTGATTTACCATTAAAATAACTAGCTGATGTGGTCAATTCTGTAAAATAAATTAGTCAATTTATTGGGGGAAAATCAGCCAAATGGATTGCCTGACACCATGCAGCCCAATTAATGAATACACTGAAATGCTCCCTTCTAGGTAGCCAAGGACATTCTGGCTCCCACAGAAACAAAGGTTGTGGAGAGAAGAAGCATTCTGGTCTGGGCCTGGCTGAGATATTGAGGGGGATCACTAACCAAACTGATCACACAAACCACAGCCTTGTCTAGCTCAATGAAACTATGAGCCATACCATGTAGGGCTCCCCAAGACAGACGGGTCATGGCAGAGAGTTCTGACAAAATGTGGTCCACTGGAGAAGCAAATGGCAAACCACTTCAGTATTCTTGCCTTAAGAACCCCGTGAACAGTGTGAAAAGGCACAAAGGTATGACACTGAAAGATGAACTCCCTCCCCAGGTTGGTTGGTGCTCAATATGCTACTGGAGAAGAGTGGAGAAATAACTCCATAAAGAATGAAGAGATGGAATCAAAGCAAAAACAACACCCAGTTGTGGATGTGACGGGTGATGGAAGTAAACTCTGATGCTGTAAAGAGCAATATTGCATAGGAACCTGGAATGTTAGGTCCATGAATCAAGACAAATTGGAAGTGATCAAACAGGAGATGGCAAGAGTAAACATCAACATTTTAAGAATCAGTGAACTAAAATGGACTGGAATGGGTGAACTGAACTCAGATGACCAATATATCTACTACTGCGGGCAGGAATCCCTTAGAAGAACTAGAGTAGCCATAATAGTCAACAAAAGAGTCTGAAATGCAGTACTTGGATGCAGTCTCAAAAATGACAGAATTATCTCTGTTCATTTCCAAGGCAAACCATTCAATATCACAGTAATTGAAGTCTAAGCCCTGACTAGTAATGCTGAAGAAGCTGAAGCTGAAGGATTCTATGAAGACCTATAAGACCTTTAAGAACTAACACCCAAAAAGATGTCCTTTTCATTATAGGGGACAGGAATGCAAAAGTAGGAAGTCAAGAGCTACCTGGAGCAATGGGCAAATTTGGCCTTGGAGAACAAAACAAAGTTGGTCAAAGGCTAGCAGAGTTTTGCCAAGAGAAGGCACTGGTCATAGCAAACATCTTCTTCCAAAAACACAAGAGAAGACTCTACACATGGACATCATCAACACTGAAATCGGATGGATTATACTCTTGGCAGCCAAAGATGGAGAAGCTCTATACAGTCAGCAAAAACAAGACCAGGAGCTGACTGTGGCTCAGATCATGAACTCCTTATTACCAAATTCAGACTTAAATTGAAGAAAGTAGGGACCATTCAGGTATGACCAAAATCAAATTCCTTATGATTATATAGTGGAAGTGAAAAATAGATACAAGGGATAAGATCTGACAGAAAAAGTGCCTGAAGAACTATGGATGGAGGTTCGAGACATTGTACAGAAGGCAGTGATTAAGACCACCTGCAAGAAAAAGAAATGCAAAAAGACAAAATGGTTGTCTGAGGAGGCCTTAAAAATAGCTGAGAAAAGAAGAGAAGCTAAAGGCAAAGGAGAAAAGGAAAGATATACCCATTTCAATGTAGAGTTCCAAAGAATAGCAAGGAGAGATGAGAAAACC
>SJYX01007870.1:76113-99411 GCA_006410675.1 Oreotragus oreotragus | reverse complement strand
AATCAAGATTGCCGGGAGAAATATCAATAACCTCAGGTATGCAGATGACACTACCCTTATGGCAGAAAGTGAAGAAGAACTAAAGAGCCTCTTGATGAAAGTGAAAGAGGAGAGTGAAAAAGTTGGCTTAAAACTCAACATTCAGAAAGCTTAGATCATGGCACCCGGTTCCATCACTTCTTGGCAAATAGATAGGGAAACAAAGGAACAGTCAGAGATTTTTTTTTTTTTTTTTTTGGAAGGGGGCTCCAAAATCACTGCAGATGGTAACTGCAGCCATGAAAGTAAAAGACTCTTGCTCCTTGAAAGAAAAGCTATGACCAACCTATACAGCATATTAAAAAGCAGAGACATTACTTTACCAACAAAGCTCTATCTAGTCAAAGCTATGATTTTTCCAGTAGTCATGTGTGGATGTGAGAAACTAGAAAGAAAGCTGAGCGCTGAAGAATTGATGCTTTTGAACTGTGGTGTTAGAGAAGACTCTTGAGAGTCCCTTGGACTGCAAGGAGATCCAACCTGTCAATCCTAAAGGAAATCAGTTCTGAATATTCATCAGAAGGACTGATGCTGAAGCTGAAACTTCAATACTTTGGCCACCTGATGCAAAGAACCAACTGATTGGAAAAGACGCTGATGTTGAGAATGATTGAAGGCAGGAGGAGAAAGGGACAACAGAGGATGAGCTGGTTAGATGGCATCAACACCTCGAAGGACATGAGTTTGAGTATGCTTCAGGAGTTGGTGATGGACAGGAAGCCTGGTGTGTTAAAGTCCATGGGGTCAAAAAGAGTCAGACACGACTGAGCGACTGAACTGAACTGATCTAGAGGGTGATCTCGGGCAAGGCACTTAAGTACCCTGAAGCTCAGAACCCTCAGCAGTCAAAACAGGACAATGATATCTGTTTCTCAGCAGTTTGTGAGGATTAGGTGAGATAAAAAAAGCAAAGCAGTGAGCATGCTGTCTTGGACAGAGTAAGCTCAGAATGAAGTGAAGTGAAGTGAAAATCGATTAGACATGTCCAACTCTTTGTGACTCCATGGCCTATACAGTCCATGGAATTCTCCAGGCTAGAATACTGCTAGCCTTTCCCTTCTCCAGGGATTTTCCCAACCCAGGGATTGAACCCAGGTCTCACATTGCAGGCAGATTCTTTACCAGCTAAGCCACAAGGGAAGCCCAAGCTCAGAATAAATGGCTTCTGTTTTTCATTATCGATAGACTAGGTTCAAACTCTAGTTTCATTAAGGACCTGTGGCTCTGAGGCACATTTGTTCATGTAACAAACAAATGTTAAATGTATTAATGGTAGTGAGTAATGATAAGTATTAAGTGCTTACTAATGTGCTGTGATTTGTTAAGTGCTAAGGGAAAACTGGGTCACAGAAAAAAAGTAAAGTCCTTGCCCTCAAGAAGCATGTGTGTATGTGCTCAGTCCTGTCCGACTCTGCGACTCCATGGACCGTAGCCCGCCAGGCTCCCCTGTCCATGGAGTTTTCTAGGCAAGAATCCTGGAGCGGGTTGCACCGGTCTCTTATTATTACACAACGTCTGTTTATTTTTATGCTACATTTTCAGTACCTGGAACATTATCTGGCACTATCTGGCAGATGTTCAACAGTATTTACAGGCTTTATTGAGTTAAATATACTAGTTATTAATATTTGCTTATTTAAGTAGTAAGTGGCTCCTTTTGGTTTCATTTTTGTACTGGTAGGGGAGATGGAAGGAGTACTCTTGTTTGAAGCTTTTAATAAGCCCCTAAAGTTCTCTTGACCAAAATATACTCATTTTTAAGAACGTAATTATCAAGTTCCATTGTTCTGTTGTAATTCCCTCAGTTTCCTGAAGTTTTCCAGGTGATCTTGAATCTTTCCTAGATACTGCACATTCCAGAGGCCATGCTGAGAAACTCTGCAAGGATCATAGCCATTAAACATGGAAAAAAACCCGAAAGGGTAAATCTAGGAATTCAGCAAAACAACGGGCATCACATTTACATGTAAAGTGAATCTAGCCAAACTTGAAGAAAATGATCATAACATTCTTGAGAAAACTTAGAAAACCATTTCCAAAACATGTAATATTCACATAGAAAGTTAAAAAAAAAAAAAGCTCTGGAGTAATCTCATTTATTGTGCTGTGCATTTTATCAGTGTGGTCTTTACTCTGGCTCAATAAAAAATATTTGAAAAGTTACATAACTGAAGGCATAACTTAAAATTAACAAGTCAAAATTTAATTCAACTGTTCCTGAAAACCATGACCACAAAAAAGAACAAAGATAACATATAAATTCATTAAAACTTGACATGTAATTGCCTAACTTTACTTGCACAACGGAAATCAGATTTAAATGCTGACATTGTTGGTTTTCTTATTTCTTTTGAAACAATTCCTGTAACCTAACTTTTTCCTGGTGCTAACAATGCATGTGACACAGACTTTCCTCTCTTTTTTCTAATTAAAAATAGTAATATTAATCATCCAAAGAGGTATTATATATCATAGTTTGAGTTCTAATCAAACGACCACCCACACACCCAGCTTAAGAAACAAAACATTAACAAAATGTTTAAACTCCTGAATTTGCCTCAATCCCTCCCTTCTCCATCCCCAAATAATCATTTCCCTGAATTTTTTTTTTATCATTTCCTTTTTTTAAAAAATCTGTACTCTATATTCACATATCTCTTAACAATTTAGTCCTTGCTTTCACCTATTTGTATCAGTGAAGTCATGAGCCTGCATCCTTCCTGACTTGCTTTTTCTCTCAGCATTGTTAGTGAGATTCTTCTAATTTTGAAGCTTGTGGCCATGGCCCAATTGTGATCATTCATGTAAGGTATGCCATTACATAAACTTATCATAATTTATTAATTCATTCTACTCTTTTGTTGTTTCCAGTTATTTCACCATGATAAGTAACGATGGTCTTAACCCATCTATTCATGCAACATACATTGCAGCTTAATTTTCTAAATGATTTATCAACCATTCCCATCAGCAGTGAATATTATTTTCAGTTGCTTTATATCCTTAGCAAAACTTGATGTCCTCAGAGTTTTTAAGTTTTCCCAATCTAATCCTTGTGTGATGTTATCTTATTGAGGCTTTAGATGTTATTTCCTGATTGCATTACCAATCAGTTCAGTTCAGTTTAGTCTCTCAGTCCTGTCCAACTCTTTGTGACCCCATGGACTACAGCACGCCAGGCCTCCCTGTCCATCGCCAACTCCCAGAACCTACTCAAACTCACGTCCATTGAGTCGGTGATGCCATGCAACCTTCTGTATCCCCTTCTCCTTCCAGCTTCAAACTTTCCCAGCATTAGGGTCTAGTTTCAGCTTCAGGATCAGTCCTTCCAATGAATATTCAGGACTCATTTCCTTTAGGATGGACTGGTTTGATCTCCTTGCAGTCCAAGGAACTCTCAAGAGTCTTTTCCAGCACCACAGTTCAAAAGTATCAATTCTTCGGTGCTCAGTTATCTTTATAGTCCAACTTTCACATCCATACAAGATTACTGAAAAAAATCATAGCTTGGACTAGATGGATCTTTGTTGGTAAAGTAATGTCTCTGCTTTTTAATATGCTGCCAAGATTGACCATAGCTTTCCTTCCAAGGAGCAAGCATCTTTTAATTTCATGGCTGCAGTCACCATCTGCAGTGATTTTGCAGGCCAAGAAAATAAAATATTTCACTATTTCCATTGTTTCCCCATCTATTTCCCATGAAGTGATGGGACCAGATGCCATGATCTTCGTTTTTTGAATGCTGAGTTTTAAGACATTTTTTTCACTCTCCTCTTTCACTTTCATCAAGGGGCTCTTCAGTTCCTCTTTGCTTTCTGCCATAAAGGTGGTGTCATCTGGATATCTGAGGTTACTGATATTTCTCCCAGCAATCTTGATTCTAGCTTGTGCTTCATCCAACCCGGCATTTCACATGATGTACTCTGCATATAAGTTAAATAAGCAGGGAGACAATATGCAGCCTTGACATACTCCTTTCCCGATTTGGAACTAATCTGTTGTTCCATGTCCAGTTCTAACTGTTGCTTCTTGACCTGCATACAGATTTCTCAAGAGGCAGGTCAGGTGGTCTGGTATTCTCATCTCTTTCAGAATTTTCCAGTTTGTGGTGATCCACACAGTCAAAGGCTTTGGTGTAGTCAATAAAGCAGAAGTAGAAGCTTTTCTGGAACTCTGGCTTTTTCGATGATCCGGCGGATGTTGGCAATTTGATCTCTGGTTCCTCTGCCTTTTTTAAAACCAGCTTGAGCATCTGGAAGTTCACGGTTTATGTATTGTTGAAGTATGGCTTAGAGAATTTTGAGCATTACTTTACTAGCGTGTGAGATGAGTGCAATTGTGTGGTAGTTTGAGCATTCTTTGGCATTGTCTTTCTTTGGGATTGGAATGAAAACTGACCTTTTCCAGTCCTGTGGCCACTGCTGAGTCTTTCAAATGTGCGGGCATACTGAGTGCAGCACTGTCACAGCATCATCTTTTCGGATTTGAAATAGCTCAACTGGAATTCCATCACCTCCACTAGCTGTATTCCTAGTGATGTGTCCTATTACCAATAAGGTTGAGTATACTTCCCCTGCTCAGTAGGTATTTATATTTCTTCAGTGAAATGCTTGTTCAAGTGATTTGCATGTTTTCTATTGGCTTATTTTTTCTCATTGATTCATAGAGTTATTTATATATTCTGGCTTTAAGTCCTTCATTGCAACATAAATTGAAAATATTATGGTTTTATTTTTTCACGCACTTGCTAACGAAAGAAATAAAAGGGGACTTGTATGAATGGGGAAGCATATTATGTTCTTGGATAGGAAGAATCAGCATTGTAAAGATGTCAGTCCTCAAATTTATCTTTGAGGAGGTTCAGTGTAACTCTTACTAAAATCCTAGCAAAGTTGTTTGAATCTATAAAAAGCTTATTCTAAAATTTATTTGGAAAGACAAAAGCCCCAGAATGACTTAAATAAGAATTAACTGAAAGGGAATCAGTCCATATGACATAAAGTTATACCATATAATTGCTCTATACTATATCACTGCTAAGAGAGTATGGTATTGGCAGAGGGATAAATAAATAAATTGACAAAATAGAGAGCTCAAGACATGTATCCATACAGATGTTCCCACATAATATCTGGCAAAGGCGTAAATGCAGTGGAAGAGGGCTAGACTCTTCAACAAATTATATTGGAGCAATTGGGAAAAGGGAAGGCAAAGAGAATCACAACCTAAATCTCATCTCATAACTCAAATAAAATTAACTCAAAATGGATCATGGACTTCAATATATAATTTAAAACTATAAAATCTTAGAAATAAATATTTGGCATTGCTCTAAAAAGGATCACATTAAGGGGATGAAAAAGCTAAGACTAGGAGAAATATTTGCAAGCAATATATCTGACAAAGAAACTAGTATCTGGTATATATAAAAAGAACTCTTGCAACTTAACAGTAAAAAAAAAAAATCTAATTAGAAGATAGGCGAAAGACATGCACAGACATTTCACTGAAAAAGATACACTGATGGCGAAGCACGTGAAAAGTTGTTACATCATTAGCCACTAGGGAGATGCAAATTAAAAGCACAAGGAAATATTACTAAATATCTATCAGAATGGCTACAACTCATAAAGTGCCATCAAATATTAGCAAGTGCTTCCCAGGCGGCACAGTGGTAAAGAATCCACCTGCCAATGAAGCAGATGCATGAGATGTGGGTTCAGTCCCTGGGTGGGGAAGATTCCCCCAGAGGAGGAAGTAGCAGCTAACAGAAACTTGGCGGGATACAGTCTATGGGATCACAAATAGTTGGACACGACTGAGTGACTGAGGACACATGTAAGCAAATATTGGTAAGGAAAAATTGGCTCACTCATACATTTCTGATGAGCAAGTAAAATGGTAGAGCGATTGCAGAAAACAGCTTGGGAGTTTTTAAAGAAGTAAGCTTGCAGCTGCATATGACCCAGTAGTTGCACACCTGAGCATTTATTATTGATAAAGTAAAAGCTATGTTCATACAAAAGCCTGCAGCTCAATGTCCATAGAGCTTTATTTGTAGCCCCAAACTGGAAACAACACAGATATCCTTCAAACAGTGAATTATTAAGCCAACTGTGCTACATCCATATTAGAAAATACTCCTAGGCAATAAAAAGGAACTGACAATTGATTCATACAACAACCTGTATGAATCCTCAGGGAATTAGACTCAGTGAAAAAGGCAAGCCCCCAAAGGTTACGTTTATCTATGTAACCTATAGAATATGTTACATGTGCTCAGTCACTCAAAGCCCACCAAGTTCCTTTGTCCATGGAATTTCTCAAGCTAGATTGCAGTGGGTTGCCATTTCTTCCTCCAGGGGGATCTCTAAGACCCAGGGATCGAACACATGTCTCTTGTGACTCCTGCTTGGCAGATTTATCTTTTACCACTGAGCCACCTTGGAAGCCCAATATGTTACACGGCATTCTTGAAATGATAAAATTCTAGAAATAGAGAACAGATTAGTGGAGGAGGAAAGATGGGAGTGGAGGAGAGGAAGGTGGGTGTGGCTTTAAAATGAAAACAAGAGGGATTCTTGTGATGGAACTGTTCTGTATCTTGACTGTGTCAATCTCAATATCCTGGTTGGGATATTCTAAGATAGCTTTGCAAGATGTTACCCTTTTGGAACTAGGGTAAAATGTTCATGAGATCTCTCTGTAGTACTTTTTACAACTGCATGAGAACCTACAATTATTAAAAAATAAAAAGTTTTGCTTTCAGATGTTTTAAATTTGGATTTTCCTTAGTTTGACTTCTTTGGAAAAACTGGAATTTAATTTCCTGTATAATGTGAAAGGGAATTCTATATCATTTTTCCCTTAGAACAATGTTTGAACAGTCCTTTTCCCCAGGACTCTGAAATACTAACCCTGTTGTAGATCATTTCTATGCATGTTGGACTCTTTGTTCTTTCCTAAGGGTCTGTCTGTTTACCGCACTGCCTGTGCCACACTGACGGCATCACTGTAGTTTCGTCACAAGTATTAACATCTCACTTGTTAATGTCCTTGCCCCACCTTGCCTCGTGATTTGTCTTCAGGGTTTCCTAGCCTTTCAGTCTTCTTTATAAATTTGAAAGTTAGCCTACTGAATTTCAGGAAAACCCTATTAGGCAGAAATAATATTCTTACAATATTACCTTACTTCCCACATTTACTTTAATAATTTCCATTTTATTAAGTCATTTTTAGTATTTTTATAAAACTATAAAGTGTAAGCATTTTTATAAAAGATTTGCACGTTTTCATTAGATTTATCCCTAACAAAAACAGTCCATTTTACTTGATATGGTAGAATGAATCTTCTTTTTCATTAAAACTTTTCTATTTCTAGCATATAAAAATGAAATTAACTTTAAATTTTTTATTTTATAACTGAAAAATACTTTTATTAGTAACTCAAGTCATATCATTTCTGAGTAATTTTAGTAATTTTCTGAGTAATTTTCCTTTCTAATTATTAAAACTTTGGTTTGGCTTTCTTATATTGCAAACAAAAATCCCATTTTGCTTTTTTTGAGATGAGATTGATTCCCCACATTCAATTTTTCCCCACATTTACTTGTTTGGCAGATATACGTCTATACTTTCACTATTCTTTTCCTTTAGAAATTTTAACATTCATATTTAATTGAACAAAACAGAAATTTGATCAGTATCTATCCAGTTATCCTCATGCCAATTTACATGCCAGATGTTCTCAAACTTTCTCAGTTCCTATTATGTGTCTCACTACTTTTTTCATAGTGCTTTTAGGCAAAAAAATAAAGAATATTTTGCTTAAGTCATTATGTCAAAACAACTTAACACACATTTGTATCCAAAACACTTAGTAGCCATTTGACAATAGTAATAGACATAAATGGAAAGGAAAAATGATTTTATTTCCTTCTCCAATAACTCAATTACTTTCTTATAGCATATTGTGCACTTGTTAGGCATGGCACAACTTCTCAGATATCAGAATAAAACTGAATGTTTTCACTTTCTTGTTTCAAATTGATTTTTTTTCCACAGAAATATTTATTCAAAACCGAGTTTCAAAAAAAATAATGTAATCAAAAGGAACAGTACAATTCAAAGCTGAGACCATGAACTGTTCTGAGCTAGCACTCCATGCTGCGTCCAATAGATGCTGCTGTGTCCCTTAGAAAACGTTCACATCTTCCGGTGCCCTGGTGCGTTCCCTAGGATGCCACAGGTGTCTCAGTATACAGATTGGGAACAATAACTATATGCTATTGTCATTCAATATTTTGGTTCTATCTCATTTTTCATTAAAAAAGTAGACATTATATATTGTTTTCAAAGTCAATATTTTTAGCTTCCTTCATACCTACCAGAATTTTGTTTTGTTTTGTTTTAATCATAGGACTTCCTTCCATGGTTGCGTTCCCTCTTCATGTAGGATATTTGTTAGAATTTCCATAGTTATCCATTCATAGTAAATTCCCTTGGTATTTATCTTCATATAGGTTATCTTATTTTGCCCTCATCCTGAAAGATAGCTGTATGGTACTGGTTACACATTTCTAAGCTGACAGTTATTTTCTGTTGGCACGTTGATAATATTATTTCACAGCCATGTGGTTTTCACTGTTGTTTTAGGAAGTCGTCAATTGGTCTAATTGCCATTCCTTTATATGTACAGATTTTCCTCCACTTAAGACACGGTTACATCCTGATAAAGTCATCATAAGTTGAAAATACATTTAATACACCTAACCTGTCAATCATCATAGGTGAACCCAACCTACTTGAAACTTGCTCGGAACACTTATGTCAGCCTACAGTTGGGCAAAATCATCTAATGGGATGCCTATTTTATAATACAGTGTTGAATATGTCATGTAAATTATTGAACTCCGAAAGTTAAATACAGAATGACTGTCTATGTACAGAGAGGTTATAAATGTATCTGTTGCTTAGCCTCATGACCATGTAGCTGACTGGGAGCTGCATTTTCTGATGCTGCCTTAGCATCATGAGAGAGTCTACTGCATATTGCTGGTCCAGGAAAAATTCAGAGTATGCTTTCCGTTGAATACCTATCACTTTCACATCACCACAAACTGAAAAATATTAAGTCAAACCATAATAAGCTGAGCACAAATCTCTAATTTGGTTTTATTCCCTCTCTCTAGCTGATTGAAAAACCTTCTCTATGTTTTTGTTTTTCTATCATCATTCTAAGTCTCAACTGATTTTTTTATTTAATCTCATTTTTATGTAACCAATTTTGTATTAACTTCATCAATCTGAGGAATTAGGCCTTCAAAAGCCCTGGAAAATCCTCAACCATAATCAAATACTGCCTCTAGCTATATATTCTGTCTTCCCCTGGAAGACCAAGTAGATATATATTAGGTAGATATCAGATGTGATCATTCTATACCTCTCTGCATCTCTTACACTTGCTCTCTTTGTCTGTCTGGGCTGCAGTTCTAATTATCTCATTCATATGTATGTACCAGATCATGAATTCTCTCTTATTCTATGTCTAATCAACTGTTACATTTGTCTGTTGTACAGTTGTACTTTATCCAGAGATGATTTGCATTTGCTTCATCCAAGTGATGCACCAGCAAAACATGACTACATTACATTAACCTTCATACTTGTAGATTTCAGTTCAGTTGCTCAGTCATGTCTGACTCTTTGCTACCCCATGGACTGCAGCGTGCCAGGCTTCCCTGTCCATCACCAACTCCCAGAGCTTGCTCAAACTCATGTCCATCGAGGTGGTGATGCTCTCCAACCATCTCATCCTCTGTCATCCCCTTCTCCTACTTCCTTCAACCTTCCCAGCACCAGAGTCTTTTGAAATGAGTCAGTTCTTCGTATCAGGTGGCCAAAGTATTATAGCTTCAGCTTCAGCATCAGTCCTTCCAATGAATATTCAGGACTGATTTCCTTTAGGATTGACTGGTTTGATCTCCTTGCAGTCCAAGGAACTCTCAAGTGTCTTCTCCAACACCACAGTTCAAAAGCATCAATTCTTCAGTGCTCAGCTTTCTTTATAGTCCAACTTTCACATCCATACATGACTAATGGAAAAAACACAACTTTGACTAAATGGACCTTTGTTGGCAAAGTAATGTCTCTGCTTTTTAATATGCTGTCTAGGTTGGTCATAGCTTTTCTTCCAAGGAGCAAGCTTCTTTTAATTTCATGGCTGCAGTCACCTCTTCAGTGATTTTGCAGCCCAAGAAAATAAAATCTCTCACTATTTCCATTGTTTCTCCATCTATTTGCCATGAAGTGATGGGACCAGATGCCATGATCTTCGTTTTTTGAATGCTGAGTTTTAAGCCATCTTTTCCATTCTCCTCTTTCACTTTCATCAAGAGGCTCTTCAGTTCCTCTTTGCTTTCTGCCATAAGGGTGGTGTCATCTGGGTATCTGAGGTTACTGATATTTCGCCCAGTATCTTGATTCCAGCTTGCACTTCATCCAACCCAGCATTTCACATGATGTACTCCGTTGCTGCTGCTGCTGATGCTAAGTCGCTTCAGTCATGTCCAACTCTGTGCGACCCCATAGATGGCAGCCAACCAGGCTCCCCTGTCCCTGGGATTCTCCAGGCAAGAACACTGGAGTGGGTTGCCATTTCCTTCTCCAATGCGTGAAAGTGAAGTCGCTCAGTCATTTCCAACTCTTCGAGACCCCATGGACTGCGGCCTACCAGGCTCCTCCGATTTTCCAGGCAAGAGTACTGGAGTGGGGCGCCATCTGAATATAAGTTAAATAAGCAGGGTGACAGTATGCAGCCTTGACGTACTCCTTTCCTGATTTGGAACTAGTCTGTTGTTCCATATCCGGTTCTACTGTTGCTTCCTGACCTGCATACAGATTTCTCAGGAGGCAGGTCAGGTAGTCTGGTACTCTCTTGTTTTTGAGAATTTTCTACAGTTTGTTGTGATCCACACTGTCAAAGGCTTAGACATAGTCAATAAAGCAGAAGTAGATATTTCTCTGGAACTCTCTTGCCTTTTCCATGATCCAGCAGATGTCGGCAATTGGATCTCTGGTTCCTCTGCCTTTTCTAAATCCAGCTTGAACATCTGGAAGTTCTCGGTTCACGTACTATTGAAGCCTGGCTTGGAGAATTTTGAGCATTACATTGCTAGCATGTGATGAGTGCAATTGTGCAGTGGTTTGAACAGTCTTTGGCATTCTTATAGATTTAGAAGTCTTATAATGGAATTAATTTCTGCCTTATCTGCATGATGGTAGGTATATGGCTAAGATATCTTATGAGAGAATTTTTTTCTCTCTCTCCTTCAGAAGCCAAAGTCAAGGCCAGAATCCCTACTGTTTCAGTCTTCAGTACAGATTTTAAATTTACTTTTTGTTTGTTTTGCTTTTTACCTAGTTCACCCATGGAAAATGCTAGCCTTTAGATGTTCAAGTTTTATTCTGAAGTTGAACCTTCCACCTGGTGTGTGATTCAGGATTTCTGTCCCATCCCCATTTCTTATGGCCCAAGGAGTTAAAGTTCTAAGCCCCTAGGTATTAGCCAGAGTACAGTTTCATGCATCCATGTTTTCTAGCAACTTCTGTACCAGTAGGCTTTCTCTGCTCACATAGTCCCCCATATTGACAGAAACAAAGGTCCTTACAGTGTTATCATGTCCTCTTCTAAGCAATACTTTTCAGGCTTAATTTAGTACTCCAAAACTTTCCCAATATTAATTATCCCAGGGAATAAGAAAATTAGCAAGTACCAATAAAGACAAGATTTTATTTTCTTGGGCTTCAAAAATGACTGCAGACAGTGACTGCAGCCATGAAATTAAAAGATGCTTGCCCCTTTGAAAAAAGGTTATGACAAACCTAGACAGCATATTAAGAAACAAAAGACATTGCTTTGCCAACAAAGGTCCATGTAGTCAAAACTATGATTTTTCCAATAGTCATGTATGGATTTGAGAGTTGGGCCATAAAGAAGGCTGAGCAATGAAGAATTGATGCTTTTGAACTGTGGTGCTGGAGAAGACTCTTGAGAGACCCTTGGACTGCAAGGAGATCAAACCAGTCAATCCTAAAGGAAATCAGTCCTGAATATTCATTGGAAGGAATGATGCTGAAGCTTAAGCTCTAATACTTTGGCCACCTGATACGAAGAGCCAACTCAATGGAAGAGACTCTGATGCCAGAAAATATTGAGGGAAAGAGGAGATGGGGTGATAGAAGATGAGATGTTTGGATGGCATCACCGACTCAATGGACATGACTTTGAGCAAACTGTAGGAGACAGTGATGGACAGGGAAACCTGATGTGCTGCAGTCTAGGGGGCTGCAAAGAGGCAGACACAGCTTAGTGACTGAGCGACAGCAATAAGAAGAGACTAGAATCCAGTGAGATATAAAGGTGACTCATGAACTTTAAAGTCAGAATATTAGAAGTCCGTACTTAATATCTTCAACTCAATCATTCTTGGCATTGGGATCATTATTGAAGTTATTCCAGAATCAGTTGCTACAAATTTTGGTGAAAGCTGAGACAGTATTCTTTTCTTTCCAGCACAGCAGCTTGCAAAGCCATGTGGAAGGAACCATTCCAAGAAGTGGTCGGTAGGATGATTGTGTTTGCTGTCTTCACTTAGAAAGAACCAAATCATTCCCTCATTTTTAGGAATTATCCAACTGTCCCCTGGGGAAACTGAGTTTTGATTAGTCTAAGAACAGGTCAGGAGGTTGTGACTGTCTCATCTTTCTTACTGGATTTAGTTGTCTGCTCCCCTGATGCTCTGGAGATTCTAAGGCAAAGCCCAGGTGTCCAATCGAAGACGTATAACACGATCTACCTTTTTTAATGAAATAATTCTTGATCCTATTCAGTGTCATGGAAGTAAACACTTTTCTTACTCATGTCCATTTGTTGTTCAAGAAATCATCACTTCAGTGTGAATCACTTCCAACGAGCCTCTTCTTTCAGGGAACAATTGAATGAAAGCAGTGAGAAAGAAAACAGTCAGTTGGATGAAAACAGAGCATGACCATAAAAAATCAAGTGGGCTCTGTGAGAGGGCAGAGTTTTCTAAGTGATGTGTCAAAATTAGACAGCCTAACCAGCACGAATGTAAAGCAAGGATGGAGATGAGTGTGAGGTGAGCACTGCCCACCACACGTGGGGCAATTTGCATCCCCGTCTCATTTTATCCATACAAAAGTCGAGTGACATAGGTGTTATTATCTCATAAATATCTCATAGATGAAGAAGCAGACTTGGGAAGCTAAAATCACTTGACTAAGATCCCAAATAGAAGGGAAAAGTGCCAGATCCTTCTCTCAGATGACAGAGCCTACACTCTATCACAGTATGC
This sequence comes from Oreotragus oreotragus, assembly GCA_006410675.1. Lineage (NCBI taxonomy): Eukaryota > Metazoa > Chordata > Mammalia > Artiodactyla > Bovidae > Oreotragus > Oreotragus oreotragus. Next base: position 85,996 of record SJYX01007870.1, on the reverse strand, counting down.
TGTCTCTTTATTCTAGTGTTCCTGACCTGGTTTCAACACAGACACAAGGGGGAAAGAATACTGGGGACACCAACTAGCCCAAATAATTCAGAAACTTGTCATTTCTTCTGTTGGCCTGAGCGCTGCCTAGAAGCTTGGGTATGGTAAGATGCAAGTAATATTTTATTGAGGGCTTCGTTTTTCTCTCCTTGATGGCAATGTGCTGTAAACTCAATTTGGGATCAAACAACAGTAAGACATCTCCTTATTTGGAGTTGTAAAGCTTTCCCTTCATACATCCACAGGAATATGAAGGCCAGCAGGTTATAACAAAGCACCAGCATCTGCTTCCCTAACCATGTTCTCTTTAATAAAGTCATGCATGCCAAATATGTTTAAGACTGGTTATCGCTCTTGACACAGTATGATAGAAGTTTAACCAGGAAAGATTTTCAGCATCCGGAAACCACAGAGGAAATGATGTGGGCACACACGATATCTAAACAGCTGCAAAGCAGAACACCCGTTGATAAACGTAATTATTCAGTCCTCTGCCTGAATGAGAAAGCAAGAGCATATGTTTACTTTATGGCAGCCATTCCAGAGAACCAGAGCCACCCAAGCGGTAAGCAAGTGACAGTCCTTGCCTCAGAGAGATCAGGGACACTGCATATCACATCCTCCTTCCACATGGTTCATCATTCACACAGTCCACTCAGGTTCCGAAAACAACCATTACAACAACTGGGGTATTTCTAAAAAAAAGGAGCACTAAGGTGGCCATTTTAAAATTCATTACATTTTATGCTTTCATTTTACATTTTGGTTTGGTTTCCACAGGAACCTGTATTGGTGGGGAAATATCTTGCTTGCAGGCAGATGTGTGCTGCTCTAGCGCAAGCGATAAGGAGAACTATTTTAGGAAGGAGCCTAGATGATGAAGGGTTAGGGAGATGATATGGATCAGTGTGAGCAGGGTCACTGATAACTTTGTAGTTAACTGATCCTTTAGATACACTGATATTTTATTGGTCATAAAGGGCTGAGTCATATATACATATATATAATTTTGGCTTGAATTAGCTAGAGCATGGGGTATGACCAATAGGGAGGGTCATACACAGAAACTAAAACAGAATAGACATGGCCTTGTGTGAGAGTTAGGCCTAAGCCCCTTTCAGATACCTTTGTTTCCTCAGCTGATTTTCTGCATCCAGTGACTCATAATTTCAATCACAAGTTATCAAATTGCCTTACGGGTACATTTTTCAGCCTAGATATTCATAGCACTGTCGTATCTCAATGGAGCAGCAAGAAACGTGGGTCTTGCCTCTGGTTTGCTTAACTTAGTTGCTTACCACTGGAATATAATTGCTTTACAATATTGTGTTAGTTTCTGCTGCACAATAATGCAAATCAGCTATGTATATGCATATACGCCTTCCCTCTTGAGCTTTCTTCCCACCTCCTCCCAATTCCACCTCTCTAGGTCATCACAGAGCACCAAGCTTTGCCATTTTCAATAACTTGGTAGAAAGTTAAAACCAAATAATTTTTCCACATCATTTTTTTCTTTCTTCCACTTTAGTGATTTGCTTGCTCCATTTGGTTTCCTAGATGGTGCTACTGGTAAAGAACCTGCCTGCTAACATAGGAGACTTAAGAGATACAGGTTTGATCCTTGGATGGGGAAGATCTCCTGGAGAAGGAAATGGCAACCCACTCCAGTTAATCTTGCCTGGAGAATCCAATGGGCAGAGGAGTCCAGTGTGCTATGGTCCACAGGCCCGCAGAGTCTAACACAATTGAAGTGACTTCGCACAGGTACAGGCTGATACTTAATGGGTGATGTGCACCATATAAACAAAGATGCATGTTATCTTCACTATTTTGGTTCATTTGTACGATTCAGTTATTTGCTGGTAACTCCTAAATATTGACTTTCTCAAGTTTTTCCTTAATGGATGAAGGCACGATTTGAGATGGTTATATAAGACATTTATCCCTGGTGGTTCAGATGATAAAGAATCTGTCTGCAATGTGGGAGACATAGGTTTGATCCCTGGGTCAGGAAGATCCCCTGGAGAAGAGATGGCTAACCACTCCAGTATTTGTGCCTGGAGAATTTTACGGACAGAGGAGCCTGGTGGGCTACAGTTAATGGGGTGGCAAAGAGTTGGACATAGGAAAAGTAGTACGTCAGGGCTGTATATTCTCACATTGCTTATTTAACTTATATGCAGAGTACATCATGAGAAACGCTAGACTGGAAGAAACACAAGCTGAAATCAAGATTGCCAGGAGAAATATCAATAACCTCAGATATGCAAATGGCACCACCCTTATGGCAGAAAGTGAAGAGGAATTAAAAAGCCTCTTGATGAAAGTGAAAGAGGAGAGTGAAAAAGTTGGCTTAAAGCTCAACGTTCAGAAAATGAAGATCATGGCATCCAGTCCCATCACTTCATGGGAAATAGATGGGGAAACAGTGGAAACAGTGTCTGACTTTATTTTGGGGGGCTCCAGAATCACTGCAGATGGTGACTGCAGCTATGAAATTAAAAGACGCTTACTCCTTGGAAGAAAAGGTATGACCAACCTAGATAGCATATTCAAAAGCAGAGACATCACTTTGCTGACTAAGGTCCGTCTAGTCAAGGCTATGGTTTTTTCTGTAGTCATGTATGGATGTGAGAGTTGGACTGTGAAGAAGGCTGAGCTCCGAAGAACTGATGCTTTTGAACTGTGGTGTTGGAGAAGACTCTTGAGAGTCCCTTGGACTGCAAGGAGATCCAACCAGTCCATTCTGAAGGAGTTCAGCCCTGGGATTTCTTTGGAAGGAATGATGCTAAAGCTGAAACTCCAGTACTTTGGCCACCTCATGCGAAGAGCTGACTCATTGGAAAAGACTCTGATGCTGGGAGGCATTGGGGGCAGGAGGAGAAGGAGACAACAGAGGATGAGATGGCTAGATGGCATTACTGACTCAATGGATATGAGTTTAGGTGAACTCCAGGAGTTGGTGAAGGACAGGGAGGCCTGGCATGCTGCGATTCATGGGTTCGCAAAGAGTCGGACATGACTGAGCGACTGAACTGAACTGAAAGGACTAACAGTTTCACTTTCATGAAGTCTTAGACAGCTTTTGGCACACAGTAAGCATTAAATATATTTGGCTGTAATTATTATTATTGTTGTCATTTTGTTATGTAAAGTCTTCTTCTTTTTTTTTTTTTTTTTCACAAAACCCTGTGTCGAGGTTTCAGTAGATCACAGTGAGGGAGCTGCTTAGCTAACTACAAAGTAAAGCTTTCTTAATGAAGATGTCTCTCTTGTGTAACAAACCCATGAATTGCATCTATAGAACAGCAGTTTAGTGAGGCAGCTATATTCTGAGGTGTCAGATTTTACTTACATAAGGTAATATATGTAGATATATATATATAAAATCAAAAAAATTGTAAAGCCCCCTTTTTTTCCCATAGGTGAGAACTTTAGGAAACTCTTCCTTTCTTTAAGCACCATTTAGTCCTAAACAAATATACTTAATTGAGAAAAGCCATGTCAGTTAAACATAGTCAAGCAGTAAGACACTATGTGCCCAAAGCAACAATGAAAAACCATATTTTATTTGCAACCTTTGTAAATATGTATATTCTTAAATAGCTTCCCTGATAGCTCAGTTGGTAAAGAATCCGCCTGCAATGCAGGAGATCCCAGTTCAATTCCTGGGTCGGGAAGATCCACTGGAGAAGAGATAGGCTACCCACTCCAGTATTCTTGGGCTTCCTTTGTGGCTCAGCTGGTAAAGAGTCTGACTGCAATGTGGGAGACCTGAGTTTGATCCCTGGTTGGGAAGATCCCCTAGAGAAGGGAAAGGCTACCCACTGCAGTATTCTGGCCTGGAAAATTCCATGGACTCCATAGTCCATGGGGTTGCAAAGAGTCAGACACGACTGAGCAATTTTCACTTGACTACAGTCTTACAGAAGGAGGTACCTTTCAAGGGTGAAAGAAAACACACAATTTTTACCTTGAAGGTAAAGATCTAAATGTATATTTTGGGGGGAAGGATTTAGTCAATGTTTACATATATAATTTATGACGACATAAATGTACCATTTGACCAAATCATCCTAACTCTGAGCTTCTGTTCTAAAGAAACAGTTGACCTTCATTTATTGATTTATGTCTGGCTGTGCTGGGTCCTCACTGCTGCATGGCTTTTCTCTAGCTGTGCCCAGTAGGGGCCACTCCAGCTGTGGCACTCGGGCTCTCATTGCATTGGTTTCTCTTTCTCTGGAGCTGGGGCTCAGCGGCATGCAGACTTCACTAGCTGCAGCTCCCAAGCTCCAGAGCAGAGGCTCAATAGTTGCGCTGCACAAGCTTCGTTGCTCCACAGCATGTGGGATTTTCCTGGACGAGGATTAAAACTCATGTCTCCTGCATTGCTGGACAGAGTTTTTACCACCAAGCCACCAGGAAAGCCCAAGAAACAATTTTTTTAAAAAAAGAAAAAGCCTTATCCACACAAAAAAATCACCTCAACACGTTTGTAGTATTATCAAATTGGTAATAACCTAAATCTTCAAATATAGAATAACAAATAATAATGCAAATATATGAGGAACTGTTAAAATTATGTTAACAAAATTATTTAATGAAACCGGAAGGTTAAAACTGAAGGATACAAATTTCTATGAATAAGAGAGCCCCAAATATTAAAGGAAAATAAACAATGAAAGGAATTACACCTGACTGATTTTGTACATAAGTGTCTAGAACCACAACATTCCTAGGGTATGCAAAATCCTCTATTGTAATTAAATATTTCACCCTTATGATTCATGCAGAGCTAGAGAAAAAGATTAGATTAAATTTATAGTGACATTAGTGCTTCCCTGGTGGCTCAGATGAAAATGAATCTGCCTGAAATACAGGAGACCCGGGTTCAATCCCTGGGTTGGGAAGATCTCCTGGAGAAGGATATGGCAACCACTGCAGTATTCTTGCCTGGAGAATCTCATAAACAGAGGAGCCTGGCAGGCTACAGTCCATGGGGTCACAAAAAGTCAGACACAACTGAGTTACTAATACACACAAACACACACATACGCCTACAGGGAAGAATATGGTTTTTCTTGCTGAACCCCAGCACAGCTATCAGACATGAAGGGCATAACTGAATGTTTTCAATGGAAGAGTCTACATTTGTCAAAGTATAATTGTAGGATGAAAAAGACCTCTAAAGGCCATGGGGACTCAACTAAATGAAAAATGCTTATGAAAGAGAATGGTCCAGTGGGCCGGATTCTATTCCTGAAGATGAAGAAGGTTGTCTGCAAAGTAGTTTACAAAATGTTGCAGCTTTATATCCACTGAGACTTTGCATTCTGGGAACTAGCTTTTGGATTCACAAATGAATTCATATCTCTTGGATAAGCTAAAGAATAACTTCCAAGGGACAACAATAATAAATTTCCTACTAAAGAAATCATGACACATCTTTGTAGATAGCATGGAAAAGTATACTTGAAAAAGGCAAAATAGAAAATCTCAAAGGTCGTGAAGTCCTTATATGGAGAGAAAGTTACTGCCTTAGCTAACAGTGAGCAAAGGAGTCGCTAACAATAACGTGATACCATCCTACTAATATATTATTCAGTATTTGACAGCCCACAGGGTCCTCACCTGTTTCTCCAAACACAATATACACAGTCAGTGCAGCCTTTCAATCACACACAGTGCTCTGTCTCAAGAGCCTTGCTTAAGTACCTCATTCATCTTTCACCTGCCATGCAAGTGTTGCACCTTGTTTATATATCATTCTTTGTTTTCTCAGTGCACAGGCTTTTGGCTGTAAGCACAAACCCCTCCCCTGATGATCAAACTTGTTTCTTGCATGGAAATGCCTATTCCAAGCAGCACCTGTGTATTCCATTATAGTGTATACCATCATGGAGGTGGGGAACCAACCCAGTGACAAGATCCTCCAGAACACAGAACCTAAGCTTCTTTCTATTTATTTTTTAAATTTTATTTTTTTTTTTGGGGGGGGGCCATACCATGCAGCATGTGGGATCTCAGTTCCCTGATCAGGTATTGAACCTGATACCTGGAATCTTAACCCCTCAACCATAAGGAAAGTGTCATGGAGCCTCAGCTTCTCTTTTATCCTGTTCTCAACGTAATCTCACTCCATGAACATATTATGCTGGAATATAAGATGTTGACCTTTAAGACATCTAAGAAAAAGTTTAGCAACTGAGGCATGAAGCTTAGCACATATTAGGTAACAATTGCCAGTATTTAATGACTGCTTACTGTGTATCATATATTTTGCATGGATTACTTCCTTTCACTGTTGAGTAGCCCCATTTCACAAACAAGGAAACTGAGATACAGAGTCTATGTAATATGTGAAGGCCACCCAGTCCTTTTAAATGGAGAAGCTAGGATATGAATTGAGACCAGAGTGCCAGAGCCGAAGCAGCCAAAGATGCCAACAGTCCAACATTATCTTCTACCTATTGCCTTCCTGACCATAAAGTTACCCATTATACCTCTATCTATTACGTGTACGTGCATGCATGCTCAGTCACTAAGTAGTGTCTGATTCTTTGTGACCCCATGGACTGACTGTAGCCCACCAGGGTCCTCTGTCCGTGGAATTCTCTAGGCAAGAATACTGGAGTAGGTTGCCATTCCCTTCACCAGGGGATCTTCCCGACCCAGGGATCAAACCGGAATCTCCCACACTGGCAGGCAGATTCTTTACCACTAAGTCACCAGGGACCCTATATCTATTACTATAGAGTTACCTATCATTTTTTACCAAGAGTTGCCTCGCTATAAAGTCCTAAACTCCCCTTACTCCCTCTGGCAAGTTCCTTGTCTAAAAAAGCTTATCCTCACAAATTAAGGCTGTCAAAGGGTTTGAGGCAGCAGAAATGGGAGAAAATCCAATTTCTCCGTGGAAGGAGTCTGGAACTTCCATCATGAGCACAACAATTCTGAGAACGGGAGACCTGGATTAAGTCTGCTGAGAAACAGGATTGTAGATAGGTATAAATGATTAATTACAGAATTTAAGAGGTTATCTCTAGGAGGAATCATATGAGCCAAGTGCAAGGAGACAAAATCCTGATAAATTCCAAGAGTTAAAAGAGAGAAAGAAACAAATGGAAAGGTTTGGAAAGGCTGTGGGAAAAGACATGTCTCTACTGTCCAGCACGTTCTACGACTCTTAGTGTATCATGGGGGCCATGTACTTAATAGGTAGAGTTTTATCTAGAAGAGAATACTTTTACAACAAAACATCTAAGAGATTCACCCTTACTTATTCTAATCACAAAAAATGAAATGGTAATTACGTGATTTTTAGAGATGTTAGCTACAATGGAAATCAGAGCATAATATACAAATGCATCAAATCCACATGTTGCACACCTTAAATAAAAGTTATATGTCAAGCATGTTTCAATTAAAAGTTAAAACAAAATTTAAAAATAAGATCATTTTTTAAAAAAGGAAAGAAAAAGGTGAGCAGTTGGGAACTCAAAACTCAATTGTTTATAATTAAACAATTAATAATAGGTAAGAATTCTAAGCTGTCCCTTTCTACCAGGACAGAAAATGCATTGTAACATTTAGATATTAGGATTCTAAGAAGAGAGTTTTAGATAATACATATCTGTAAAAGGATACTCTTTATTCTTTAGATTACCCATTCATTCACTCATCCATTCACTCCATTTATTTAAGCTGACATGTGCTCTTGGTCAATGCTTCAGAACCTAGCATGCATAAAATCCCCTGGAGAACTGGGTTAGAAAATTCTTATTTCCAAGACTGCCTTCTTAACAAGCTCCCAGGTGATGCTGATGTTGCCAGAATACACCTTGAGTAGCAAGACTCTATACAAGTGCATGAGAAGGCCACCAGATGCACATATCCTGGGAGGGAAACAAGACCAGGCTGCAGTGACCAGTGGGAAACTGGACCTGGAAGGAGCCCAGAAGAGCTCCCATCTGAGAAGGCACTGCTCTGGTCAAGCATTTCTCTCAACCACTTTGTGTCCTTCTAGAGTTGGAAAAGGCAATGGCACCCCACTCCAGTCCTCTTGCCTGGAAAATCCCATGGATGAAGGAGCCTGGTGGGCTGCAGTCCATGGGGTCGCTAAGAGTCAGGCACGACTGAGCGATCTTCACTTTCACTTTTCACTTTCCTGCATTGGAGAAGGAAATGGCAACCCACTCCAGTGTTCTTGCCTGGAGACTGCCAGGGATAGGGGAGCCTGGTGGGTTGCCATCTATGGGGTCGCACAGAGTCGGACACGACTGAAGCGACTTAGCGGCAGCAGCAGAGTTTTAACAGGGCTATAAAAATGGGCTACTGGCAAATGCAGTCAAAGGCCCCATTTATGATGGCAAAATACATGTTTAATAGGATTTTCCTTTGGTTTCCTCAAACCTTAAAAAAAATTAGTTTATTCATGTTTTATCTATTTCCAATTTGTGTTTTTTGTAAATAAAGGATATAGAGCTGATTCCAATAGAAGTTTGGCTTTCATGCATATGAGAGAAACATACATATGTTTGATATGTATAAATTTATATATATATATATACATACATACATATATACTCTGTATAACATGTCAAATTCACAATAAACATAAATATTACACATATAATGCATATTCAAATTGCACTGACTTCAGAGGAGAGGTTAATAAACCATTTGCTGTACTTGGATTTCAGAGTCCAGGCCCTTGCATTCAGCCAACTCCAGATCTTATTTTTTTATACTTTTTTTAATTAAGTTTTTAATAGGGTGTATTTGCTTTACAATGTTCTGTTAGTTTCCAGTGTACGGTAAAGTGAATCAGCTATATGTATACATATATACCCTCTTTTTTGGATTTCCTTCCTATCTAGGTCACTGCAGAGACTGAGTGGAGTTCCCTGAGCCACCTAGTAGGTTTTCATGAGTTATCTATTTTATACATAGTATCAGTTCTTCTTCAGAGGATAAAGGAAGGACCAAGTATACCACATGTGTATGCTAAGTTGCTTCAGCTTTGTCTCACTCTTTGCAACCCTATGGACTGTAGCCCACCAGGTTCCTCTGTCCATGGGATTCTCTAGGCAAGAATACTGGAGTAGTTCTCCAGGGGACAAGTACACTGGATAGGTACAAATAGGCTCAGATATGGCAACTCAACTGTGTTAGGCCCTCCCACTTGCTAGCACTCCTACATGAACAAGTCCTCTTTGTTTGTTTTGTTACCTCAGGTTAAGAAAGTAACAGGAAATCATGTGCTTTTTTTTTTTTTTTTTTGCCTCAATTGAGAGTTTAGTCTAGTACTCAAGAGATCTCATCCCAGGCCCTTGCCCTTGGAATAAATATATTTTCATTTTCTTCACATGGTGTCTGGTCTTTTTCTTATCTTAATTTTGTTCTGTATCCCATGTGTTTTGTTACAAACTTCCTTGAATCCTTTAAGGAAATAGACAGGAAATATATAAATATGGATGCATTTGTTGATTCACCAACAGCTGCCAAGTGTCTATAAAGCGATAGTACTGAGAATGAAGCAGGTGAAGTTTTCCTATCTTGAAAATGCAAAGAGCAAATAGACAATTGCAATGTGTAGTGGTTAAGGGCTCAGTATCCCCAATCTGTGCCTTAAGTAACAGGGTGTAGTATATAAGGTTAGCAACTCTGTTTCCTAGAAAGTCAGGTTCTGTTTGGTTTTCTCCCAACAAAAAGTTATTTCTAAAAAAACTAAAATCACTGCAGATGGTGACTGCAGCCATGAAATTAAAAGATGCTTACTCCTTGGAAGAAAAGTTATGACCAACATAGATAGCATATTCAAAAGGAGAGACATTACTTTGCC
>SJYX01007870.1:46516-75542 GCA_006410675.1 Oreotragus oreotragus | reverse complement strand
GTCTGAGTGAACTCCGGGAGATGGTGATGAACAGGGAGGCCTGGCGTGCTGCGATTCATGGGGTCGCAAAGAGTCGGACACGACTGAGTGACTGAACTGAACTGAAGCTAGGGAGAGATTTCCTGTGGCTTTGTGATTTGACTCCGCTAATGGTTCATTGGTTAAGAATCCCCCTGGAGTGGACACAAGTTTGATCCTGGGTCCAGGAACTAGGATGCCACATGCCATGGGGCAACTAAGTCCATGCACCTCAGCTACTGAGCCTGTACTTTAGAGCACATGCCACACAAGAGAAACCACTTCAGTGAAAATCCCAAGCACTGCTACTAGAGAAAGCCTCTGTGCAGCAACAAAGACCCAGTGAAGCCAAAAATAAACACAAACAACACACACACAAATGAAAGTCAAATCAGAAGTAGGAGTCTATGGCCAGGAATCAGTATCAGAAACTGTCTCTGTCTAATGAAAGCCAACCTCATCCTCTTTCAGAGAACTGTGACTTCAAGGAAACGAGACACTCCACAGGGCCAATGACCAATGGTCAGTTGAGAGATCTGTGTGTGTTGCATGCTTCTGCAGATACTGCTAGAAGCAAAAGCAAAAGAAGCAGCAGCTCCCATGCCAGCTGGGGAAGGGGGAGACCGCAAGACTCCAGCCCCTCTGCTGCGGCTGCTAGGTCACTTGCGTCGTGTCCGACTCTGTGCGAGCCCATAGACGGCAGCCCACCAGGCTCCCCGTCCCTGGGATTCTCCAGGCAAGAACACTGGGGTGGGCTGCCATGTCCTTCTCCAATGCATGAAAGTGAAAAGTGAAAGGGAAGTCGCTCGGTCTGTCCGACTCTTAGCGACCCCATGGACTGCAGCCCACCAGGCTCCTCCGTCCATTGGATTTTCCAGGCAAGAGTACTGGGGTGGGGTGCCACTGCCTTCCCCGCCAGCCCATCTATCTCCTGCTAAATTTGGAGATCTTGTTGTACCCAAGTGCTACCTGAGCACTCAACATCCAGAGTCATGGAAATATACCTGATAGGCTTATGAAGTGGTGTGACCCCCATTTTTCTCACAGCACTTCAGGAGCATTTTATTATGTCAGTTAGCTATTAGTTTCAATAGTCCTTAAAAACTTAATAGAAGTGTATTGATTCCTTCCACGCTCAAACCAAAAGAAAATCCCTCTTACACACGCTTGATGTTTAACAATGTCTCAGCCATCTCTTTTGTATGTGCCCCTGATGTGGCTTTACCAACTCATATTTCCTAGTAATGTGTTTCTAAGCCTGCTGATTTGTTTATTTATATCCCATATCCTTCTAGGATGTTCAAACCCTTAAGAACACAACTTGTAAAAGATAATATTTGGCTATCCCCCCCCCCTTCAAAAACTACCCTTGGGCAAGATTTACATTATAAGGTAATTTAGTGGTACTTCTTCTTTTATTCCCTATAACCTCTCTAATGTCAGGCTATACTCAAATACCAGGAACTCAGCAGACTTGAATTTTGGTAAAAATTCAAATTATCTTCCATAAAAAGAAAATCAGTTACTATATTATTGGTCCAAAGGAACACAATCAAACAAATATAGACTTCCCCATGTGAGCTTTTTAGCCAAGCATCTTTTAGGAACACCTACTTTTCTCTGTCTTCATTAGCATGGTAGATCAGAGGGCACCAGTTTTATAGAGTGTACAAAACTATTAAAATGCATATTCTTATGATTTTTTAGTTTCTTTTCTGAGCCAAGAAATTTCAAAATGTTTACTTTCTAGGAAAGAGGATTAAATTATCTGTTTGGTCTGTTTGGACTGAGTTTCCCAAGTGATAGATGTAAAGTAGTACCTTTCAGGGATTTGTGATTTGTTTTAGGTCGGCTTGAGGAGGGTTTAAAAATGCTAAGAGGATTTGGGGTTGTTTTGTTTTGCTTTGTATGTTGAGTGCCAACCTAATCACAGCTGGTTTTAACAAGGCTAACCTAATCACCACTGGTTTAAGTAAAGTTAACAAAAGTCCTTCAGGAACAGACACTAGCTGTCTATGTCTGCACTCATCTGCCAAAAATCATACACATTTGATTCCTACTTGTATTCTGGTACCTGTCCTCATGCCCAGCCCATGAATTCTAGTGGACTGAAAACCTCATGAAGGCTTGGATTCGATTTTTCCTTAACTTCCATTTGTCTCATTCATTGGATGAAGGAATGAATAGATAAATCATGAAGTTTCGCTCATTATTCATTGACTGTCAATTCAGGAAGAAGCAGTTCTAGATGGTTAGATACTAAGTGTGATATCGTGAGCCCAGGTATCTTTCCTCTAATGCCACTTGCTGAAATGAAGCCATCATCAGGGTCGTGTAGTTAATTCCTTGTAAGTAGAAACTCTTGCCTTACCGGGACAGTTGCACATAGCTTGCGTTCCAGACTCATCAGATAAACAAAGGGTGAAAGCTTTCTGTACAGGGTTGTGGGGAACAGAAAACTCTCTTGTCCTTTGCCACCACCCCGTCCCAGGACCTCCTCAGCATCCATATTTCAACTGATCAGATTCAAGAGAGCACCCTCTCTGATCCTGCCTCCAGAAGGTCCTGTTTAGAGGACCACAAGCATCATAAGAAAATGCAGATTCATCAGGATCCTTCAGGGCCACTATATCTGGAGTGGAGAAACATGTGGTTTTAGAATGATCAGTCCATCTTCTGTCTCTGTCAGTGTGATTCCAAAACAAGACAGCCTTCGGAATGGGAGAAAATAATAGCAAATGAAGCAACTGACAAACAACTAATTGCAAAAATATACAAGCAACTCCTGCAGCTCAATTCCAGAAAAATAAATGACCCAATCAAAAAATGGGCCAAAGAACTAAATAGACATTTCTCCAAAGAAGACATACGGATGGCTAACAAACACATGAAAAGATGCTCAACATCACTCATTATCAGAGAAATGCAAATCAAAATCACAATGAGGTACCATTTCACACCAGTCAGAATGGCTGAGATCCAAAAGTCGACAAGCAATAAATGCTGTAGAGGGTATGGAGAAAAGGGAACCCTCTTACACTGTTGGTGGGAATGCAAACTAGTACAGCCACTATGGAGAACAGTATGGAGATTCCTTTAAAAACTGGCAATAGAACTGCCTTATGACCCAGCAATCCCACTGCTGGGCATATACACCAAGGAAACCAGAATTGAAAGAGACACGTGTACCCCAATGTTCATTGCAGCACTGTTTATAATAGCCAGGACATGGACGCAACCTAGATGTCCATCAGCAGATGAATGGATAAGAAAGCTGTGGTACATATACACAATGGAGTACTACTCAGCCATTAAAAAGAATACATTTGAATCAGTTCTAATGAGGTGGATGAAACTGGAGCCTATTATACAGAGTGAAGTAAGCCAGAAAGAAAAACACCAATACAGTGGAGAGGGAGAGGGTGGGATGATTTGGGAGAATAGCATTGAAATATGTATACTATCATGTAAGAAATGAATCGCCAGTCTATGTTCGATGCAGGATGCAGGATGCTTGGGGCTGGTGCATGGGGATGATCCAGAGGGATGATGTGGGGTGGGAAGTGGGAGGGGGGTTCATGTTTGGGAGTTCATGTACACCCGTGGCGGATTCATGTCAATGTATGCCAGATCCAATACCGTACCATACAGTAAAATAAAGTAAAAAAAAAATAAAGTCTTTATTGAACTTAAAAAAACAAAAGAATACATTTGAATCAGTTCTAATGAGGTGGATGAAACTGGAGCTTATTATACAGAGTGAAGTAAGCCAGAAAGAAAAACACCAATACAGCATACTAATGCATATATATGGAATTTAGAAAGATGGTAACGATAACCCTGTATGCAAGACAGCAAAAGAGACACAGATATATATTCCAGTATTCTTGCATGGAGAATTCCATGGACAGAGGGGCCTGGTGGGTTACAGTCTATAGGGTCACAAAGAGTCGGACATGAGTGAGCAACTAACACTTTCACGTCCACTTCTTATTGGGGTGATGTTATAGGGGCTGGAAGGAAAGCTAGAAGGCAGTGGGTTGAGAAGTAACTAGGAGGCAGGCCAATGGAGACAGTGAATCTCAACAAGATCACTCTTTTGAGGAACTTGGCTGAGAAGGGAGAACGGTGAAATGGTATCAAGAATGAGCAGACTCCAGAGAAGGGTTTTGCTGTTGTTGCTGCTGAGTACCGCTGGAGTTGAAGTAAACATTTGAATTTTTACTCACTGACTAGGGCATGGAATTTAGATTGGCTACAAGTCTTTCTCTTGGGGAAATGAATCCTAGGACAACACAGGAAGAAGAGACTGCAGCATATTTTCAAATTCAAGTCTTTGTCCTTAATTTTCCAGAAGCCACTCACTCCTGAAATGCCTTTGTCATCTCTCCCATGGGACCAAGGGATGCAATTTTGGTGATATTCCTTACCTTCTCAGAATTCCACAGTGAGTAAATAAATGAGTCTTCAACAAGACGCTTGCTGCACTACTCCTTAAGACCTATTCCTAGCAATCTCCTTTTTGCTTTTGGGAGGATAAACCATTGAAAAGCATTATTCCTATTGTTAGTATTGAAGTTTTTTTTGGAAAATGAAAGTGCATGTTTCCTTTCATTCCTGTCTTTCTCTAGGCTTCACTCCTCCAACAGCAGGAATTCATCATCAACCTACATTCAAGGACAGACTTGATGATTAGAAAATAAAGTATTTCCATTCTAGAGTGCCACAGAGGTAAACTTTCCCTGTCAAAACCCAGTTTAGAAAACTATTTTTGAGTTAGGAGAAGGCAAACATGTTTCACATCAGCATAGTATCTCTTTTCAAACCTCTCTGTCAATTTTAAGACATTTTTCTTCATCTATTTCCTAACTAGACATAGCAATTAGCCCTCAATGAAGACTTGAAATGTGCCAAATTCCAGGTTTTCAGCAGTTTAGGGTTTAATTCTGATAATCAACTGAAAAAAAATCTACTTGTTTAGTGTTAACCTTTCCCATACATTTGAATTATTGACTATTTTGTCTTAGGAACTTTAATATTAAAAAAAGAAACAAAAATTGTTTCCCATTTCACTCCAGGCAGGGACAGTTTACCCCTAAAAAACTTCTCCTCTGGCCTCCTCCTCCCTATTCATTAGGAAGTGGGATAATATATTTCTTCTTTGGTGTTTTCAAAGACTCTAAGCCCCTCTAGGTAGAGAGGAGGGGAGATGAGGAAGGGAGAGATTGATGGCACTCCAAGACAGCAATCTCTTTGTTCAGTAGTCTCAAAATGAATTTTCTGTCATCTCCCATGTGTTTCCTACCCATGAAACTGACCATGCATGCTCCAACTCCAGTCTCCCCAAACTCCCAGGGCTGAACTGGAGCATAACTATTGGAAGTAAGCGGCCTCTACCAGACTACTGAATAGGCAGGCTGTTAAAGAGTCATGATTAGCTGGAAAGGCCTCCTGCCTGCCTCCCTTTCAGACCTGGACATCGACTTGCTGCTTTCCACATAGCCCACAGGCCCAGCAGGCTTGTGCGTAGGCACTAGCCCTCTTCTTTGGAACAGTCTTTTCCTCTCCAACAACAACAACAACAACAAAGCAAGAAAAAAAATACTTCTGAGCTACTTTCCCATCACGTGATCAATAAGCCACCACCGTACAGTTCATCACAGATGCTGACACCTGCGCAGACCAGTGCGAATTGGGCGTGACGCAGCACACACTGTGGAGCTGTGGCCAAGAGACCCCATCTGCCACTCACAGGGCAGATGTTGGCTCTGGCAACAGAAAGCACTTTCCTGGATGGATAGGAAATTGCCGCCACAGGAAATGATAATATTTGTGAGCTTTACTAACAAACTTGAATTCCAACATAAGGCAGTTCATTGTTATGCTGCAGACTGTGAAATCTTAATGCTTTTGCTATTCAAACTCATCTTATTTTACAACATGATTTACTGCAGCTCTAAGGAGCTAACAGAAGGGAGAAAAAATAAGAGAGGTGGGAAGATAAACATATTTGGGAGTGGAAACACTGATGAGGCCAGATTTGTGAGCAAATTTCATCCCTACTGACAATGTAATATTTTGCTTTGATTAAAGCTCTGTCTTGTGGAATATGTGCAGGATCCGAAATCCTGCTTCTTTAGCCCAGTTGCTATTATTTTGGTGGATTCCACCTTTCAAACCAGCATTGTGTTGTGTGCAAACCTGGGGAGAAAAAGAAGAGGAAACCACCTATCCCTTTGTCCAAAGACAGGCTGGAAATGTCTGCCTTGCCAGCTTTAGTTTCTCTTGTTCAGAAATTTCCAAACAGATGGTGAAAGAATTGGTGTCTGACCCAGACAGTTGGGCAGCCGACAATAGAAACTAACTGTCATAGAATTCTGTAAAGGGTACCTATGCTAATACTTGACAAAGGGTAAGTTTTGTTAAGTATCTGGTGTTTTCTTCAGTGAAGAATAAGTTAAAAGAGCTAATTAGGTAAATGCTTCTAGAAAACACTGACTTGCTTCAGGAGGACTCTGTTTTAAATACAGACCAAAGTACATGTAGACAGTCCTATGCTAGGAGGCTGGCATGACTGTTGCTAGCTTCTACTTAGGATAAAAAGTGGCCTTGAAATGTTACTCTATGGGTATTACACTGAGATCATTTCTACCTCTAAAGTCCTGGGATTCTGTGATGACTCTGAATCAAAAAAAAGAAAAAAAAAGCCTAAAGAGTCAAAATACAGATTTTTCAAATTGAATAATGTGCTGAGAATTCATGTCTTCCTTTAACTGAAATTGTCAGAAGTTTGTATTTAGCCTGCAGTCAAGTTTAGTGAGTGGATCCCTCCACCAAAATCCACATGCTTATTTTTCTTGTGAGTATACAGTGGAGCTCAGGGAAGAAACTTCTGGTAGGTTAGGTAGCATTTCCAGAAGCTTTCCTGATATGGTCATGAGGAGAATCATGGTTGACTCCAAAAACAATAAGAAAAATTTTTGAGACAACTATTTTTCAGATTCAGAGAAAATAAAAGGCAAGGTTGCAGGGTGTTGCCTTTCTAGAACTTTTTTTAAGCCTGACTCAGTTTGCAAAGTAATGTCCATCTGTATACTCAGATGGTGAGGTCTTCCCAGGTGGCACAGTGGTAAAGATCCCACCTGCCAATGCAGAAGACACAGGAGACGTGGGTTCGATTCCTGGGTCAGGAAGATCTCCCGGAGGAAAGCATGGTAACCCACTCCAATATTCTTCCTTGGAGACTCCCATGGACAGAGGAACCTGGCGGGCTACAGTCCATAGTGTCACAAAGAGTCAGACATGACTGGAGTGACTTAGCACACACACACACACACACACTCAGATGGCAGGAAGAGGAAAATCAGAGACCTGTGTTTCTGGAGAGGGGCAGCTAGATACAGTCTCACCTTTCCCACCTGCTGCCCCGTGAACAGAAGCAGCTTGGACTCTGTACCTGGACTGTTCTGAAAGATTAACTCAAAATTGCCCTTCCCACTTTTGTGTCTCGAGATATGACAAAACTCACCTATGCCTCATTTGTCACCTCAGACAGTTGACAGGCACTTGCCAGTGTCTGTCATTTCAGTACCTCTCCACTTGGGCAAACTGGGTGAAGGAGGGATTTTAGAAGGTGGCAAAAGAGAGGACTCTGGTCCTTGCACGGCTCCATTCTATGGCTGAATGGTCCATCTGAGTGCACCATCTCCATTTTTGTATGTGTTGTAACTTTTACCCCTAGCGTAATCAGAAATGGTTAAATCCTCTTTGTTGACTGGTAAATGTTCATCATATGCTTTACTGGGTTTATAATATTGTGTAACACAATTTAAGATGAAACGTAGTATATACACCATGGGAAAGGGAATGCAAAAAAAACCCACCAAATTTTATTGTAAGTATTTGGTGCCAATTCATTATGTATGAGTTATTTTTAAAACACCGTTTTGCATTTAAAAATAAGTTTATCTTAATTATGAGGAATTTTGGAACAATTAATAGTGTATTGCTTTCCAATGGGAGTTTCATATTGGGCAGCCTTTATACTATGTCACCTGACAGCTTCCTTCCTTTTGAATAAGATCAAAGCTAGTGTGTTATTTGTCCCTGGTGAATGTAGCAGAAATAGAACCTGGGATACAAATGCTAATAACCCAACAGGAATCCCATGTGTTACAAAATCCTTTTGTTTCCTGTCCACTTCTTAGAATTCTGCCACAGATCCCATCAACTTCTGTGACTAGCAGAGCACTTTGCCTTGATTACAGTAGTTTAACAGCAATGAATAATAGGGTATCTTTTTGTGTTTTTTTTTTCCCCTCCTGGGTCTGAACAAAAGCAGCTGTCTGTGCTAGTGAACACAGAGTCCTGCCTACCAAGGGGGAGAAGACCGAGGAATTTATAGTGGTCAGGAAGACAAGTCGCATCAAGGGACCACAGCTGCTACCAGCAGCTTCACCTGAAATATTGGCGATCTCTGGTCAGCTGAGGGTGAATATACATCATTGCAGCAAAACGGAGGAAGTGGCAGAGACTTTAACTGGAACTGTGTGGCCGAAATAACCTAAAAACGGCCAGGAGGTACAAGACTCTTATGATTTTGCCTCAAGTTTGTTATCACAACCATTTCATAAGACTCATCAGTGAGATCAAATCCTTCTTTATGGGCAGCTACAACAACCACAGGGTGGGTGTCTGGCCTGCTGCTGCTGCTGCTAAGTCACTTCAGTCGTGTCCGACTCTGTGTGACCCCAAAGATGGCAGCCCACCAGGCTCCCCCATCCCTGGGATTCTCCAGGCAAGAATACTGGAGTGGGTTGCCATTTCCTTCTCCAATGCATGGAAGAGAAAAGTGAAATTGAAGTCGCTCAGTCTGTCCGACTGTTAGCGACCCCATGGACTGCAGCCCACCAGGCTATTCTGTCCATTGGATTTTCCAGGCAAGAGTACTGCAAGGAATACCTTATATGAGACCCAGAGAAGCAGAAGAGAAGGGAGACCTTCAGTTGGTTCTCAGTTCTGCCACCTGCTTATTATAGGATGATGGCCGTGAATGTTGGTTTCAGAGAACCCTGAATTCACATCCTAACTTGGCCAATTCCTCCTGGCAAGTTGCTTAACTCTTCTGAGTAGCATTTTTCTCATCTGATTCATGTAAATACTCATGGGATTTTTGGTGGCTCAGACAGTAAAGAATTGTCCTGCTACGGGAGACTCAGGCTCGATCCCTGGGTCAGGAAGATCCCTTGGAGAAGGGAATTGCAACCCATTCCAGTATTCTTGCCTGGAAAATTCCATGGACAGAGGATCCTGGTGAGCTGCAGTCCATGGAATCACAAAGAGTCACACACAACTGTGCAACTAACACTTTCACTTTCATGGGATTTTAAAGAAAAGATTACATTTTAAAAGCTGTGAAAAACTTAGCATGATGGTAAGTATATCCTAGGAACTCAATAAGTAGTAGTTGTTATCATGAATGAAAATGCTGTATTTTCTGTATTAACTAGGGTTAGTACTATTATTCTAATCCAGTATCATGCTTGAGAAAATTGTAACTTCTTTCTTAAGAGGAGTATAAAAGACAATATGCTTACCCACCGTCCCTCCTCTGGGAATCTGAAGTCACTAAGTAAAACAGAAGTCAAAGAGCTTGCAGGGATTCCCCAAACTGGTCCACTGCTTCCAAAACAGCTTTCTAAAAATTCATACCTCTGGGAATCACCATCCAGCAAGTCTAACACAAAAGCAGCCCAAGGAATCTCCATCTGTAAGATCTGAGAACCACTGGCTAAGAATGTTCTTCCAAGGGTTTCCATCTATGTCACTTGAAGGGCCATTTGAAGAAACTTGATGTAAACCTGGAAGTGGACAGTGGTAAAAGATGGCAGACAGTGAATGGGAGGCTGGCAAGATTCAGGAAAGGATGGCGATGGAAGACAGTTAGCTGGGTGGTGATCTGAGAGGTAAGCACCATCTGTCGGCTAGTCCATCCAAGGTGCCAGAGATTCTGGAAAGCTAGCAGTGCAGGATCAGCCAGACTGATCAAAGGGCTACTCTAAACTAATGCTCGTCAGATAAATTACGACAACTTCCTCTGGAAACTAAAGACCTTTAGAAGGTTCCATTTTTGGATTCTCTTACTCAGCTAGCCTAGTCTTCAAGGGCCTTCTATCATTGTTATTTAGTCACTAAGTCATGTCCAACCCTTTGCAATGCCATGTAAGCTGCCAGACTCCTCTGTCCATGGGCTTCTCCAGGCAAGAATACTGGAGTGGGTTGCCATTCCCTTCTGTAGTTGATCTTCCCAACCCAGGAATCGAACCCAGGTCTCCTACTTGGCAGGAGGACTCGTTACCACTGAACCACCTGGGAAGCTCACTAAAGGGCCTCTACCCTTTTATTAATGGCAGTTGTATATAGGTCCTAAAAGGCAGGGGGGGAAATAAACCCATACCACTGCAGAAGATGAATCAAGACAGAAATCAACAGACTTGCTACTCTTTTGGTTTAGGAGGAAAAAATCATTAAGCTTCTTTTACTTACACCTAAGACAATTGACTTTCCCTCATATCCCCATCCTGATAGTTAGAACTCATCCTATCAAACGGACTTCTCTGTATATCTAGTGTGCATTGCCCTTGGCAATATTGCAGAGCCAAGTGCTAGGTTCAATAGTATGTATTCAATATTTAGAATGTATTCAGTGAGTGGTTCATACATATTGTGGTGGTGCTTATTTCTTTGTACACTAGAGGCTTCTTTTTTGTGGTGCAGAGGTTAAAGCGTCTGCCTGCAATGCGGGAGACCTGGGTTCGATCCCTGGGTCGGAAAGATCCCCTGAAGAAGGAAATGGCAACCCACTGCAGTATTCTTGCCTGGAGAATCCCATGAACGGAGGAGCTTGGTGGGCTACAGTCCATGGGTCACAAAGAGTCAGACACGACTGAGCGACTTCACTTTCACTTTTCTGTTTTCTACATCACTTGTAGTCAATATCTTGTATTAATTGACTGAGAGTAAGGCTACACAGGGCCACTTGATCACCTTGTTTTAGAGAATTAATCAGTGGTTATTATCTTGTGCTATACATGACCTAAGCCTACTGTGACTTTTGGTATGTACCAGAGCTTTAACTCTAGTTGAACCGCTGAGCTACCATAAAACTCTATTTTACTTACATTCAGAGTGAGGACTCATACCTTCCATTGCAATGGGTTGTATCAGAATTGTTTGATGGACTAACATACCACACACCATTCAGTTTGCTCCATCTTCATCACCACCACCTTAACAAAAGCCATCACTTCTCACCATCTCTTACTTAAACTACAATACTGATTAAACTGGTCATTCACTGTGCACTTGTGTCCCCTCTCAAAATCTAATAGTCAAATACCAGGCAGAGTCATCTTTTCTAAATGTAGAGCTGATTATTGTCAACTTACTTTTCCTCCTTCCAGAATCTGTGCAAAAAACTTTAAAAGCTTCCCATGGTTTTCAAAGACAAAGCTCCTTATTGTGGCCTTCAATATCCCACATGGTCTCCTCTGCCTGTCTCTCCCTCAAATTTCCTCCTGCACTCATATTTCCTAACAATCTGAGCATCAGCTACTTTTAAGATTTTAATAGCTCCTGCTAATTGCAGCTATGATTTAGGCTGTAAATGCAGTTTCATGCTCATTTCTAACACCAGACATTTGCACATGCTATTCTTTCTTTCATTTTTAGCAGTTACCATATTATATTGTCATGTGCTTATTTTTATGAGAATTTGGATGACCTCTGTATTCCCAACTAGAATGAAAGTTTCACACAAGTAGAGACTGTTTTTGTTTCTGTACCTCTGAGACCTAGCACAATGCATGGTACATAATATACAGCCCCATAAATACTTGGTAAATGAATAAATGAAGACTCAGTGTATAATCAACACCCATTTCCTTAAGTTTTCCTTCTCCACTTGGTACCTAAGCAACCAGTGCTTGCAGGGAGGTTCATAGGCCACACCCATCTGGACAGATCCTCTGTGGGCATAATTCCATCTTCCAGATATCCCTGACCTCAAATGAGAATTTACTCATTTGGTGTCTTATCTTCTTAATACCTGGGTGGTTTAGTCGCTAAGTCATGTCCTACTCTTGTGACCCCATGGACTGTAGCCCACCAGGCTCCTTTGTCCATTGGATTCTCCAGGTAGGAATACTGGAGTGGGTTGCCATTTCCTTCTCCAGGGGATCTTCCTGACTCAGGGACCAAACCCGGATCTCCTGCATTATAGGCAGATTCTTTATCAATTGAGCTACGAGGGAAAAGAATTATCAGAATAACTCTCCCAGAGTAACACTTCACCTGTATCTAAGCGTCCAGAAATCATGTCTTAGTTAAGCTCTCTTTTATATGAGCAGGACTTCCCATGAAATGGAGGGTGGTGCTAAAGCGACGGATAGGGGCTTGTCTTAGAGCCCATCAGAAGCTATGGGTCCTCTCTCTGTGTGGATCTTCAAGTGCACATAGACACATACAGCTTTATATACACCTTTAGGGGATCATAGAACAGACCTTATCCATGGATAATTGAGCTATTAGAGAATTTAATGTTAGACTATGCTCTTGCTAAATCAGAAACCTGGCTTTAGATATTGATGATTATTGAAGATGGATAACAGGGACAAGGGAGTTCAATGTCTCTACTTTTGTTTATGTTTGAGTTTTTCCCTTATAGTTAAAATGCTAAATGTCAATCCGGTATTTTTTCTTAAAGAGAAGGAAATAGAGGCATGGTTTTCATAAAGACTATTTGACACTTCAAGAACTCTTTAAGTGGGAAATTAATCCTCCTGTTTGCCCAGACAAAAGTTTAGCATCAACTTCAAATTCTCCATCTCTCTTGGCTCCTCAGGTAATCAACTGCCAAATCTTGCTAATTCTATCTCTGCAGCTCTTGCACTACCTCATACCTCTCCATCCTCCCTGACACTGAAAAAGTTCTACACTTCATTATGTGTCACCAAATCCACTGTAGAAAAATCTCCTAACTTTGGATGCCAAACTTCCTTTCCAGATCTTTCACTGATATCTCTCACTGAAAGTGACCTTTTTCCTCCTCTGAACATCATGGTACTGATCACAGTCTCCCTCCAAATATAGTAATTCACATTCAAAGTCTATGTGTACGTATGTTTATGGTACTTAACCTATTTTGAGTTATAGGCCTTTTGAGAATCTGATGAACATTATAGACTTACTTCCTATGTCACCTACTCCCTCCAGAAAAATGCATGTAATATCCCAATCCAAACACACAAATACTTTTGTTTTCAATTCCAAGAGCTCTATGCATGGCCTCTGACAAAAATCCCCCGGTTTTCATATGCAGAGCACCCTACACCCCACCCCTGGTAATGAGCACTCTGAGTGCCTGCATGCTTAGTTGCTTCCGACTCTTTGTGACCCTATGGACTGTAGCCCGCCAGGCTCCTCTGTCCGTGGGATTCTCCAGACGAGAATACTAGGGGTGGTTGCCATGCCCTCTTCCAGGGGATCTTCCCGACCTAGGGATCAAACTCGCATATCTTATGTCTCCTGTACTGCAGATGAATTCTTTACCTACTGAGACACCTGGGAAGCCCAGTAAGCACTCTAACTAGACACATTTCAGTACCACACAATGCCTTACTCACAGGCTCAGATTGTGAGTGACTCCACACCAGTGTTCTCTTTATATATCATCCCTCTTATTTTTACACTTCTTCTTCCTCCTTGAAGTACAAATGAAGTGTTTATTTAATCTGGATTGGCAGGCAATGGGTTTTCATGATGACCACAAAAGGGGCAAAGAAATGAGTAACAAAAAAGGCAGCAGTTTCCCTCATTTCTCTTTCTCCCACCCCATGAGAACCTCCTCTGAAAGTGACCACTCCTTTGTTCTAGACTGCATCAGACTGAACAGTTTTCCCTTCAGATTATGTTAAGCTGACCCTGTGAAATCACTGTTAATCTATTATTTTTGATCTGCAAAAATGGCAATATAGTACAGTCCAAACTAATGCTCATGAACTAAAAAGAAATCTCGTTACTGAAATGTGAGATTTTGAAGGCAGGCATGGCAGCTCCTCTCCATACCTCAGGTCCTGCGTACAGTTGGTGCTCAGAAGTATTTATGGAATGAATGGTATCTACTTATTAAGATGTCTGATATTAAAGTAAGACCTTTCACTTAAAGAGATGTTGGTGAAGTGAATTTGAGTAAGGGTGTTTGACAATCCTTGACCCTTTTGATGGCCTCTTTATTGAAAAGATATTTTGTAAAAGATTTCACAAAAAAATCAACAAAATATGCACTTATCACTTCTAGGTAATATAATGAAGACTCTCCTGGAGAAAGTAAAGAGATATTCCCTGTTGCGCAAATTGCACACTTTTCCACACAAATATCCCAACTCTGGGTAAACTAAAGTCAAGGAAGCACACACACCAGCCCAAATTCCTTTCTTGTCCCTTGGACAGAAGTTCACACTGTCAGAGACTTCTGAAACTTTTAGTAGCTACTGAAGCCAAGGTATCATGACTGGTATTTCTACCTTAAAAGAAGCTATCTACTAAGTAGCAGTACTTCTATGAAGAATACAAGCCCTTTGTAAACCTAATAGAGACCTGGTTGAACGTGCCCTCATAAGTATTACCTAAAATTTTACAAAACACAAAGCACATGGTTTTATTTGGGAGGAAGGGGAGGAAATAGTGGACTTTGTGAGAAGACCACATATCTTTACAAACAAATATATGCACAGACCAAATTTTGCTTTTTGGCACATTGGAGGAAGTGATGTTTGCAAGGAGAAACAATATTTTCTCCTAGAATAAATGACGTGATTCATTCAAAAGAAAAATCCAAAATTACAGTATTTTTAAGTTTTGTTTTTTCACTGACAAAATGATGAAGAGTATTCTCCCTAGTACTACATTACAGATGTGGGTGTTGTATTTAGAGAAGCTAATACAAATATATGCACAGACCAAATTTTGCTTTTTGGCACATTGGAGGAAGTGATGTTTGCAAGGAGAAACAATATTTTCTCCTAGAATAAATGACCTGATTCATTTAAAAGAAAAATCCAAAATTACAGTATTTTTAAGTTTTGTTTTTTCACTGACAAAATGATGAAGAGTATTCTCCCTAGTACTACATTACAGATGTGGGTGTTGTATTTAGAGAAGCTAACTAAAAAGACTGATTTCATAAACCACAAGAGATACCATACTTTTATTTTAATTGGCACAAAATTTGCATTCAGCAAAATGCACAGATCACAAGTGGACAAGTCAATGATTCTTGATAAATTTATACACTCTTGTAACTAACACTACAATCAACAGAGAGAACATTTCCATCATCTCAGAAGGTGCTCTTGTGCCTCCTTCTAGTCATATTTCTATCCCACCTTGAAAATGGTTGTTTTGATTTCTGTCACTACAGATTAGTTTTGTCAGTTCTGGAACTTCATAAAGTGAATCCTATAGCGTGTATTCTTTTGTGTCTGGCTTCTTTTGGTCAACACAATGTTTGTGAGATTCACTAAGTTGTTCTATGCATTATTCTTTGTTTATTGCTGAGCAGTATTCCATTATATAGCTATACCACAATTTGTTTCATTCAGCAATGGACAGACTTTGGGGTAATTCCATATTTGGCTGTTAGGAATATTGTTTTCTTGGTGATTTCTCCAAGAATTACAGTGAACAATTTATAACAATCTAGTTAGGATTACTATGAACTTGATTCCAATAAGAAATAAAAACTTTACTCCTTTATAACTCTGTTTTCCCCTTTATTATTGTTACAAATTACATTTTTTAACTTCTGAGCCCATCAGTATAGATTTATAAAGACTATTTTAGATAGTTGTCTGTTAAATAAGAAAAAAGAGGAATAAAAAATTAATACAGACTTTTATATTAACCTGTGTAGTTAGAAAATCAATCCTGAATATTCATTGGAAGGACCAGTGCTGAAGCTGAAGCTCCAATATTTTGGCCACCTGATTCAAAGAGCTGACTCACTGGAAAAGTGGGAAAGATTGAGGGCAAGAAGGGAAGGGGGCGGCAGAGGATGAGATGGTTGGATGGTATCACTGACTGAATGGACATGAGTTTGAGCAAACTCAAGGAGACGGGTAAGGACAGGGAAGCCTGGAATGCTGCACTTCATGGATTCACAAAGAGTCAGACATGGCTTAGTGACTGAACAACAAGTTAGCTTTACCAGTGTTTTTTATTCCTTCATGTAGATTCAAGTTACTCTCTAGTGTCTTTTTATTTGAGACTGAATGACTCCCTTTAGTGTTTCTTTAAGGGCACGTCTACTAGCAACAAACTCTCTTGTTTTTTCTGGATTATCTTTGCAAAATAGTTCTGCTGGATGAGAATGCTTCTTGACAATTGTGTTTTTTCTTTAAGCACTTCGAATATGTCATCCTACTGTTTCTGGTCTTCATAGTGTCTGATGAGAATTCAGCTGTTAATCTCATTCAGGGACCCTTGTTCATAATGAAGGTTTTTTTTTTTTTTTCTTGCTGCTTTCAAAATTATCTTTGGCTTTGTCTTTTGACAGTTTTATTAAATGTATTTTGCTGAAGATTTCATTAAATTTATCCTACTTGGAGTTCACTGACTTTTTTGGGTGTGTAGAGTAATGCTTTTCATCAAATTGGGAAGTTCACAGCCATTATTTCTTCAAATATTCTTTCCGCTCCTTTCTCTCCTTCTGGACCTCCCGTTATGCATATATTCATATGTTGATATGATTGGTGTTGGCCTACAGTTGTCTTAGACTCTTTCACGTCATTATTCTTCATTTTTTTCTTTTGATTCCTCAGACTAGATTACCTCAGTTGAACTCATATGTCAGGTTATATCTGCTAGTGAGTGCCTTTAGTGAATTTTTCATTTCAGTTATTGTACTATTTAATCCCAGAATTTCTGTTTTTTTTCCTCTTTATAATTTCTATCTTTTGACTGAGATTTTCTATTTCATGAGATATTGTTCCCACAGTTTGATTTTTTGTATGTGCTTTCCTTTGGCTCTATAAACATATTTAAAATATGTGTGTAGAAACTCCTGTATCTCTGCTTCCTCAAGGGCAGTTTCTATTGATTGTCTTTTGCCCTATGTTTTACCTATACTTTCTTATTTCTCTGCATGCCTTATGATTTTTTATTGTTAAAAGTGGACATTTTGAAAATTGCAATGTGGCAGCTCTGGAAATTAGATTCTCCCCTCCCCAGGGTTTGTTAGTGCTGCTTGTTGTAGCAGTAGTTGCTTGTTTGTCAGACTTTCCTGAGCTAATTTTGTAAAGTATATATTCTTTGCTGTACATAGCCACTGAAGTCTCTGTTTCAGGTTAGTGGTCAACCAGTGATTGTACAGAAATTTCTTTAAGCCTGGAACTAAGAAAAATCTCCTGGTCTTTGCAAATGGGCACTATGTGTACATATATTTCTGGATATGCCCTCAATACTCAGCCAGGCAGTTTATAGCACTGCTTTATCTTTCACTTCCTGTTTGTACAAAGCCTGAAAGTCAGAGAGAGGTGAGAGCTGAGGGCTTTCTCAGGTCCTTTGTGGATTTTTTTCCCACTTTAGTTTTGTCAGCTTTTGCTGATGAAATATTATTAGCTACAAAAACAAATTTAGTTGTCATCTTTCTTATACAGTAACCTTTCGTAGTATAAAATTTCCCTCTTTATCTCATTATATTCCTTAGTCTAATAATAACAGACATGCAAGCTTTCTTATGCTTATTGTTCATACCACATAACTTTTCCTATACTTTTATTTTCAAACTATCTGTGTCATAATATCAAAACAATGCCTATAATGGCATAAGCAAGGTCACTTAAAAAAAAGAGTGTAAATTTTTGCTTCTCAGTTGGAGAGATGAGTCTACTTACATGTAAAATAGCTTATTGATATGGTTAGGTTTAAGCCTACTACTTTTGTTTTCAATTTGTTTTGTTTCTCTGTTCTTCCTTTTCTATCTTCTTCTGGGTTAATTAATTTTTTTAAGCTTTCCATTTAACTTCTTGTTACAGCTTTTTAACTTTGACTTTTTGTATTATTTTTAGTGCGTGCTTTAGGGATTATAACATATATCCTTCCTATTTCACAGTCTACTTAGAGTTAATAATATAAAAAGGTTATTTTCAAGATATTCTATGTACCTTGTTTTGGGAGCATGTGATTATGAAGAGCCTTGGGTTTGTTGTTTTATGTATTTATATTTCTTGGAGGTTTACTAAGCTTCTTAAGCTTTTTGATTAGTATGATGCATTGATGCTTTTTGCCAGATTTGGAATATTTTCAGGATTATGTCTTCAAATGATTTTTTACTCCATTCTTTCTCTCCTCTCCTCTGGGAATCCAAATACATGTATGTTATATGCTGAAGTCTTATTTGCTTGAGGTATTAGATAAGGAAAGGGCAAACTGCTGCCTCCTGGACAAATCTGGCCTGTTTTCTCAGGGTTCTCTACCTACAAATGGGAACTAAGAATGGTTTTTACATTTGTAAAAGTTTATATAAAATAAAAAGGAAAACAAAGAAGAATATGCAATAGAGTGAGTATTGTAAAGTCTTATTTATTTACTATCTGGCCCTTTACACAAACACATTCCTGTCTCCTGTATTAGGGAATGGAGTTTGTGGTTGTTAGAGTGATCAGAATTTGAGGGGGGAAGTCCTGGAAAGGAGGAAACCATACATGGATGGAGCTTGCAAATCTGCTTATCAATTCTCCTCTGCCTCCATGATGCTCAGGCTGGGAATTGGTCTCAGAGGAAAAGATGTATGAAGGTGGTCCTCAAACACTGTGATTTCCTTTCTTCAAAGGTCAAAGAACCCTACAATTTCTGAAGGCTTTGTTTACTCTTCTGTTCTTTCAAATAGCAGTTATTTTTATGTGTTTTTTAAAATCAGAATTTATGATTGATTATATTCTTTGCAGCCAAAGATGGAGAAGCTCTATACAGTCAACAAAAACAAGACCAGGAGCTGACTGTGGCTCAGATCATGAACTCCTTATTACCAAATTCAGACTTAAATTGAAGAAAGTAGGGAAAACTGCTAGACCATTCAGGTATGACCTAAATCAAATCCCTTATGATTATACAGTGGAGGTGAGAAATAGATTTAAGGGCCTAGATCTGATAGATAGAGTGTCTGATGAACTATGGAATGAGGTTCATGATATTGTACAGGAGACAGGGATCAAGACCATCCCCATGGAAAAGAAATGCAAAAAAGCAAAATGGCTGTCTGGGGAGGCCTTACAAATAGCTGTGAAAAGAAGAGAGGCGAAAAGCAAAGGAGAAAAGGAAAGATATAAGCATCTGAATGCAGAGTTCCAAAGAATAGCAAGAAGAGATAAGAAAGCCTTCTTCAGCGATCAATGCAAAGAAATAGAGGAAAACAACAGAATGGGAAAGACTAGAGATCTCTTCAAGAAAATTAGAGATACCAAGGGAACATTTCATGCAAAGATGGGCTCGATAAAGGACAGAAATGGTATGGACCTAACAGAAGCAGAAGATATTAAGAAGAGGTGGCAAGAATACACAGAAGAACTGTACAAAAAAGATCTTCACGACCCAGATAATCATGATGATGTGATCACTAATCTAGAGCCAGACATCTTGGAATGTGAAGTCAAGTGGGCCTTAGAAAGCATCACTAAGAACAAAGCTAGTGGAGGTGATGGAATTCCAGTTGAGCTGTTTCAAATCCTGAAAGATGATGCTGTGAAAGTGCTGCACTCAATATGCCAGCAAATTTGGAAAACTCAGCAGTGGCCACAGGACTGGAAAAGGTCAGTTTTCATTCCAATTCCAAAGAAAGGCAATGCCAAAGAATGCTCAAACTACCGCACAATTGCACTCATCTCACACGCTAGTAAAGTAATGCTCAAAATTCTCCAAGCCAGGCTTCAGCAATATGTGAACCGTGAACTCCCTGATGTTCAAGCTGGTTTTAGAACAGGCAGAGGAACCAGAGATCAAATTGCCAACATCCGCTGGATCATGGAAAAAGCAAGAGAGTTCCAGAAAAACATCTATTTCTGCTTTATTGACTATGCCAAAGCCTTTGACTGTGTGGATCACAATAAACTGTGGAAAATTCTGAAAGAGATGGGAATACCAGACCACCTAACCTGCCTCTTGAGAAATCTGTATGCAGGTCAGGAAGCAACAGTTAGAACTGGACATGGAACAACAGACTGGTTCCAAATAGGAAAAGGAGTACGTCAAGGCTGTATATTGTCTCCCTGCTTATTTAACTTATATGCAGAGTACATCATGAGAAACGCTGGACTGGAAGAAACACAAGCTGGAATCAAGATTGCCGGGAGAAATATCAATAACCTCAGATATGCTGATGACACCACCCTTATGGCAGAAAGTGAGGAGGAGCTAAAAAGCCTCTTGATGAAAGTGAAGGAGGAGAGCGAAAAAGTTGGCTTAAAGCTCAACATTCAGAAAACGTAGATCGTGGCACCCAGTCCCATCACTTCATGGGAAATAGATGGGGAAACTGTGGAAACAGTGTCAGACTTTATTTTTTTGGGCTCCAAAAACACTGCAGATGGTGACTGCAGCCATGAAATTAGAAGACGCTTACTCCTTGGAAGAAAAGTTATGACCAACCTAGATAGTATATTCAAAAGCAAAGACATTACTTTGCCGACTAAGGTCCGCCTAGTCAAGGCTATGGTTTTTCTTGTGGTCATGTATGGATGTGAGAGTTGGACTGTAAAGAAAGCCGAGCACCAAAGAATTGATGCTTTTGAACTGTGGTATTGGAGAAGACTCTTGAGAGTCCTTTGGACTGCAAGGAGATCCAACCAATCCATTCTGAAGGAGATCAGCCCTGGGATTTCTTTGGAAGGAATGATGCTAAAGCTGAAGCTCCAGTACTTTGGCTACCTCATGTGAAGAGTTGACTCACTGGAAAAGACTCTGATGCTGGGAGGGATTGGGGGCAGGAGGAGAAGGGGACGACCGAGGATGAGATGGCTGGATGGCATCACGGACTCGATGGACATGAGTCTGAGTGAACTCCGGGGGATGGTGATGGACAGGGAGGCCTGGCGTGCTGTGATTCATGGGGTCGCAAAGAGTAGGACATGACTGAGTGACTGAACTGAACTGAACTGATGAGTGTTATCTGTGGGAATTTTAGTTAATATAAGTCATTCTTCCATCACTAGAACTTGCCAGACTCATTTTAATAGAATATGAATTATAATATAATGATGATCAAAAGGGAAAATTGATGGACATTAATACTCAGTTTATTTACCCAGGTGTTTTATTATAGAGTTTTGGGCTCATTGTCACCTTACCAAAAGGAGCATCTTCTAATTTGCCCAAAGATTTGTGTAAGAAAATGATTAAATTCATTAGGATAAGACTATGCCCAAATATTTAATAATTCTACCTCCAAGTCATAGAATCAGAAAGTTGTAATGGACCTTAGAGGATACACTGAATATAGAAATCTCCCTCACAATGTCCCAGATGGGCGGGCATTCAGAGTCTGGTTAAACTCCAAGTAAAGGCATTATATTTTTCATATTTTCTAGAATATATCAATGCCTTTTGATTTCAAATACTTCTTTCATTCACATCATGAGGTGGCTCCAGATTTGATAACTGCTGTCTCATGTATCAAAGTCAGTCTTTTCCCACCTCTATTGCAGTTGGGTTAATTCTCATCCATGGATTATCGTTCAGTTCAGTCGCTCGGTCATGTCGAACTCTTTGTGGCCCCATGGTCTGCAGCATGCCAGGATTCCTTGTCCATTACCAACTTCCGGAGCTTGCTCAAACTCATGTCCATCAAGTCAGTGATGCCATCCAACCATCTCATCCTCTGCCGTCCCCTTCTCCTCCTGCCTTCAATCTTTCCCAGCATCAGGGTCTTTTCCAATGAGTCAGTTTTTTTGCATTAGGTGGCCAAAGTATTGATTATGTAATATGGATTATGGAGACAGCTTAAAAAATGTGAATTGTATCTAGAAATTTATGGACATGTTTGAAGGTTGTTCTAAGTTCTTAGTTAAATCCTTTCAGTTAATCTTTAGACTGAGGAAATAACTCACACTGGATAACCAGGGAAGGCAACTATTTTTCAGATGTAACTTTCTCCAGTTTAATAGCCAGCTGAAGCACTTGTGACATGTAGGAAGCCAGATAATGTTGTTGCTTCATCGCTAAATCATGTCTGACTCTTTTGTGACCCCATAGACTATAGCCCACTAGGCCCCTCTGTCCATGGGATTTGCCAGGCAAGAATACTGGAGTGGCTTGTCATTTCTGGGAAGCCAGAGATATGCACTTATAAAAACATTCTACAATAAGCATACCAATGACGGTGTGGCAAACACACTCTTCAAAGATGTTTGCAAGACAGCTCTGATCTTCCTTTTCAGTCAACTAACTTTTTAATACACAAAAGATTCAAATTAAAAGAAATATTTCCAACATGAATTAATCTTTTCAATGGAAATCTTTTAAGCACTTGACAAGATACTGGCTATGAAATTTATGTATCTTGCATTTCTATCCACCTATTGCTACCCATATAATTTAATAGGGGAAAATTGCCATCAAGTAATAATGTATGGTCATAATTTCATGTACAGCTTCATGCTGTTGCTCTGATATTATAATTTTACAGACAAATAAAAACTACATCTTAATATTTGTTCTCTAATTTCACTGCAAAATATAAGGAAGTCGTTAGTCATACAAAGATTTACAACTTGAAAATATAGTTTCCAGTTAAGGCAATTTATCACCCATAAGAAATCTAGGGAAGAATGCAAGCTATTTTCATCTGTGTTAATTACCATGCTATCTTACTTTCTGTTTCCATTTATGTACTTGAAAGATTTGCTTGCCCATAATCTCACTCTATTTTCTGTATCTACAAATGAAATATCTCTGGGATATTCAGGCCCTATATTCCTCAACCGAGAAAAGATAAGAGTCTTTGGTTAAAAAGAAAACACCTAACCCATATTTTGGGGGTGGGGGAGATAGAATTCAATCATAGATCTTAGATGTAAAATATCCTAAATGTACTATTCTAGGTTGTACACCAGGGAAACTTTTATGCTTCTTAAGTTTCTCTTATTTCCAAAGGGGTGTGTGTGTGTGTGTGTGTTTGTGTGTGTGTGTGTGTGAGAGAGAGAGAGAGAACACTAGCAAGAGAGGTTTTTGTCTCCTGCTAAAGAGTCGGACACAACTTAGCAATTAAACAACAAAATTACCATATTTTAGGTATGAATGCTAAAATGATAAACATCTCTTATAAATTATATTTCTAATGTGAGAGGAATTCATGTTTACTTGAACTTACTGCCAGTAAGAAAGTATGTGTATGTGTGTGTAAGTGTGTGTGTCAGGACAGATCAAATGGGTATTTGAACCATTTCTTATATCCGTGCTGTATGAAAAAGCATCATGTGATGAAATGAAAGAGAAAATAAACACCCTTATTCTTCAATAATCAAAACCCTCCTCATAGTACTACTTTAACAAACCTTTGTTTGCATGTAAAGGTAGGAAGTAGGGGAAGGGAGCAGATTCCAGATCCCAAAGTGAAATGAAGTGAAAGTCTCAGTCGTGTTTGATTCTTTGTGACCCCATGGACTGTCCGTGGAATTCTCCAGGCCAGAATACTAGGGTGGTAGCCTTTCCCTTCTCCAGGGGATCTTCCCAACCCAGGGATCGAACCTAGGTCTCCCATATTGCAGGTGGATTCTTTACCAGCTGAGCCACAAGGGAAGCCCAAGAACACTGGAGTGGGTAACCTATCCCTTCTCCAGGGGATCTTCCTGACCCAGGAATCAAACCGGGGTCTCCTGCACTGCAGGTGGATTATTTACCAACTGAGCTATCAGGGAAGCCCCAGATCCCAAAGGCCACCACCAAAAGCGCTAAAATTATTTTCAGTCAGTTCAGTTCAGTCGCTCAGTTGTGTCCAACTTTTTGCAACCCCATGGACTGCAGCACACCAGGCTTCCCTGTCCATCACCAACTCCCAGAGCTTGCTCAGACTCATGTCTATCGAGTCAGTGATGCTATCCAACCATCTCGTCCTCTGTTGGATGGCATTATTGTATGGTAAAATTATTTTAACAACTACCAAAATACTGCATCTTCTAAAATTTTTTCTCAATGCTCATTTTCACATTGACTTCATTCCATTGTTAGAACTTTATACAATCATTCTGACTATTTGCTTTGTGAATGAAGTTCATGAATCAGCAATGAAGACACTTTTCTTTGGGTTCAGTGGAACTATTGATCCCAACTATTATAATATTGGAGATTGTTTCTAGTCGCACATACAACCCTCCTCTGACACACATACATACTCAAGGAATTAGAAAGAGAAGGGTGATGTGTGAGAGTGGTGTCATTTACTACCAAGCTTCCCTAACTGTATAGAAACAGCTACTTCCTAGGCAGCTCCTGTAAGATTTGGGGCCCAGAGATCAACCAAGCAGGCTAATTATTGGTTGCTTATGTACTGATTCAAAGTTCTGCTAATTCTAAAAGGAATATGCAGAGAATTGCCAAGTAACATCAAAACTTCATTAAATGCATTATTAATAGTGACTAAACCTTCTATGCTTGTAAGAATGCTCCCCAAATATTAGTCACTGTTGACTGAGAAAAAAATGCACAACCTAAAATTTGAGAATTGTGTTTTATCTGGCAAACTTTCTAAGGACTTAAGCCTTGGAGACAGCCTTGCAAACAGCTCCCATTTCTACATATGGGAAGATACAAGAGTCTGCACTCACTGAAATCAACCCTTTCGTGTGCACTTTATCTAGGGCCAGTCTCCCACTTTTCTCTATTCTGAATCCCCTCTGGGTACACAGTTAGAGGTGACTATAGATAATAGAATGAGAAAGACTGGAGATGTTTTCAAGAAAATTAGAGATACCACAGGAACATTTCATGCAAAGATGGGCACAATAAAGGAGAGAAATGGTATGGACCTAGCAGAAGTATATTAAGAAGAGGTGGCGAATACACAGAAGAACTATGCAAAAAAGATCTTCATGATTCAGATAACCACAATGGTGTGATCACTCACCTAGAGCCAGACATCCTGGAATGTAAAGTCAAGAGGGCCTGAGGAAACATCACTACGAACAAAGCTAGTGGAGGTCATGGAATTACAGTTGAGCTATTTTAAATTCTAAAAGATGATGCTGTGAAAGTGCTGCACTCACTAAATATGCCAGTAAATCTGGAAAACTCAGCAGTGGCCACAGGACTGGAAAAGGTCAGTTTTCATTTCAATCCCAATGATAGGCAATGCCAAAGAATGCTCAAACTACCGCACAATTGCACTCATCTCACTTGCTAGCAAAGTAATGCTTAAAATACTCCAAGCCAGGCTTCAACAGTACCTGAACTGTGAAATTCCTGATGTTCAAGTTGGATTTAGCAAAGGCAGAGGAACCAAAGATCAAATTGCCAACATCCGTTGGATCATCAAAAAAGTGAGAGAGTTCCAGAAAAACATCTACTTCTGCTTTTTTG
Source organism: Oreotragus oreotragus (assembly GCA_006410675.1). Taxonomy (NCBI): domain Eukaryota; kingdom Metazoa; phylum Chordata; class Mammalia; order Artiodactyla; family Bovidae; genus Oreotragus; species Oreotragus oreotragus. The sequence continues at coordinate 49,901 of SJYX01007870.1, read as the reverse complement.
ACTATGCCAAAGCCTTTGACTTTCTGGATCACAACAAACTGTGGAAAATTCTGAAAGAGCTGGGAATACCAGACCATCTGACCTGCCTCTTGAGAAACCTGTATGCAGGTCAAGAAGCAACAGTCAGAACTCAACATGGAACAACAGACTGGTTACAAATTGGGAAAGGAGTACATCAAGGCTGTATATTGTCACTCTGCTTATTTAACTTATATGCAGAGTNCTGCCTCTTGAGAAACCTGTATGCAGGTCAAGAAGCAACAGTCAGAACTCAACATGGAACAACAGACTGGTTACAAATTGGGAAAGGAGTACATCAAGGCTGTATATTGTCACTCTGCTTATTTAACTTATATGCAGAGTACATCATGTGAAATGCCGGGCTGGATGAAGCACAAGCCGGAATCAAGACTGCCAGGAGAAATAGCAATAACTTCAGATACACAGATGACACTACCCTTATGGGAGAAATTGAAGAACTAAAGAGCCTCTTCATGAAAATGAAAGAGGAGAGTGAAACAGTTGTTTTAAAACTTAACATTCAGAAAACTAAGATCATGGCATCCAGTCCTATCACTTTATGGCAAATAGGTGGGGAAACAATGGAAACAGTGAAAGACTTTATTTTTTGGGGTTCCAAAATCACTGCAGATGGTGACTGCAGCCATGAAATTAAGACACTTGCTCCTTGGAAGAAAATCTATGTCCAACCTAGACAGCATATTAAAAAGCAGAGACATTACTTTGCCAACAAAGGTCCACCATCTAGTCAAAGCTATGGTTTTTCCAGTGGTCATGTATGGATGTGACAATTGGACTATAAAGAAAGCTGAGTGCTGAAGAATTGGTGCTTTTGAACTGTGGTGTTGGAGAAGACTCTTGAGAGTCCCTTGGACTGCAAGGAGATCGAACCAATCCATCCTAAAGGAAATCAGTTCTGAATATTCATTGGAAGGACTGATGCTGAAGCTGAAACTCAAATATTTTGTTCACCTGATAAGAAAAGCTGACTCATTGGAAAGGTACCTGAGGCTGGGAAAGATTGAAGGCAGGAGGAGAAGGGCACAACAGAGGATGAGATGGTTGGATGGCATCACCGACTCAATGGACATGAGTTTGAGGAAACTCCGGGAGTTGGTGATGGACAGGGAGGCCTGGAGTGCTGCAGTCCATGGGGTCTCAAATAGTTGGACGGGACTGCCATCAAGACCATAGCATTCTTTATTTTCAGATCTGACAGGGGACATTCTTCATCCACAATGCCTCCTCTTGGCCATGGATTTGCTTAATGTTTATGAGGCATTTTTTTACATTATTCATCCACATAACCCAGAAAATCACCAGTTGTTGAACATTATCCACATGTTCTAGTCTCTGCATACCATGTTGGGCATAAGCTGAACACTCTAGGATAGGAAAGCCTATCTTTTTCCCCATCCATGTGCATACATAAGAACCAGGTCATACATGGCAGGAAATAAGAGAGACTAGACATCTATTTACTTCTTGGTTGAAAAGGAGAATGGTTTCCTTTGCTTGAGGTCTAAAATATTTAGCTGGGATGAAGGCTTACTTAATAAAAAAGAATGTTGATTTATGCCATTTTAATGATAGTCTTCAGCTTAATAGCCTTCTGATATGAGCCATTCACAGATTGGTTGGCATTTAAAATTGATGAAGATGAACAGTAAATAGACCTTAATATTATTTCTTCCAGGGTGTGGATAAAACTAAGTGTTTTGGGGACATTATACGCAAGCAATTTAGTGGATCTCACAGCATTATTAACATAAAAAGCCTTCAGTGACTGATTTCTCACTCAAATATATGCTGCATTTCACCACAGGCACTGAGAAATTTGCTACATTTTATAGACCAGGCAGACATCAGAACAGCAGCATTTTTTTTTTTTTCCTATTTGGGTTGCCTTTGTGTGTCTCTCAACTGTCATAAGAATTTACCCCCTAATATCTGTTTTCATTATCTATAGATTTCTTTTTTGGCCTTCTCACCCAAAATAGTTAATGAAATGATTTTTACAGTTCAATAATGCTAGATTCTTTTTGTTTAAAAAAAGTGTAACAGTCACCAGATGTAAAAAGAAACTCTGACTCTCCCATTTTTAAAGGATTTAGTGAATGTTTTTAAGATACCTAAGTAATTTAATTTATATAGCTTTCACCCAGGTATCCAATGTAAGAATTCATCCTAAGAAAATAACCATGGTTGTACACAAAATACATCCACAAAGTGCTCATCTCAGTGTTATTTTCAACGTCACAAGGTTTAAAACAAGCTGAATGCATTGAGATTAAATAAATAAAGGTATGAACACCTGAGAGAATACTATTGCATGCATAAACACATACACACGCTTATATGAGTTCGCAAGGGTTCCCTGAAGTGGAAGAATCTTGAGTGATTTGTTTTCTTTAAAAATTCCTCTCAAAGAACAATGACTATGATTTACTTAGCCCAAAGGGCTTTCCCTGGTCACTCAGATGGTAAAGAATTCTCTTGCAATCCAGGAGACCTGGGTTTCATTCTTGGGGTGGAAAGATCCCCAGGAGAGGGGAATGGCTACCCACTCCAGTATTCTTGCCTGGAGAATTCCATGGACAGAGGAGCTTGGTGGGCTACANCTTTCCCTGGTCACTCAGATGGTAAAGAATTCTCTTGCAATCCAGGAGACCTGGGTTTCATTCTTGGGGTGGAAAGATCCCCAGGAGAGGGGAATGGCTACCCACTCCAGTATTCTTGCCTGGAGAATTCCATGGACAGAGGAGCTTGGTGGGCTACAGTCCATGGGGTTGCAAAGAGCTGGACATGACCGAGCAACTAACATTTCTTAGCTCAAAGATATACAGACCAACAGGTTGGGCTGTTTTCATATGGGGACTTCTGCAGATCTGGGTCAGGCTCAGCAAATCTTTGCTGTGGCCCATGCATGTGTCTATAATTGGCTGATGGATTGGTCGGTGACTGGCTAGCTGTCTGGTAGCTGACTCACTATCTGCTGAGATGTGGTTTGTATCCTTCAGTAAACTAACCCAAGCTCATTCACATCCTGGTAATGTTCCAGGCTTAGCAAGTCCACAAGTACCAATGCACAAGGGCTTTTCAAGCTACTGCTGCTGTTGTTTTTTTTTCTTTAAATATTTTAAGTTGTGATTTTAAAAAACTTGAAATTTATGATATTAACTATTTTTATGCATACAGTTCATTCAGTTCAGTTCAGTTCAGTCACTCAGTCATGTCCGACTCTTTGCGACCCCATGAATCGCAGCACGCCAGGCCTCCCTGTCCATCATCAACTCCCGGAGTTCACTCAGACTCACGTCCATTGAGTCCGTGATGCCATCCAGCCATCTCATCCTCGGTCGTC
>SJYX01007870.1:33081-43359 GCA_006410675.1 Oreotragus oreotragus | reverse complement strand
CTCTATATCCATTGAACAACAACTCCCCATTTTCCCTTCCTCCCAGCCCCTGGTAATCATCTTTTTTTGTTTCCATGAGCTTATGAGCTTGACTGCTTTATACATCTCATATAAGTGAAATCATACAGTATTTGTCCTTTTGTCAGTGAATTATCAATATTTCACTTAGTATAATACTCTCAAGTTTCATCCATGCTGTAGTAGGAGACAGGATTTCCTTTTTTGAAGGCCAATATTTGTGTATATATACCATATTTTCTTTATTCATACAATGATGAACATTTAGGTTGCTTCTGCCTCTTGAGAATTATCAATAATGCTGCAATGAACATGTGTGTGCAAAAATCTCTTTGAGATCCTGCTTTCAATTCTTTTGGATACATAACAAGAAACAGCACTGCTGCATTTAATTTTTAATTTTGAGGAAACTGCATACTATTTTTCATGGCACTGTTTCATTTCACATACTAATATCACACAAGGTTTCTAATCTCTCCACATCCTCACCAACACTTATTTCCTATTTGTGTTTTTTTTTCCTACAGTGGTTATCCTAATAGACAGAGGTGATATCTCATTGCAGTTTTGATTTATGTTTTCCTGATGATCAGTGATGTTGTGCATCTTCATATAATTGTTGGCCATTTCTCTACCTTCTTTGGTGAACTCTCTCATCAAGGACTTTGCTTCTGTTTTTCTCTTTGTGGTTTTCCATATATTCAATCTTTTGCAGTAAGCACTTCTTAACTTTTATATTGAAGGTGATATTGGGAATAATAATAATCATTTAAAAAAATGTGCCAAGCAAGTTATTGCAATAAGTAGATGAGCCAATCTCGACTGGCTAATTGAGGTAATCTGTGGATGGGGCAACTGTCCTTGTTTAGGATTAAACACTTGAAGAACACTTAAAGAGGCAACTTTATTCCAAACCAAGGCCCCTGTATCTTTTGTGGCTTAATTAGCTCGGGTGACATGAAGCAGGGCAGGCAGAGGATTAAACAAGTCAAGCTGAGCTGGCAATGCAGCCATGAAATAGTAACAGCCTGTGCCCAACACCCAAGTGGGATGCTTGGTAATCTTGCATACAAAATCTTGGTCTATATACTGCAAATAATTGCTCTTTTAGGGATTTTGATATTTAGAAGGGAACTTTATTATGTAATTAAGGTTTATGGCTTTTATGTAGGCAATTCAGAAGGGGTAACTAGCTAAATCATCAATAATTTTGTAATCTGGGTTTCAAGAAATGCTCCATAAGCATTTTAGGGGCCAACTTTGTATAAAATAAAGATAAGCAAAGAAAAGCTCATAATAAAGTTTTAACTTTAAAATTCCAGTCAAACATTTACAGCTTGAGTTAAATGATGGGTGTCAATGAGGTGGACTTCCCAAAGGTCTGGACTGGTGACAGCACTAGCAAAATTGGCTGGATGGAATTATTACCCTGAAAGGAAATAATGAGGAATGATGGCATTTGAGCCTCCTAACTGGGAATGCAAGGTATGATTATTTTCTTGGCCAATATGATAACAGAGTGATCTAAGCAGGTGTACACATTTATTCTTCAGAAGCAAATGCAAACTGGACATCTAAGGTGATTCTAGGGAAGAGATACCAGGTTCAATAAGCCAATCCATATATATGAATAGCTCTATTCCTGCTTCTGAACTCCCTCTTTACTGAATCCTAGAGAGCATGCATATCTAATACCCACAGTATGTCTTATTATACTATAAATCTTTTCCTGTAATGTCCTGACTCTCACCCTCAGTATCATCTAACTTTCAGTGCCTCTTTCTTTGTGTTACTATTCCATTTCTGTTGCCTTTCATGTTCTAATACCTGACTGAAACTACATCTTGGACCACTATGCTGTCTCACTGTGCACCTCCTCAGCATTTCACTGTGGTTTTCTTTTTTTGCCCTGATAAGCAGCATTTTATGATGAGCTTATTATTTTACAGCTGAAATTTTTGATCTCATTTTCCATCATTCACTGCCATTTTGACTATATCATGTCTCTGCTCTTATGTTTTAGATCAGCATCCTTGATTTGGTATTATAGTGGCCATCTACCTATAACATTGATATCTCCTCTTCCTCCTGACTTATTTCCTCTAGGATAAGTCCATCTAAATATCCAGTCTTGTCTCTTGCTTTCTGTACCACAATGCTCCCTGCCTCCGAAGATCAGTGTCCTATTTCCTTTCTTGAAAGATTAGCTTTCCTTTTTATTTTTTTTTTCTTTTTCTAGCCACAGAGCCTTGCTCCACATTATTATATGGTTCACCCTTGTCCTTACTCAGCCTCCCATTTCTAGTCACTGGTTATGGATCAGAGTATTCTACTACCCACTCCAGTACTCTTGCCTGGAAAATCCTATGGACAGAGAAGCCTGGTAGGCTACAGTCCATGGGATCACAAAGAGTCAGACGCGACTGAGCGACTTCACTTTCACTGATGAGTTTTTAGCCTTCCTCTCCCTTCTTCAGTTTAGATAAAGCAAAATACTCCCTAAGGATATTTTCTTTTTGTTCCAAAGTAAGAATGAACAAACATTCAATAATCTCTCACTCTATAACTGTTCTCCACTTCCCCCACTCCCATCCTCCCAATTCAGGTCTCTCTTTCCCTCTGGTGAGATCAATCTGTCATATGTTTATTTAGCATATTTTCATGTTCAAAGCATTTAAGAAGCTAATTAACCCTTGAAATGCCCTTCTGGGATGTGCATCCAGGCTACAGAGGTAGTTGACATTAAGGCTGGGGGCAAAGCCCAAGAGTTTCTGTTTTCCAAATCACTGTCCCAACTATGTTTTCTTTCACTCTGGTTCTCTACAGTTGAAGTGGATATCATCATGAATAAATTACTTAGATTTGATTTACAAGGAAGCTGCCAGAAATTGTGTGACCTTCCTGATACCCCAAATTTCTCTAATCAAACCCACGTTAGTCCTCTGTGAGCTGCTTGGGAGTAGCTGGGAATCAAACCACAAAACAAGACTAATGCATTTCCTATATTTTTCTTTCTCTTTCATGCAGAAAGACAGAATTATTCACCCAAATCTGTCATCATAGCAAGTCACTTCCAAGAATATGGTAAGGAGATCATGTATGGGGTTGGGGAGTGAATGTATAAGTCTGAAAAGAGGTAGGAATAGAAGAGAAAGACGACTACATTAGGGCATAGTTTTGTATTGCTGTGGTCAACCACGTTACTACAGAGATACAATGGGATAGGAAAAAGAGGTCCCTTATCCTCAACTCATACCACGGTCCCTTTTTAAAAAATATACTGTTTTCAGCTATATGGCTTATATGCTATATGAGGCCATTTAGGATTTATTATTTGGCTTTTAAGGAGCAAAATGAGTTATTGTTTGCTGAATCACTTTTATCAGGCTATTATTATGATGCAAACAAGAAGTAAGGCAGGGCTTTTGTATAATGAGGAAAAATTACTAGCAATTAAATGACTTTCTCCTTTCTTCAGTTCAAATGCAAAAGGTAATTGTTTAACCATTACATCTAAATTATGGAGGCCATTGGTGATCATTAATAAATAAAACTGTAAGTGCAACTTCATACTGAGGAGGCCGGCTCAGTCAACACTTCCTTGATGAAGTAAAAATTTCAATAATCTTAAACATATTGAATTCTCTTTAGTTCCTATTGCTCTGTCCTGCAATAGTGAACATTGCTGTTCAATCTTAGGTGAAATACAGTAATGGTTCTAAGAAAAGCTTTGTAACATCCCCTGTTCATAAACACTATTTGTAGAAGACTAGACTATTTCCTTTTGAGAGATAAAGGATATATTACAGTCCTTATTGAAAGATGCAGGAAATTTACCACAGCGATTTGGGGGCAATTGTTTTAAACTAACTTAGGTCAAATAGTCAACCCAATATGTAAAAAATATGGATTTTTCTTCTTATTAGGCATCAAGTAGTATGGCGGCTCAGTGGTAAAGAATCCGCCTTCTAGTACAGGAGCCATGAGCTCAGTCCCTGGGTTGGGAAGTTCCCCTGGGGAAGGAAGTAGTATTCTTGCCTGGAAAATTCCATGGACAGAGTAACCTGGTGGGCCGCAGTCCATGGGGCTGCAAAGAGTCGGACACGACTGAGCATGAGCGTGAGTGAGTGAGTGAGTATATATAACAAATACCCTGATCTTATACCACCATCCCTGGGGTCCATTCCATATTAATAATTAGTAAAGAGGAACAACAGCTACAACTAACACTCATGTGCTTAAGTGCCAAGAAAGTAAGTATTAAGGCTAATCTTATCCTTGGCACATGCTATCTCATTTAACATTCATTTACGTACACTTGCAGATTCGCTAACTAAGGCTGAAGAATGAGTGCCTTGGCAAAAATTATTTAGCTAATAAATGGTGGAGCTAGAAAGTAACATCAGAGAGCTTGTTCTCGATAATTTATTTAGTCTGTTTGGGCTTCTGTAACAAAATACCAGAGACTGGGTGGCTTCGTCAGAAATTTTTTCGTTACAGTTCTAGAGGCTGGGCAACCCAAGATCAAGGGACTGCAAGATATGGGCCTCGTGAGGGCTTGCTTTCTGGTTCACAGATAGTATCTTTTCTCTGTGTCTTCACATGGTGGAAGGGGCAGGGGAGTTCTCTGGGGTCTCTGGGTCAATAATCTCATGTCCTTATAAGAGATCATGAGAACCTCATGACTTAACCATCTCTCAAAATCCTCACATCCTAATACTATTCCCCTCAGGGGCTCTGGTTTCAGTATATGAATTTTGAGTGGACATATTCAGATCATGGCAACTATTATACTACATCTCCTCATCCCAGGTTTAGGAATGGGAGAAGATCCAGAGTTTTGTTGTAAAACTTTACTTGCTAGTAAAACTTTTTGTAAAGCATGTAATTTAATGATTTTCTTTTTAGGACACATAAAAATGTCCCCAAGTAAAACACACACATAGAACAACAACATGAAAAATATAATAACAAAATACCACCATTTCAAATTGCCATGAATTTCAAATATTTCCTTCTCATGGTTCAAAGCTTCACATCTATCTGGTAATGATGATTGGAAAACAAATGCAGCTTAAGAAATGTTATCCAAAGTATTTCCTTGTTAGGAGAATTCTATTTATAAATTCAAGAAAATAGCAGTGCTTTATTTATGGTTCAGTATTAACCTACGTGAGATGACTGTCTACTATCCATCTCCTGTCCCCCTGGGGTGAGCTATCGAAATTTCACTATCAATGCAAAACAAAGCAAATTGATGTCTTACACCAATTAATGAAGCAATGACAGCTTTCACTGAATTCCACATTCCTGGAGCATAGAGGTTCCAAGGCTGTTCTCTCATATTCTCCACCCCTTTTCATTTCCATAAAGGTAGCATTAATTAATTTTTTATTTTACTCAACAAAGCTATTTGTGTGTGTGTGTATTAAATCCATAAATGAATTATTAAGAAGGTAAGAAACATGCAGAATAGGCAAGCAGAAACAGAAACCTAGAGAAGTGAGCTTGCTTTTGCTTGGAGGGCATTCACAAAACCATGAATTTGAGCTTTCAGGTTTTTTACAACTTTCTGAGGTTTGGGGGACTACAGATAAAGACCAGAGTCAACCAGGCGGGACCTCTACTATAAAATGCCTACTCTGATATAAAACTAGGATTCCAAAAAGTTATGTTCCCAGTACGAAGGAAACTGGAAATGAAGCTACTCCTCCTCACATACTAACAGATTCTAAAGAAAATTGCCTGTCTCAAAATTAGGTGTTGGATGGTGGGGCAAAAATCTCCCCTGAAAATTAAGTTGAAAGTGGCCTTTTGAAAGAAAGAAGGAAGGAAAGAAAGAGGTCTTTTGTTGGTAGTGATTCCATGCAGGTTTTAGTGGGTCAATTGGTTATTCATATGGAAGAGATAAGTGTGGATTCTGTGGCCAATTATAAGGTCTGTGTTAGTTGCTCAGTCATGTCTGACTCTTTGCGGCCCTATGGACTGTAGTCCACCAGGCTCCTCTGTCCATGGGATTTCCCAGGCAAGAATACTGGAGTGGGTTGCCATTCCCTTCTCCAGGGGATCTTCCTGACCCAGGGATCAAATACGGGTCTCCTGCATTGCAGACAGATTCTTTACCATCTGAGCTGCCAGGGAAGTCCCATAATAAATGATCTCAAATTCTTTGAAATTCCCTTCATCGAGAAGTAAGGTCTATTTCTCCTTCCACTGAAGTTGAGAGGCCTATATGACTTGTCTGAATAGCAGAATGTAACAGAAGAAGATGTGCTACTTTCTAGGCTTGGGCCATTTAAAAATGGCAGTCTCCACTTACTGCCTCTTGGAACACTTGCCCTGGGGGAAGGTAGACTGCTCATAAAAAGTTTGACTACTCTGAGACTATTATTGTGTGAAGAAGCCCAAGCCAGCCACCTAGACAGGGCATATGTGGGTGAAACATTGATAATATGGGCAGATCCAACTCAAAATCTGGACCCAAATATTTGGGGGGGCCATACTGCATGGCATGCGGGATCTTAAGTTACCTAGCCAGGGGTTGAACCCATGCTCCATGCAGTGGAAATGCGTAGTCTTAACCACTGGACCACCAGGGAAGTCCCTAGCCAAAGTATTTTGAACTAGAATTTGTGATGCTGATCTATTCCTTCATTTAAGAGTGCTTTCTCATCCTGCAATGCAGCCATCCAGTCATAACAGTCAAGCATGAGAAATAGAATATCCTTTAACGGGAAAAGCTGCAAGCTGGGTTTGTGATTAGTGCATGGGTACCAGAACCTTAGGCAGGCATATATAGATGAAAAATTAAATGTATATTCTAAAAAGTATAACAAATATTAAATTGGGGCTTATTTAGACCTAGAAGTTCCCATTGTATGGCTACTGATTGCATTTCCAAACTGAACTCACAGCCTACATTCCTTCATCTTTTTCAGCCTAACTTGCATTTTCAACCTCAGGCCCACTCTGTTTCATCAGAGTACCCTTTTCTTTACTATTAGTTCCTAACAGATTGCTGAGAAACAGACACAGAACCACCAAGCAGGCACCAATCTCAACAGTCAATGATAGATTGAGCAGGAAGGCATAAAGAACCCAAAGAATGATTTCTGAGTTGCAATTTTTCCATGAAAGCAGAAAAAATGACTGGCTTCCTCTGAAATATTTGCATTGAAAGAAATGATAAATGAAGCACAGATTCCATCATTCATAGTTTTAAGTGAAATTTGTTTATACTACTGTTTAGGATTTATTTAACCCCCTTTAAGAAGTGCTAGCTGAATACCCCTCAGAATCCATCAATAAAAAGGGAGGTCACTGTTACCTAACCCATCTCAAAAGTAGAGAAATTTAGACTCCTATAGCTAGACTTCTCCATTATCATATCATATCACAGTGATAATGTCACCTTGGAGGGAAGGTGGTGATGTCCCTCTATATGTTTGTAATTCGGCTTCACCATTTACCTAAGATAAACTTTCATAGTTTTTGTCCCAAACTTTCCTTACCTCAATATGAACCAAGCTGTCTGGCAAATGAGAATTCATCTCTGCATCTCACTCTGTGTCCACGAGCATTCCCAAAAGACATGGCCCGAGACAGAAAAGAAGAATTTGTAAAAATGATGTTTTTAAAATGCTTTGATTAGTAATGATTAGTAATGAGTAAACCCCTGTCTCTTATACACATCTAGATGTGTNAAATGAGAATTCATCTCTGCATCTCACTCTGTGTCCACGAGCATTCCCAAAAGACATGGCCCGAGACAGAAAAGAAGAATTTGTAAAAATGACGTTTTTAAAATGCTTTGATTAGTAATGATTAGTAATGAGTAAACCCTAAGAGTAAAGTCTAGATGTCCAGTTTCTAGACAGGAAGTTGGGATGGTGATAGGAGGGAGGGTAAGAAAACACCGCAGAATGAGGAGCTCTGAGCAAGACAAACTCTGGTAGCGGCAGGTGCTTGAGACTCCACTCTGAGCTACTCTGAGTGCAGTACTCGGAGACTCTTGCAACCTACAGGACAGAGACTGTTGCTGTCTAGTCACCTACCTTTGAATATGACCAGAGTTATATGCAATACCGTTTTCTGCATGTAACCTTGTCAATTTAGCTCTTACTCAAAACACCATAAATGGAATATAAGTAAATGAAAGTGATGTCATTAGAAGGATCACTTGGAGTGAAAATTCTCTTTGAAAAAATTAAAATACTCAAATATCTACTTTAAACACAATTTTCATTAAATACCTTGCGACACACCAGACTATTCACAGACATGCACATCAGCTGGTAAAACCTCCACTTCCTCTCTTTCTTCTCTGACAAGTTGCACCCCTTAATTTGTATGACTAGAGTCTAAACAAGGACTGATCTCATTCTTTGAATTCCTCAAATGCACTCGGGGCAGTTCCTGTGGGTAATATGCTGATAAATACTTTTGAAGGGATAGAGATTGGCTAATAGTTTATACAGTGTTCTTTTTTTTTTTTCTTACAATGGAGAAAAGACAAGCTCTTATTTATTTATTTTTGTTTTGAATCATTATTTAAAATTTTATTTATTTTAATTGGAGGCTAATTACTTTACAATATTGTAGTGGCTTTTGCATACATTGACATGAATCAGCCATGGGTGTACATGTGTTCCCCATCCTGAACCCCCCTCCCACCTCCCTCCCCATATCATCCCTCTGGGTCATCCCAGTGCATCCTGTCTTATGCGTCGAACCTAGACTAGTAATCTGTTTCACATATGTTAATATACATGTCTCAATGCGATTCTCTCAGATCATCCTACCCACACCTTCTCCAGCAGAGTCCAAAAGCCTGTTCTATACATCTGTGTCTCTTTTGATGTCTCACATATAGCGTTATCGTTACCATCTTTCTAAATTCCATATATATGCATTAGTATACTGTATTGGTGTTTTTCTTTCTGACTTACTTCACTTTGTATAATAAACTCCAGTTTCATCAACCTCATTAGAATTGATTCAAATGTATTCTTTTTAATGGCTGAGTAATACTCCATTGTGTATATGTACCACAGCTTTCTTATCCATTCGTCTGCCAATGGACATCTAGGTTGCTTCCATGTCCTGGCTGTTATAAACAGTGCTGTGATGAACATTGGGGTACACATGTCTCTTTCAATTATGGTTTCCCCCATATATATGCCCAGCAGTGGGATTGCTGGGTCGTGTGGGAGTTCTATTTCCAGATTTTTAAGGAATCTCCACACTGTTCTCCATAGTGGCTGTACTAGTTTGCATTCCCACCAACAGTGTAAGAGGGTTCCCTTTTCTCTGCACCCTCTCCAGCATTTATTGTTTGTAGACTTTTGGATAGCAGCCATTCTGACCGGCCTGAGATGGTACCTCATTGTGGTTTTGATTTGCGTTTCTCTGATAATGAGTGATGTTGAGCATCTTTTCACGTGTTTGTTAGCCATCTGTATGTCTTCTTTGGAGAAATGTCTGTTTAGTTCTTTGGCCTATGTTTTTTGATTCAGTCATTTATTTTTTTGGAATTGAGCTGCAGGAGTTGCTTGTACATTTTTGAGATTAAATTATTTGTCAGTTGCTTCGTCTGCTATTATTTTCTCCCATTCTGAAGGCTGTCTTTTCACTTTGCTTATAGTTACCTTCGTTGTGCAAAAGCTTTTAAATTTAATTAGGTCTCATTTGTTTATTTTTGCTTTTATTCCCATTACTCTGGGAGATGTGTCATAGAGGATCCTGCTGTGATTTATGTCAGAGAGTGTTTTGCCTGTTTTCTTCAAACAGTTTTATAGTTTCTGGTCTTACATTTAGATTTTTAATCCATTTTGAGTTTATTTATGGTGTTAGAAAGTGTTCTAGTTTCATTATTTTATGAGTGGTTGACCAGTTTTCCCAAAACCATTTTCTCCATTGTATATTCTTGCCTCCTTTGTCAAAGATAAGGTGTCCATAGATGCATGGGTTTATCTCTGGCCTTTCTATTTTGTTCCATTGATCTATATTTCTGTCTTTGTGCCAGTACCATACTGTCTTGATGACTGTGGCTTTGTAGTAGATCCTGAAGTCAGGCAGGTTGATTCCTCCAGTTCTATTCTTCTTTCTCAAGATTGCTTTGGCTATTCAAGGTTTTTGGTATTTCCATACAAATTGTGAAATTCTTTATTCTAGTTCTGTGAAAAATACCGCTGGTAGCTTGATAGGGATTGCATTGAATCTGTAGATTGCTTTGGGTAGTATACTCATTTTCACTATATT
>SJYX01007870.1:0-30919 GCA_006410675.1 Oreotragus oreotragus | reverse complement strand
AAAAAGGTGAAATTCATTATTTTGAGGTGAAATGTCCTATAGATATCAATTAGGTCCAGCTGGTCCATTGTGCCATTCAAAGTTTGTGTTTCCATGTTAATTTTGTGTTTAGTTGGTCTATCCATAGGTGTGTGTGGGGTATTAAAGTCTCCCACTATTACTGTGTTATTGTTAATTTCCCCTTTCATACTTGTTAGCATTTGCCTTATATACTGTGGTGCTCCTATGTTGGGGGCATTTATATTTATAATTGTTATACCTTCTTGTTATACCTTCTTCTTGGATTGATCCTTTGATCATTATGTAGTGTCCTTCTTTGTCTCTTTTCACAGCCTTTATTTTAAAGTCTATTTTATCTGATATGAGTATTGCTACTCCTGCTTTCTTTTGGTCTCCATTTGCGTGAAATATCTTTTTCTAGCCCTTCACTTTCAGTCTGTATGTGTCCCTTGGTTTGAGGTGGGTCTCTTGTAGACAGCACATATAAGGGTCTTATTTTTGTATCCATTTAGCCAGTCTTTGTCTTTTGGTTGAGGCATTCAACCCATTTACATTTAAGATAATTATTGATAAGTGTGATCCTGTTGCCATTTACTTTGTTGTTTTGGGTTTGAGTTTATACACCCTTTCTGTGTTTCCTGTCTAGAGAAAATACTTTAGCATTTGTTGCAGAGCTGGTTTGGTGGTGCTGAATTCTCTCAGCTTTTGCTTATCTGTTAAGCTTTTGAGGAGATCCTTGCTGGGTACAGTAATCTGGGTTGTATGTTTTTCTCTTTCATCACTTTAAGTATGTCCTACCATTCTCTTCTGGCCTGAAGTGTTTCTATTGAAAGATCAGCTGTTATCCTTATGGGGATACCCTTGTGTGTTATTTGTTGATTTTCCCTTGCTTCTTTTAATATCTCTTCTTTGTGTTTGATCTTTGTTAATTTGATTAATATGTGTCTTGGGGCGTTTTGCCTTGGGTTTATCTTTTTTGTGACTCTCTGGATTTCTCGGACTTGTGTGACTAATTCCTTCCACATTTTAGGGAAGTTTTCAACTATTATCTCCTCAAGTAATTTCTCATAGCCTTTCTTTTTGTCTTCTTCTTCTGGGACTCCTATGATTTGAATGTTGGGGCGTTTAACATTGTCCCAGAAGTCCCTGAGGTCGTCCTCATTTCTTTTAATCCTTTTTTTCTTTTTTCCTCTCTGTTTCATTTATTTCTACCTTTCTATCTTCTTCCTCACTTGTTCTATCTTCTGCCTCTGTTACTCTACTGTTGGTTCCCTCCAGAGTGTTTTTGATGTCATTTATTGCATTATTCATTATTGGTTGACTCTTTTTTATTTCTTCTAGATCCTTGTTAAACATTTCTTGCATCTTCTCAATCCTTGTCTCCAGGCTATCTGTAACTCCATTTTGTTTTCAAGATTTTGGATTGTTTTTACAATCATTATTCTGATTTCATTTTCAGGTAGACTCCCTATCTCCTCCTCTTTGGTTTGGTTTGGTGGGCATTTACCATATTCTTTTACCTGCTGAGTTTTTCTCTGCCTTTTCATCTTGTTTAAATTGCTGTGTTTGGGGTGGCCTTTCTGTATTCTGGCAGTTTGTGGTTCCTCTTTATTGTGGAGGGTCCTCGCTGTGGGTGGCATTGGATGAGTGGCTTGTCAAGGTTTCCTAGTTACAGAAGCTTGCATCGGTGTTCTGGTATGTGGAGCTGGATTTCTTCTCTCTGGAGTGCAATGAAGTGCCCAGTAGTGAGTTTTGAGATGTCTATGGGTTTGCTGTGACTTTGGGCAGCTTGTATATTTAAGGTCAGGTCTATGTTCCTGCATTGCTGGAGAATTTGCATGGTATGTCTTGCTCTGGAACTTTTTGGCTCTTGGGTGGTGCTTGGTTTTAGTGTAGGTATGGAGGCTTTGATGTTCAAGCTGGTTTTAGAANCAGGAGGAGAAGGGGACGACCGAGGATGAGATGGCTGGATGGCATCATGGACTCGATGGACGTGAGTCTGAGTGAACTCCGGGAGATGGTGATGGATAGGGAGGCCTGGCGTGCTGTGATTCATGGGGTCAAAGAGTCGGACACGACTGAGTGACTGAACTGAACTGAACTGAACTGATGGAGGCTTTTGGACGATCTCTTATTATTGATTACTGTTCCCTGGAGTCAGGAGTTCTCTGTTGTTCTCAGGTTTTGTGCTTAAGCCTCCTGCCTCTGGTTTTC
This sequence comes from Oreotragus oreotragus, assembly GCA_006410675.1. NCBI lineage: Eukaryota > Metazoa > Chordata > Mammalia > Artiodactyla > Bovidae > Oreotragus > Oreotragus oreotragus. The sequence continues at coordinate 28,705 of SJYX01007870.1, read as the reverse complement.
AGTCTTATTCTTATAGTAGCCTCAAGATTTCTCCATCCATACACCATCAATGATAAAACTTCTAGGTTAATGGTGAAAAGACTCTCCACATGGAGGGACACCCAGAGAGGTTCACAGAATATCATGAAGAGGAGAAGAGGGAGGAGGAAGATAGAGATGACCAGGAGGAGAAGAGGGGGAATCAAAAGGGAAGAGAGCAGTCTGGCTAGTAAACAATTCTCTATGTGCTCTCCACAGTCTGGAACCCTTATAGAGGTTCACAGAGTTACACAGAGAAGTGAAGAGGGAGGAAGGAGATGGAGGTGAGCGGGAGGAGAAAAGGGGAAATCAAAAGGAGAGAGATAGATCTAGCCAGTACCGTGTTCCCTAAGTATTCTCCACAGCCCAGAACACACACAGAGATTCACAGAGTTGGGTAGAGAAGAGAAGGAGGGAGGAGATAGAGGTGACCTGGGAGAGAAAAAGGAGAGTCAAGAGTCAAAAGGGGGAGAGAGTAATCAAGCCAGTAATCACACTCCTAAGCAAAAAAATGGGTACTGAAGACTGGATTCTTAAAGGTATAATATTGATAACAAATACCAAAAAGCAAAGATTAAAAATCTAGAGTAGAGGTTAGACTTTAAAAAATACAATATTAAAAAAAATCACAAAAAGTATAAGAAATATATATGAAGTTTGCTTTAAAAATAGGGTATTTTTTTTGCAGGGTAATAGATTATAAAAATGAAAATTAAAGGAATAATAGAGGATTTAAAGGAAAAAAATTTAATTAAAACAGTTATAATAGTAAAAATATATCCAGGAATATCTCTGGAGCTGTTGTGGGCAGTGTGGGGTCAGTTCAATTTCAGATAGTTCCTTGTTCCAGCTTATACTTCTCAAGATGTATAGGCCCCTTCCAATGTAGTTGGTTTTAATTACAGGGTTTTAATCTGTTGCACCTGTCACTTCCAAAGTGGTTCCCTCTGTTTATTTGGCTTTTTGTTTGCAGGTCTCTTTAGTGTCTAATTTCAGCCCTGACACAAGGGGGTGAAGGTGGTCTCTTGTTTAGGCTCACTTGTTTAGCTGTGCTGCGGGAGGGAGGAACACTGCAAACAAATATCACTGGCATGTGTGGGGAGTGCTTGCAGTGTCCCGGCCACACTGGGTTTGCCCCCACTCACAGAGTGTGTGCTTTCCCAGTCTACACTGCTCAGGCTCCAGGCTGCTCTGCAGGGAGCAGGCCCTGGGCTACATGCACTTTCCAGGTCTAAGCCGCTCAGGTTCAGGTTCTTGGGTACTTTACAAAGGTGCAGACTGGGTTGGGCCTGCGTTTAGTGCCCTTCCCAGGTCCGAGCAGCTCAGGTGACCAGGTGCTTGGCGAATGCACTCTCCCCAGGCAGTGAGTGCGTCTTATCACTTCCCCCGGTCCCAGCCGCTCGGTTTCCTGGGTGGCAGCAGGTGTGCCATCTCTGGTGTGCTCTGTGTCTCTTCTGGGGAGCTGATCTCTGGCTGTGACCCTCCTGGTGGATGTCAACCGTCCAGAATCCCAGGAAGTCTTGGTTAGCAACTGGAAGCCTGTCCACAGTTTGGTAGGGGATGCTGTCTTGGGGCCGAGTTTGCCCCTTTCCCGCTCTGGCTGCCGCCCACCTGCCCCCCTGCCTGTGGCAGGGGATGGGCCAGTCCATAGCCAGGTAGCTCTCCTCTGGTATTTGCTCAGTCCTTTGTTCCCTGAGTGGGCCCGGCAGTGCCTTAGGTTAGGGCTTTTCACGGGATAGTTCACTCTCTCTCTCTCTTTTTCCTCCTGGCTCTCCCACAGTTTAGGTTGTTATCTCATGTTAGCTCCCTCAGACTGCCCTCAGGGCATTCAGGCCAGGTACTTGCCTTAAGGAATGCCGCCCACTCCTCCCTGTTCAGCCCCCCTTGCTGGTGGTGGATGCGCCTGTCTGAGGTACTTCTATGCGGGGAGTTACCCTTAGGCACGTGATCTGTGAGGTTTATTTATTTTTCCTCCCAGTTATGTTGCCCTCTGAGATTCCAAAACTCCCCACAGACCCGCTGGTGAGAGGGTTTCCGGGTGTTTTGAAACTTCTCCTCCTTTAAGACTCCCTTCCCGGAACGGATCTCCATCCCTAACTCTTTCGTTTCTCTTTTTATCTTTTATCTTGCTGCTGCTGCTGCTGCTAAGTCGCTTCAGTCGTGTCTGACTCTGTGCAACCCCATGGACTGCAGCCTACCAGACTCCTCTGTCCATGGGATTTTCCAGGCAAGAGTACTGGAGTGGGGTGCCATTGCCTTCTCCAATATTTTGTCCTACCTCCTTTAAAAGACAATGGGCTGCTTTTCTGAGTGCCTGATGTCCTCTGCCAGCGTTCAGAAGTTGTTTTGTGGAATTTGCTCCGTGTTCAAATGTCCTCTCAATGAATTTGTGGGGGAGAAAGTGGTCTCCCAGTCCTATTCCTCCACCATCTTAGGACCCCCTTATACAGAGTTCTTAGATTAAGACACTGAGGAGAAATAAACACTGTTTTCTGAAAGGTTTGCCATTCAGTAAAAGATCAGAAAGAACATGCTTTGCTGACTGACTCTAGACAGATTTTCAAATTGGGCTCAATAAAGGACAGAAATGGTAGGGACCTAACAGAAGCAGAAGATATTAAGAAGAGGTAGCAAGAATACACAGAAGAACTGTACAAAAAAGATCTCCACAAATCAGATAATCACGATGGTGTGGTCACTCACCTAGAGCCAGACATCCTGGAATGTGAAGTCCAGTGGGCCTTAGAAAGCATCACTATGAACAAAGCTAGTGGAGGTGATGGAATTCCAGTTGAGCTGTTTCAAATCCTGAAAGATGATGCTGTGAAAGTGCTGCACTCAACATGCCAGCAAATTTGGGAAGCTCAGCAATGGCCACAGGACTGGAAAAGGTCATTTTTCATTCCAATCCCAAAGAAAGGTAATGCCAAAGAATGCTCAAACTACCGCACAATTGCACTCATCTTACACCCTAGTAAAGTAATGCTCAAAATTCTCCAAGCTAGGCTTCCGCAATACGTGAACCGTGAACTTCCAGATGTTCAAGCTGGTTTTAGAAAAGGCAGAGGTACCAGATATCAAGTTGCCAACATCTGCTGGATCATGGAAAAAGCAAGAGAGTTCCAGAAAAACATCTATTTCTGCTTTATTGACTATGCCAAAGTCTTTGTTTGGATCACAATAAACTGTGGAAAATTCTGAAGGAGATGGGAATACCGACCACCTGACCTGCCTCTTGAGAAACTTGTATGCAGGTCAGGAAGCAACTATTAGAACTGGACATGGAACAACAGACTGGTTCCAGTACATCAAGGCTGTATATTGTCACCCTGCTTATTTAACTTATATCCAGAGCACATCATGAGAAACACTGGGCTTGAGGAAGCACAAGCTGGAATCAAGATTGCTGGGAGAAATATTAATAACCTCAGATATGCAGATGATATCACCCTTATGGCAGAAACTGAAGAGGAACTAAAAAGCCTCTTGATAAAAGTGAAAGAGGAGTGTCAAAAAGTTGGCTTAAAGCTCAACATTCAGAAAATTAAGATCATGGCATCTAGTCTCATCACTTCATGGGAAATAGATGGGGAAAGAGTGTCAGACTATATTTTTTGGGTTTCCAAAATCACTGCAGATGGTGATTGCAGCCATGAAATTAAAAGACACTTACTCCTTGGAAGCAAAGTTATGACCAACATAGATAACATATTAAAAAGCAGAGACATTACTTTGTCAACCAAGGTCCATCTAGCCAAGGCTATGGTTTTTCCAGTGGTCATGTATGGATGTGAGAGTTGGACTGTGAAGAAAACTGAGCGCAGAAGAATTGATGCTTTTGAACTGTGGTGTTGGAGAAGAGTCTTGAGAGTCCCTTGGACTGCAAGGAGATCCAACTCATCCATCCTAAAGGAGATCAGTCCTGGGTGTTCATTAGTAGGACTGATTTTGAAGCTGAACCTCCAATACTTTGGCCACCTGATGTGAAGAGCTGACTCATTGGAAAAGACCCTGAAGCTGGGAAAGATTGAGGGCAGGAGGAGAAGGGGATGACAGAGGATGAGATGGTTGGATGGCATCACCAACACAATGGACATGGGCTTGGATGGACTCCGGGAGTTGGTGATGGACAGGGAGGCCTGGCATGCTGTGGTTCATGGGTTCGCAAAGAGCTGGACACAACTGAGCAATTGAAGTGAACTGTTATTAAATATTTTGTTCTATTCATTGGATGCTGTATGGAGGTTTTCTGTTGAATCTTTGTGATCTATGAGTATGTCTTCAAAATCACTGAAATACTGTGAGTCTGGGAATTTCTTACATGTACACAATATGTTGTGACATATGGAAAATCTAAGTGACAGGCAATTTGGATAGTGCTCACACTCACTAATCAGAGGACAGACTTCACATGTGCTTAGTTTGGAAGATACTATTGATCCCACAGTGACCTTTCAGTTACACTCACACACAGTTCATAATGGGTTTTCAAGTAGTGTCAACGCATAGAGACATTAACTGAGGTTTTAACACTGCAATGGCCAATGGCTGATGATTAGAAACCTCACTGGCTAAGCTTGTGACTAGCCACCAATGGGACTGTCTGTCCCCTTTTAGTTGTTCAGCTCTGTTCCTTTGCTATGTCAATTCAGTAAATATTATCACTAATTGTAATGACAGCTATAATAATGATATTCTCCAGGCACTATGCTAAAAAGGAAATGTAGTCCCCATTTTATAAGTGAGGAAACTGACTAATAGAATGCTTAAGATAGGAGTAGAAAAAACTGGAATCTGAACTCTGTTGTCTTATGCTCTTAATTAAATGAAATATTGCTTCCCCGGTGAACATAGTTGCTAAGCCAAGGGACTAAATCTTGGGAGTTAATTAATAATAAAGCAACTAGCTGGATTACATGATCTACTTTACCAAAAAGCCACTGATATTGAATGTATGATAAATGATATTTTGTTAGTCTTAGTTGTACTAAACATATCTAATTACTCAGATTTGTGATTAGGCTGGTCAGGTGTACAAAAATGAAGAAAAACTTTCAGTGTCATTGTTGTCACTTGAGATCATTGGCTGTGACATGATGTAATTGGACTGGAATCAAAGTCTGAATGTCTGACTGGTACATTCATTGAACTTATTCAATGCTTGTAAACATTTCAAGTAGTTTTCAGTTATCCTGAATGTTTTTTTTGCACAGGCAAGGCTAGTTGGCCCTTTTGCAGACATAGTCACTGATCTATAAGTGGGTTGTGGTCGTGGTTTAGTCGCTAAGTCATGTTCAACTCTTTGTGACACCGTGGACTGTAGCTTGTCAGGCTCCTCTATCCATGAGATTTCCCACACAAGAATACTGGAGTGGGTTTCCATTTCCTTCTCCAGGGGGTCTTCCTGACCCAGGGATCATACCCCTCTTTCCTGCACTGCAGGCTGATTCCCTCACTGAGCCACCAGGGACTCCGAATAAATGGGTTAGTTTTAGCCTGTGGATAGCTAGGAGAAGGCAATGGCAACCCACTCCAGTACTCTTGCCTGGAAAATCCCATGGATGGAGGAGTCTAGTGGGCTGCCATCTATGGGGTCGCACAGAGTCGGACACTACTGAAATAACTTAGCAGCAGCAGCAGCACGGATAGCTAAACACGTCTTCATGCATTCAGGAATACCTCAGGGATATAGATCAAATACAGAGATGGTTAATCTCAATCTGTGAAAGGTCTAAATTATATATTTAAAAGATTAGGTGTAGTTTTATTATTTGTGATAACACCTAACAACAAACTAACTGGTAACCAAATGTTTCCAAATGAAGTCAAGTTATAAGAGTTTTAATGACAAGACTCATTTGGAATGAGCAGCACTCATTTGCATGTAAATAATTAATGTGTCAAAGCCCTTAAAAATAGATCGATCCCTCCTAGGTGAAACATGCCCCTTTGCAATCTTCTTCACTCCAGTACTTTGCTTAACTAACCATTCATTCAGAGATAGTACAATGGTATTTTGAACAGGAAGTGGGTAGAAATTTAATCACAAGTTGTGAATTACTGGGGACCAAAATAATGATGATTATTCACATCAATGAATGTAACACTGATACTTTTGAAATCATTTCTATTTTACCTTGTATATTATTTCAGGGAAAGTTACCTTCCCTATTATATTTTGCTTAGGCTCCTGTTAAACTTAAATTTGCATTCCCTCAGCACACATAAATGGGCAGTCATAGAGATAGTCGAGAAGCATGTAATAGAGAGTTCTTTGAAGCCTGTCTGGGATGAATGATTAAGCATGGTTAATCCACATTTTGAGAATCATCCTTATTAGAGATTTCTTCATTTTTAAAGATATATGCAACAAACCTCCCCAAACTAATAAGAATTCTTAGTTCCTAAGAAAAGGCCTATATTCCATGCTAGGAGAACCTAGTGACCCCAGAACTGGATCTTGAATGCTAGGCATGTGGTTTAGGAACACTGTGAAGTTTTAAGTTTTCATAAGACTTCTCATAGACAACCAGAACATCTGGAGTGGTAAGTATTATAAGCAGGTAGGTAAGTCCTTTCTGTAGTATCTAAAATCTCATGTAAGTTATCTTTATTCCAAAAGATTAATGGTCCCATTGGTGTGCTTTAATGAAGGTAGCAAATGCTCCCAACACATTCTTGGCTAGGCCAAGAGTAAAATGAGTAAAAATGAGACCGAACTGATGGCCAGATTGTGCCATATAAAATGATCAAGTAAAACAAAGTGCTTTGAAACCACTTGGGCGAGAAATATTGATGTTACAAATGCCTCTTCCCCTTCTCTTGGATCTTTCTGGATGCTTTTCCATTTTGCTTAAGTTGCTGTAAACATTTTAGATTGGTCAAGATAAGGGGATGTGGAGAGTTGTTGATCCATGATGGCAGGGGCAAAAATCAAACACCTTGATTTAGTTATTTTCTCTCCACCTGCAATATACACAACACTCGGGACAGAGACACCTGTTGACCATCAATATGTATTCTCTCCAGCTGTAAGAGAATTTTAAGTTTTAGCAGGACACATGCTTAATACTATATTCCCCAACCTCCCTTGTGCCTCAATGTGGTTACATGGCTAAATTCTGATCATTGGTGTGTAAATGAAAATTTCATGTGTGGATTCTGAATAGTGTCCTTAACGGAAAGTGGTGCTTTGTCCTTTGCCCTCTTTTTGCGTTTCTGCTGTCTGGAAAGGTGACACAATAGCCAGAGTTTAAGTAATCATCTTAGCCTATAAGCATGAGAGTCACACCCTAGGGATGGTGGACCCAAAAACTGGGAGAAGACCATGACCTGGTAACTTCATGGAACTGCCAGCCCTGCTGTGGATTGTCAACTTTTAGATTTCTCACATGAGAGGATTAAATCTTGTGTCTTTACTGCTAATTTGGGCTTTCTGCCACTCACACTCACAGCTGTACCTAATCCTAACTGATACAGCATTTAATCAGGTTCTTCTAGAAGTAATCCTTTCCATGGACAAAGGGCAGAGAAAGCCTTTTGGAAGAGGATTATTTGTTGGTACCTTTCTTGCCACCAGGTCAGAAGCAGCCCTGTGTCCAAGAACCATCCCCTGGGCTGTGGAAATCTCTGTGCCTTTCACCTCTGTATGTCAGTCAAGAGTTTCATGCTGACAAGATTTTGTCTCTCTGTTTATCTTTTTTGTTAGATTGCAACAAGAAATCTCACTATTAATCCTTCCCTACCAGTGTACTAACTGCCTGAATGCTAACAATACAAATATGCTCATTCTCTCATGACTGTAGTCAGGATGGGATGAGGGAGGAAGAATGGAGTCTCAGCAACATGTTCTGAGTGTGCAAAAGACTCCATGATTGCCTATATCAGCAGCACACAGAGGAAATGGCCTGTAAGGGAATAGACAATCTGCTTTCTGGAAATTGCTAAACTCCCCTCCACACATCACCATTCTGGAAATGGTGAATTCCAAGTTCAGACTGTACACTATGGGTTAATGGGGTTGGCAATTGACTGTGCTTAAATGATATTAAGGTAATGCATTTAAACATCAAAAGTTTACAACCCAAAATTGATCACCTTGGCCAATTTACACAAAAAGGATCAATATAACCAGCTCCCCCTCTTTAAGTGTTAATAAATGCTTTAAGACAACATGTCTGACCATGGGATGCAGATTAAAATCAGATATGGAATTAAGTTCCTTCTACACAGTAGAAGAGTCAGTTTGAAAATCCTGATAATCAGCCAGAGCTGCCCACAAGGCTTGGCTTTATAGCGTTTAACAAGAAAGGAAGCTTTTCCCCCACAAACCTAGTGATTTTTTTCTTTTATTTCAGCCACAGGAAACACAGGGAAAATAGTAGGGTTTGAGATTTTTCAGTAACGGTTCACCATTCAGTCTAGGGGAGGAAAAGCTTTGAATTGTGCCTGGTGGATCCCTGCTTCCATCTGCCAAGAAATGGCTGCACAGGAGAGCAGGAAGATTGCTGTGCCTCTTCGCCATTCATATAACCAAGAGCAGGCTGGACTTAGAAAAGTCCCCTTTTATATATACTATAGGGTTCACCACAGGCCTCCCCAGCATATGCTACTTTGGCTCATGAGTTATTTTGAGTTAAAGCCAGTAGAGACCTTATTGGCTTAAGAGAAGCTTCTGCCCCTCGGCTACCTAGAAGAATTTAAATTGGAGATTTTTCCCAGAAAGAGATAAATTTTATTTTGTTGTTGTTTAGTCGCTTATACATGTCTAACTCTTTTGTGACCCCCATGGCCTATAACCCACCAGGCTCCTCTGTCTATGGGATTTCCCCAGGCAAGAATACTGGAGTGGGTTTTCATTTCCTTCTCCAGGGGATCTTCCCTACCCAGTTTTGAATCCACGTGTCCTGCTTGGCAGGTGCATTCTTTACCACTGAGTCACCAGGGAAAATCTAATTACCAAATATCTGCTCTTGCCATCCTGTAAATATCCCTTCTGTCCTTGTAAGCCCCAAGCCCCTCTTCCATTTCTCAGCTCAGGATGGTCTGTACACCTCATACTCCCTTTCTGTCTCTGACCCTTTCATGTATGTGGGGTTCCTTTATGTATGAAAATCAATTTGATTTTCTCCTATTAATCTGTCTCATGTCAACTGGATTCTTACCTAGCCAGAGAACCTTGAAGGGTAAAGGAAAGTTTTCTTCCTCCCTGACAATACACACAGCAAAGATTACAATCATCCTCAGCAGTAGGCTTGCCTGTCAGGTAGGCATGACCCAAACTAAAGAGCAACTTCTGATGGAAGGACACCTCATATCCAAGAGCTTCCACATATGGCTTATCTACTTCATGGAGGCTGTGGAACAGTGGAAACAGTGGCTGAATTTATTTTTCTGGGCTCCAAAATCACTGTGGATGGTGATTGCAGCCATGAAATTGAAAGACGTTTGCTCCTTGGAAGGAAAGTTAGGACCAACCTAGGCAGCATATTAAAAAGCAGAGGAATTACTTTGTCAACAAAGGTCCATCTAGTCAAGGCTATGGTTTTTCCAGTAGTCATGTATGGATGTGAGAGTTGGACTATAAAGAAAGCTGAGTGCTGAAGAACTGATGCGTTTGAACTGTGGTGCTGGAGAAGACTCTTGAGAGTCCCTTGGACTGCAAGGAAATCCAACCAGTCAATCCTAAAGGAAATTAGTCCTGAATATTCATTGGAAGGATTGATGCTGAAGCTTAAACTCCAATAATTTGGCCCCCTGATGAGAAGAACTGACTCATTTGTAAAGACCCTGATGCTGGGAAAGATTGAAGGCAGGAGAAAGGGGCTACAGAGGATGAGATGGCTGGATGGCATCACTGACTCAATGGACATAAGTTTGAGTGAACCCTGGGAGTTGGTGATGGACAGGGAGGCCTGGCATGCTGCAGTCCATGGGTTCGCAAAGAGTCAGACACAACTCAGCGACTGAACTGAACTGAACTGAACTGATACCCTTCTAGAGCACTTTATTTCCTGTTGCTCTAGCTGCCAACTCCCCTGAGAACCTGTTGCTTCCAGGACCCCTGCAACCCAGGCAGCTGCACCACCTACAAGCTGGCCCTCACAGGGGAAACCCAACTCCTCCAGGGCAGTCTCAGCTGCAAACCCCAGTGGACGACCCACATGCAGAGGTGGAAATGAAACCACAGTTGAAATCCAGGGGCAGTGTGGCTAAGGAAGAAGATCCCAAACCTGCCCACCAGCTGTACAAGCTGCAGATTTAATCCACATGATCCACTAGACAGATTCTGTGTCTATGGACTATATAAAAGGTCATTGAGAGCTCCCACAAAATAAAATGCACTAGTTATGATAGCTGTGGACATTGGAGACAAGAACACAGAGAATTAGGGCCAGATTAGAACCTGAGCTGCCCCCACAGCGGGTCCAGAGATCAGCACACGGTTAGAGGGATTTCTAGGGAGATGAGGTGAACTGTGACTCCCAGCGAGGGAAAGGACTCTGACAGCAGTGACTCAAGAAAAACACTTATTCCTATGTTTTGACTTGTTCTATAGATTCTTTGGGATTTTTTCCTTTTTTTCCCTTTGCCCTGACCCCTGTTGTAGTTGTCAATTTCATTGCCACCATTAAGTCTAATTAAGCTTTTGAGCTTTTTTTCTTTTTTTTTTTCCTCAGTCACACTTTTTATTGTTGTTATAACTTCTGTCTCTACGTTGGGCTTTTGCAGTTCTGGGGAGATTTCCTTTTTTTTCTTTTTAAAAAAATTTTTAACCTATCATTATTTTTTCTACATGTATTCCTTTGCTTTTCCTACTGTTCTTTTCCCCTTGCAGTTAATCTTTAATATATATAAATCTTCTTTATTACCTCTATTTAACTTTGCATATCTATCCTTCTTTTCTTTCTTTCCTTTCCTCGCAACGTATTTGTTAGTTTTATTTTCACTGCTTTATTCCCCAGTTGGCACCTTGCTTAAGTTTTGTTGTCTAGTTTGTGCTTTAAGAAGTTTTCTTCTGGTAGACATGATTTTGGCTTCCCTTTGTTCACCGGTTCTACCCATAGTACTTTCTTTTTGTTGGACTCTTTTGATTTTGCTTATGGGTATATATGTATAGGTGTATATTCAGTCACACCTTTTATTGTTGTTATAAACCTTTGCCTCTATGTTGGGCTTTTGTAGTTCTGAGGAAATTTCCTTTTTTTTTTTTTCCTTTTTTCTTTCTTCTCCAAGTTTTTTACTTTTCTCTTTTCTATAATTTTAATCTTTAATTTTTAAACCTATTATATTTTTCTACATTTATTCTTTTGTTTGCTTTTCCTACTGCTTTTTTTTTCCCTTGCAGTTACTCTTTAATGTTTATAAATCTTCTTTATCTACCTCTTTAACTTTGCGTATCTATTCTTTCTTTCTTTTTTTTCTTTCCTTTCCCCTGAACATATTTGTTAGTTTTGTTTTCATTGCTTTATTTCCAACTTGGCACCTTGCTTTTTTTTTTTTTTTTCCAGTTTGTGCTTTTGCTAGTTTTGTTCTTAACTGGTAATTATAATTTTTGATTTCCTTTGTTTGCCGGGAATTGCTGGGTCAATCTATTGTACTTTATTTTTGTTGGACTATTTCGACTTTGCTCATGGGAATATATGTATATGTGTATATTCCATTATTTTTATTATTATTTGCCTAATTTTGTAACTGCCATTTGTGTGGGGTTCATCTTTGGTTTCTCGTCTTTTTACGTTTATTTTAATCTCACTTTATACCATAACAAACCACTTGTGGAATCTTCATTCTTGACCAGAGATCAAGTGCTGAGCCTTTGGAGTGAGAGCACTGATTCCAAGACCCTAGACTACCTGGGAACTAACCATATGGACACAAAGATAAACTCAAAATGGATTTAAAGACCTAAATATAAGACCGGAAACTATAAAACCCTTAGAGGAAAACATAGGCAGGACACTCGATGACATGAATCCAAGCAAGATCCTCTATGACCCACCTCCTAGAGTAATGGAAATAAGAACAAAAGTAAGCAAATGGGACCTGATCAAACTTACAAGCTTTTGCACAGCAAAGGAAACTGTAAGCAAGGTGAAAAGACAACCCTAGTTTTCTAGGGGTGTCTCTTATACACATCTAGATGTGTATAAGAGACAGGATTATGACCTCACTCAGCCTTGTTCATCAGGGGAAAAACAAACAAAAACTCAGCACAAATATCACCCTCTATGAAGCTTATGCAAACCACTGGACCAAACTTAGGAAGGCAGAAATCACAACGAAGAAAGAATTCAACTCTGAATCCTGGGAAAAGGAGACCCCAAACACAATAAATTAAAGAAAATAATGAAAAGGCAGAGAAATACTAGACAAATGAAGGAACAAACTAGAAACACATAAGTACAAACAAATAAAGAAGAAATAGGCAAACTACCTGGAAAAGATTTCAGAATAATGATAGTAAAGATGATCAAAAACCTTGAAAAGAAAATGGAGAAAATGCAAGAATCAATTAACAAGACCTAGAAGAATGAAAGAATAAACATGCAGATACAAATAACACAATTACTGAAATTAAAAATACTCTGGAAGGAATTAATCGAATATCTGAAGCAGAAGAATGACTCAGTGAGCTGGAAGATAAAAATGGTGGAAATAACTTCTGAAGAGCAGAATAAAATAAAAATAATAAAAAGAACTGAGGACAGCCTCAGAGACTTCTGGGATCATATCAAACACATCAGCATTTGAATTATAGAGGTCCCAGAAGAAGAAGAGAAAAAGAAAGGGTATGAGAAAAATTTTGAAGAGATTATAGTTGAAAATTTCCCAACATAGAAAAGGAAATAGTCAGTAAGTTCAAGAGGCACAAGGAGTCCCATACAGGATAAACCCAAGAAGAAACACGCCAAGACACACACTCTTCAAACTAACAAAGACTAAACACAAAGAAGGAATATTAAAAGCAGCAAGGTAAAAGGGACAGGTAACATACAAGGGAAACCCCATAAGCTTAATAGTTGATCTTTTAGCAGAACTCTGCAGGCCAGAAGGGAATGGCAGGATATATTTAAAGTACTGAATGGTACAAATCTACAACCAAGATTACTGTACCCAGCAAGGATCTTATTCAAAATTGATGGAGAAATAAAAAGCTTTTCAGACAAGCAAGAGTTAAGAGAATTCAGTACCACCAAACCAGCTTTACAACAAATGTTAAAGGGACTGATATAGTCAAGAAATCCAAGAGAAGAAAAAAGATCTACAAAATCAACCCCAAAGGATTAATAAAATGTCAATAGGAACATATATATTAATAATTGCTTTAAATATAAATGGATTAAATGTTCCAACCAAAAGACACAGACTGGCTAAATGGACACTAAAACAAGACCCATATATATGCTGTCTATGAGAAACCCACTTCAGACCTCAAGACACATATAGACTGAAAGTGAGAGGATGGAAAAATATATTCTATGCAAATGGGAAGCAAAAGAAAGCTGGAGTAGCAATCTTTATATCAGACAAAATAGATCCTAAAGATTACAAGAGATAAGGAAGGGCACTGCATAATGATCATGGGATCAATCCAAGAGGAAGACATAACAATTGCAAATATCTATGCACCCTACATAGGAGTACCTCAATACATAAGACAAACACTAACAGACATAAAAGGAGAAATTGACAGTAACACAATAGTAGTAGGAGACTTTAACACCCCACTCACACCAATGGACAGATTATCAAAGGAGAAAATTAATAAGGAAACACAAGTCTTAAATGATACATTAGAGGAGATGGATCTCATTGATATCTTCAGGACATTCCATCCAAATGCAGAAGAATACACCATTCTTCTCAAGTGCACATGGACCATTCTCCAGGATAGACCACATCTTGAATCACAGATCAAACTTCAGTAAATTTAAGAAAATTGAAATCTTATCAAGCATCTTCTCTGACCACAATGCTATGAGACTAGATATCAATTACAAGAAAAAAACTGTAAGAAACACCAACACATGGAGATTAAAAAATGTGTTTCTAAATAACCAGCATGTTACTGAAGAAATCAAAAGAGAAATAGACACATACACACATACACAAAGATAAACTCAAAATGGATTTAAAGACCTAAATATAAGACCGAAAACTATAAAACCCTTAGAGGAAAACATAGGCAGGACACTCGATGACATAAATCAAAGCAATATCCTCTATGACCCACCTCCTAGAGTAATGGAAATAAGAACAAAAGTAAACAAATGCGACCTGATCAAACTTACAAGCTTTTGCACAGCAAAGGAAACTGTAAGCAAGGTGAAAAGACAACCCTAGGAATGGGAGAAAATAATAGCAAATGAAACAAATGACGAAGGATTAATTTCCAAAATATATAAGCAGCTCATTCAACTCAATGCCAGAAAAAGAAACAACCCAATCAAAAAGTGGGAAAAAGACCTAAACAGAGATTTCTCCAAAGAAGACATACAGATGGATAACAAACACATGAAAAGATACTCAACATCACTCATTATCAGAAAAGTGCAAACCGAAGTGAGATATCACCTCACACCAGTCAGAATGGCCATCATCAAAAAGTCTACAGACAGTAAATGCTGGAGAGGGTGTAGAGAAGAGGGAATGCTCTTGCATTGTTGGTGGGAATGTAAATTGATACAGCTACAATGGAAGAAGCTATGGAGAATCCTTAAAAAACTAGGAATAAAACTACCATATGACCTAGCAATCCCACTCCTAGCATATACCCTGAGGAAACCAAAATTGAAAAAGACACATACATCCCATTGTTCATTGCAGCACTACCTACAGTAGCTAGAACATGGAAGCAACCTAGATTTTCATCGACAGGTGAATGGATAAAGAAGTGGTACATATACACAATGGAATATTACTTAGCCATAAAAAGGAATGCCTTTGAGTCAGTTCTGGTAAGATGGATGAACCTAGAATCTGTTATATAGAGCGAAGTGAGTCAGAAGGAGAAAGACAAATATCATATTCTAACTCTTATATAGGGAATCTAGAAAAATGGAAGAATTTATTTACAGGGCAGGAATGGAGAAACAGACATAGAGAATAGACTTATGGACATGCCGAGAGGGGAAGAGAGGGTGAGATGTATGGAAAGAGTAGCATGGAGACTTATATTCAGTTTAGTTCAGTTCAGTCGCTCAGTCATGTCCGACTTTTCCACCCCATGAACCACAACACGCCAGGCCTCCCTGTCCATCACCAACTCCTAGAGTCCACCCAAACCCATGTCCATTGAGTCAATGATGCCATCCAACTGTCTCATCCTCTGTCGTCCCCTTCTCCTCCTGCCCTCAATCTTTCCCAGCGTCAGGGTCTTTTCCAATGAGTCAGCTCTTTGCATCAGGTGACCAAAGTATTGGAGTTCAGCTTCAACATCAGTCCTTCCAATGAACACCCAGGACTGATCTCCTTCAGAATGGACTGGTTGGATCTCCTTGCAGTCCAAGGGACTTTCAAGAGTCTTCTCCAACACCACAGTTCAAAGGCATCAATTCATTGTCACTCAGATTTCTTTATAGTCCAACTCTCACATCCATACATGACTACTGGAAAAACCATAGCTTTGACTAGACGGACCTTTGTTGGCAGAGTAATGTCTTTTTAATATGCTGTCTAGGTTGGTCATAACTTTCCTTCCAAGGAGCAAGCGTCTTTTAAATTCATTGCTGCAATCACCATCTGCAGAGATTTTGGAGCCCAGAAAAATAGTTAGCCACTGTTTCCACTACCATAAGCAATGGGAATTTGCTGTATAGCTCAGAAAACTACCAACTCCTGGAGTCCACCCGAACCCATGTCCATTGAGTCAATGATGCCATCCAACTGTCTCATCCTCTGTCGTCCCCTTCTCCTCCTGCCCCCAATCCCTCCCAGCATCAGGGTCTTTTCCAATGAGTCAGCTCTTTGCATCAGGTGACCAAAGTATTGGAGTTTTAGCTTCAACATCAGTCCTTCCAATGAACACCCAGAACTGATCTCCTTTACAATGAACTGGTTGGATCTCCTTGCAGTCCAAGGGACTTTCAAGAGTCTTCTCCAACACCACAGTTCAAAGGCATCAATTCTTTGTCACTCGGATTTCTTTATAGTCCAACTCACATCTATACATGACTACTGGAAAAACCATAGCTTTGACTAGACGGACCTTTGTTAGCAAAGTAATGTCTTTTTAATATGCTGTCTAGGTTGGTCATAACTTTCCTCCCAAGGAGCAAGCGTCTTTTAATTTCATTGCTGCAGTCACCACCTGCAGTGATTTTGGAGCCCAGAAAAATAGTTAGCCACTGTTTCCACTACCATAAGCAATGGGAATTTGCTGTATAGCTCAGAAAACTCAAACAGGGGCTCTGTATCAACCTAGAGGAGTGGGATGGGGAAGGAGGTGGGACGGAGGTTCAAAAGGGAGGGGATATATGTATACCTATGGCTGATTCATGTTGAGGTTTGACAGAAAGCAACACAATTCTGTAAAACAATTATCCTTCAATAAAATAATAAATTAAAAAGAAAAACATACCAATGTATCTAATCAGTTATTTTC
Source organism: Oreotragus oreotragus (assembly GCA_006410675.1). Taxonomy (NCBI): domain Eukaryota; kingdom Metazoa; phylum Chordata; class Mammalia; order Artiodactyla; family Bovidae; genus Oreotragus; species Oreotragus oreotragus. The sequence continues at coordinate 12,081 of SJYX01007870.1, read as the reverse complement.
TAATAGAGAATCTCTTGATCTTTAAAACAACAACTTTCATGACCTGCAATTTTATGTCCATTAGAGAGTGTCCAGGGAAGGCATTTCAAACATCTATCTCCAGTGGTACAGCCAGTCTGGGACTGGCAGCCTGTGAGTCACAGCTGTTGACTCAAAGTGTGGTTGAGTGATCAGAGCTCAAGAGATAATAGCCTTTCTATGAAAATCAGGCTGGAGATTAAGGGGGAAGGAACTGTGGTACTTGGCCAGTTCTTTTTGGTCCTTTATTTATATTTAGTTATGGAGATTTAAGGACATGAATCCAGAGCAGGTCATGTCTTCAGGCCCTTACAGCAATGTAGAGGAGAATTATCAGCAATATAAAACCTACAGTATCTCCTTTTACTTCAGATGTTTGAATGGCCAGGTTCATGTTGGAGTTCACAGCTTTTCTTGTCCATTCCCTTTTCTTTGTGGTCCAGGAAGATTTTTATTTGAATTTCATTTGTGTAAATTTCCTATATATGGAGTGATGAATTTTAATGGTGTTGCTAATTTTCTATTAGGTTCCTTGATAAACAAGTTTCTAGCTTATGACATCTATTGAGAGAGAACAGTCTGTGGGATTTCAATTCTTTACAATTTATTATGATTTTCTTTGAAGCTCATTATGACATCCTATTGTGAAATATTTCATTTGAATATTTAAAATAAGCTGTAAGTAACCCTTTTGACTAGGATGATGAAATGTGTGGAGGATATGTCTGTTATGCAAAATGAGATAAAAGTGATATAAACTACAAAATTCAAAAATTTCAGTGCTCATTCTTTGCAGCCAATGTTCTTGCCAGGAGAATCCCAGGGAAGGGGAGCCAGGTGGGCTTGCGTGTATGGGGTTGCACAGAGTTGGACACGACTGAAGTGACTTAGCAGCAGCAGCAGCAGCAGCAGCATTCTTCACAGAAATAAAAAACAAATTATTATACCTCAGACAGAGCACCACCTCCTGAAGAGTAAAATGGGGCCAAGAGATTCCAGAGAGAGTTAATGGACTATTGCAAATATGAATGGGGCCAATATCACCTCCAGACCTCTCTTTGAGATCAATAGGAAAAGAATTTAGGCAATAAGACCCCTCAAGAAGTTCATTTCTTCTTATTATTCTGTAATGTTGAAAATTAAAACTAAGGATTTTGAAGGGAAAAAAAGTTTATTATGCAAGCTACATTAAAATCAACCATGAAATCCAGTGCATACTTTACTGTTGCAGCAATTAGAAATTGGTAAATCCACTGGGAAAAAAATTCAGAAGTGGAAATTCTGTGCAGGTCCAGGTGCATTCACTGAGAAACAAGTGTGAACCATTTGAAAAGAATGACTTCAGAAAATGCTTTAATGTCTATGTTGCTAATAGTTGCTGCTTCAAATAATCAATTTTTCTTCCTATGAGTCAGAAATGCATTACCAAGGTAGATTTAGAAAAGGAAGAGGAACAAGAGATCATAATGCCAACATCTGTTGGATCATTGAAAAAGTAAGAGAGGTCAAAAAAAAAAATCTACTTTTGCTTTATTGACTATGCCAAAGCCTTTGACTGTGTGGATCACAGCAGACTGTGGAGAATTCTTCAAGAGATGGGAATACCAGAACCCCTTGCCTGCCTCCTGAAAAACTTGTATGCAGGTCAAGAAGCAACAGATAGAAATGGACATGAACAACAGATTGGTTCCAAATAGGGAAAGGAGTACATCAAGGGTGTGTATTGTGACCCTGTTTATTTAACTTATATGCAGAGTACATCAGCGAAATGCTGGACTAGATGAAGCACAAGCTGGAATCAAGACTGCCGGGAGAAATACCAATAACCTCAGATATGCAGATGACACCACCATTGTGTCAGAAACGGAAAAGAAACTAAAGAGCCTCTTGAGGAAAGTGAAAGAGGAGAGTGAAAAGGTTGGCTTGAAACTCAACATTCAGAAAATGAAGATCATGGCATCCGGTCCCATCACTTCATGGCAAATAGATGGGGAAAAAGTGGAAACAGTGGCAGACTTCATTTTTCTGGGCTCCAAAATTACTGCAGATCATGATTGCAGCCATGAAATTAAAAGATGCTTACTCCTTGGAAGGAAAGTTATGACTAACCTAGACAGCATATTCAAAAACAGAGACATTACTTTGTCAACAAACGTCCATCTAGTCAAGGCTATGGTTCGTCCAGTAATCATGTATGGACCTGAGAGTCGCACTTTAAAGAAAGCTGAGCGCCAAAAAATTGATGCTTTTGAACTGTGGTGTTGGAGAAGACTCTTGAGACTCCCTTCTACAGCGAGGAGATCCAACCAGTCCATCCTAAAGGAAATCAGTCCTGAACATTCATTGGAAGGACAGATGTTGAAGCTGAAACTCCAGTACTTTGGCCACCTGATGTGAAGAACTGACTCACTTGAAAAGACCCTGGTGCTGGGGAAATTGAAGGTGGGAGGAGAAGGGAACAACAGAGGATGAGATGGTTGGATGGCTTCACCGACTCAATGGCCATGAGTTTGAGTCAGCTCCAGGAGTTGGTGATGGACAGGAAGGCCTGGCATGCTGCAGTCATTGAGGTTGCTCAGCCTTCTTTATAGTCCAACTCTCACATCCATATATGACTACGGGAAAAACCATAGCTTTGACTAGACAGACCTTTGTTGGCAAAGTAATGTCTCTGCTTTTTAATATGCTGTCCAGCTTGGTCATAGCTTTTCTTCCAAGGAACAATCGTCTTTAATTTCATGGTTGCAGTCACCATCTGCAGTGATTTTAGAGCCTCCCACTAAGAAAACTCCCTCACTGTTCCCACTGTTTCCCCATCTATTTGCTGTGAAGTGGTGGGATAGATGCCATGATCTTTGTTTTCTGAATTTTGTGTTTTAAACCAACTTTTTCACTCTCCTCTGTCACTTTCATCTAGTCTTTGCTTTCTGCCGTGAGGGTGGTATCATCTGCATATCTCATCTGATATTCCTCCTGACAATCTTGATTCCAGGTTGTGCTTCTTCTACACCAGCGTTTCTCATGATGTACTCTGCATATAAGTTAAATAAGCAGGGTGACAATATACCTGTCTCTTATACACATCTGGTAAATCCATTCACTCTCCTCTGTCACTTTCATCTAGTCTTTGCTTTCTGCCGTGAGGGTGGTATCATCTGCATATCTCATCTGATATTCCTCCTGACAATCTTGATTCCAGGTTGTGCTTCTTCTACACCAGCGTTTCTCATGATGTACTCTGCATATAAGTTAAATAAGCAGGGTGACAATATACAGCCTTGACATACTTCTTTCCCAATTTGGAACCAGTCTGTTGTTCCATGTCCAGTTCTAACTGTTGCTTGTTGACCTGCATACAGGTCTCTCAAGAGACAGGTCAGGTGCTCTGGTATTCCCATCTCTTTTAGAATTTTCCAGTTTGTTGTGATCCACACAGTCAAAAGCTTTGGCATAGTCGATAAAGCAGAAATCGATGTTTTTTCTGGAACACTCTTGCTTTTTTGATGATCCAACAGATGTTGGCAATTTGATATCTGGTTCCTCTGCCTTTTCTAAATACAACTTGAACATCTGGAAATTCAAGGTCCACATACTGTTGAAGCCTGGATTGGAGAATTTTGAGCATTACTCTGCCAGCATGAGTGCAATTTTGTGGTAATTTAAGCATTCTTTGGCATTGCCTTTCTTTGGGATTGGAATGAAAATTGACCTTTTCCAGTCCTGTGGCCACTGGTGAGTTTTCCAAATTTGCTGGCATATTGAGTGCAGCACTTTCACAGCATCATCTTTTAGGATTTTAAATAGTGCAATTGGAATTCCATCACCTCCACTAGCTTTGTTCATAGTGATGCTTCCCAAAGCCCACTTGACTTCACATCTCAGGATGTCTGGCTCTAGGTGAGTGATCATGTCATCATAATTACCTAGGACATGAAGATTCTTTTTGTATAGTTCTTCTGTGTATTCTTGCCACCTCTTCTTAATATCTTCTGCTTCTGTTACTGCTTCTGTTAGGTCTATACCATTTTTATCCTTTATTGTGCCTATCTTTGCATGAAATGTTCCCTTGGTATCTCTAATTTTCTTGAAGAGATCTCTACTCTCTTTCCCATTCTATTGTTTTCCTCTATTTCTTTGCACTGATCACTAAGGGTGGCTTTCTGAACTCCCCTTGCTATTCCTTGGAACTCTGCACTCAAATGGGTATATCGTTCCTTGTTTCCTTTGTTTTTCACTTCTCTTCTTTTCACAGCTATTTCTAAGGCCTCCTCAGACAGCCATTTTGCTTTTTTGCATTTCTTTTTCTTTGGGATGGTCTTGAACCCTGTCTCCTGTACAATGTCACGAACCCCGTACATAGTTCTTCAGGCACTTTGTCTATCAGGTCTAATCCCTTGAATCTATTTGTCATTTCCACTGTATAATTTTAAGGGATTTGATGTAGGTCATAAATGGTCTAATGGTTTTCCCTTCTTTCTTCCATATAAGTCTGAATTTTGCACTAAGGAGTTCATGATCTGAGCCACAGTCAGCTCCTGGTCTTGTTTTTTTGACTGTATAGAGCTTCTTCATCTTTGGCTGCGAATAATATAATCAATCTGATTTTGGTGTTGGCCATCTGGTGATGTCCATGTGTAGAGTCTTCTCTTGTGTTGTTGGAAGAGGGTGTTTGCTATGACCGGTGCAGTCTCTTTGCAAAACTCTATTAGCCTTTGCCCTGCTTCATGCTGCACTTCAAGGCCAAATTTGCCTGTTACTCCAGGTATCTCTTGACTTTCTACTATTGCATTTCAGTCCCCTATAATGAAAAGGACATATTTTTTGGGTGTTAGTTCTAGAAGGTATTGTAGGTCTTCATAGAACAGTTCAACTTCAGCTTCTTCAGCGTTACTGGTCAGGGCATAGACTTGGATTACTTTGATATTGAATGGTTGCCTTGGAAACAAACAGAGATCATTCTGCATCCAAATACTGCATTTCAGACTCTTTTGTTGACTATGATGGCCACTCCATTTCTTCTAAGGATTCTTGCCCACAGTAGTAGATATAATGGTCATCTGAGTTAAATTCAACCATTCCAGTCCACTTTAGTTTGCTGATTCCTTAAATGTTGATGTTCACACTTGCCATCTCCTATTTGACCACTTCCAATTTGCCTTGATTCATGGACCTAACATTCCAGGTTCCTATGCAATATTGCTCTTTACAGCATCGGACTTCCCTTCCATCACCAATCCCATCCACAACTGGGTGTTGTTTTTGCTTTGGCTCCATCTCTTCATTCTTTCTGGAGTTATTTCTCCACTGATCTCCAGTAGCATATTGGCACCTACCCACCTGGGGAGTTCATCTTTCAGTGTCCTATGTTTTTGCCTTTTCATACCACTCATAGGGTTCTCAAGGCAAGAATACTGAAGTAGTTTGGCATTCTCTTCTTCAGTGGATCACATTTTGTCTGAACTGTCCATCATGACCTGTCTGTTTTGGGTGGCCCTACATGGAATGGCTCATTTTCACTGAGTTGGACAAGGGTGTGGTCCATGTGATCAGGTCAGTTAGTTTTCTGTGATTGTGGTTTCAGTCTGTCTGCCCTCTGATGGAAAAGGATAAGAGGCTTATGGAAGCTTCCTGATGTGAGAGGCTGACTGAGGGGGAACCTGGGTCTTGTTCTGATGGGTGGGGCCATGCTCAATAAATCTTTAATCCAATTTTCTGTTGATGAGTGGAGTTGTGGGGTGCCAGATTAATGGTAGAACCCCATTAAGAACTCAAGGCTCCCATCTCCTCTCCAGTACCGAGATCAAAGGAACAGCTGCTCTTGGGAAACACAGTGCCAGTGGGGCAATCATTTCCTTGTATGAGCTGCTTCCTGGCCACAGGCTGAAGTGCCCTCAACCAGTCTTTGGGATAAATCTGGAAAGGGTTGGGGGAAAAAAGTCTGCTGCCCCACCATCAGAACCGGGTTCCATTGAAACCCATTCTATCCTGAACCCATGATCTTTGGGGCTGCTTCAGTGAGTGGGGCTGCTCACTGGCCAAGTTTATCAAGAGCCTTAAGATGCACTGTCCGTAACTACATTTCAAAGGCCACCAATGGGGAGAAAGTTCTCCACCAGGACTCTCAGGGCTGGAGGCCAGCAGGCCCCTGTTTCATCGTTCAGGAAACCCCAGTGTTGCTAACAAAGCAGGGGCCACCACAGCCCCCCACGAAAGCTTCCTCTTTCTTCATCTCTTTCCAACACTTATAAATGTGCTTCCTTTCTCTATGTAAATTTCGTTCAAATGGCCTGACACAGGTTTGTAATGAGGCCATTAATAACTAGCTTTTAAACAGCTTCCTCTTGGTTTCCTGGTTCAGGAATCAATTCTAACCTAAGCAGACACTGATATCTGGATTTGCTGGTACGAGGACAGACAAACGGGCTTTGTTTGGGGCAGACTACGACAATGCAGTTCATTTTCCCCCAGCCAAGAACTGAGGCTGAAGGCAACTCTTGATAGCAGAACCAAGCTTAAGAAATTGTAAAGAAAATTCCTCTTTCGTCTGTCTGCCACTCAGTCATCACACTTCCAGGAAAGGCCAAGTAGGCATCTACCTTCCCCCACTCTTGTAGATCTTTAGCATTCTGACCAGCTGAAACTATGAAACTGGACTGGTTTCACTTTCCATCTCTGGAATGGGTAACTTTCTGTCACTCTTCACCCTGAGAGTTGTATCTGGGTTTCAAGTATGGTCAAGCTGGGATGGGAGCACTCTCTCTTCGGTGATTGGCTTAAAAAATACAGAACAAGATGGCATCCAAATCAGCTTAAATAACTGTGGGCCAAAATAAAAATTTCTTTAATACAGGAGCTGCTAACTGCCCTCAATAATTAAAATCTGGGCTATGAGGGGCAAAGTTCTATAGATATGGTGTAATATCTTCTAGCAACATAAATGCAATTACTGAGGAGCTCTGGAAGAGATAAGAGTCAAAGAGGGAGGCCTGGATTCAAGTCCCCTCTCCCAAGTCTCAGGGTACCATAACTTTCCAAAGCTTCAATATCATTTCCTTTAAAATGGGAATATTCACACCTGCCTGGTCTGCTGTACAGGCTTACTGGGATGAAGTGATAAACAAAGCCCTTTGAAAACTGAAAAGTACTAGACAAAGTTAAGTATCTGTTATTTTTGTTATTAGTCATTTAACAAGAAATGGTTCTCTGCGTGGAAGTGGGCATAAAGTAGTGCAGGGCTAGCCAGTCGTACGTGACCCAGGAAGTGACTGTTAGGCAACCCAGCGATGCTCTGGGTAACCATGGAGACAGACACCAGCAGAGATCCTCCTACCTCCAGGCAGGCAGGAACAGCAAGGCTTGATTATCCACAATGAGCAGGCGTCTGCACCCACCAGACTGCTCAGCAGATCACTGTGGCAGCTGGTGTGGATTTTTAAAGGGGAAACTGAGCTGCCGTGGGCTTAGGGTTCTGTCACAGTAGAAGCCTGCCTTCCCCGGGCACAATCACACTCTCTAAGAGGTGGCATGGCGAGGGGTAGCGTGGCACAGCAGTGAGTGAGAGGACTGTATGCATTCAAACTCTAACTCTGTCACTTAATTCCCTGTGCCTCAGTCTCCCCCATGTGCAAATGGCGAGGATGATATCACCTGCCTCACTCAATAGTGTGCAGCGAGCTGGTTCATATGCGACACTTAAAGGAGTACCTGAGGAAGAGTAAGTACTGCAGAGTGATCAGCAGTCAGAGTCGTTTGTTTGTCCACCAAATTGTTCTTCCACTAGACTGTGATTTCTTTGAGGGCAAATTCCTTGACATGAATCTCTGGACCCCCAGGGTCTAGAAATCACAGTGAGAAATCAGCAAATGCTTCTTGTGTGAATGGATGAATTGAAGAAAGACATAAGACCAACCATGTTAGTTGCCAGAGCGGGGAAAATACAAACAGGGAGGACCACTGCAAGGCCTCAAGCCTTTTGGTGTGGAATTTAAAGACAAACAGGAAACTGTCTAATCCCCAGTTTACGCTGGCAGGCTGAACCAAGCTGTCCTCAACATTTGGTGTGGTACACTGTCTCAGTACCGGTCTTCTGAGAAACAAACACTTAAACGGGATTAAATATGCAAGGATTTTACTAGAGAAAGTGCCTGCAGCAGAAAATAAGGAGGGAGGCTGGGAGAAACACCAGATGGCCTGAGCCTGAATGAAGAACAGCAGGAAGGAAGGATGGGTGGAAACATTCTAGAATGTTCCATAAGCTGAGGCTGGCTATTGGAGGAATCCTGTGCTGTCTGGGAGCCAGTCTGCTGCAGCATCCCCATCATGTGGTCATTGGCTGGGAACAGCCAGTGGGAAGCAGGGCCTTGATCAAATGCCATCATGGATTCAGAGCGCAGGCCTGAGGCCTCTGGTCAGTTGCACTCCCAGAGCTGGACGTCTGCCAGGTGCATTCTCATGGCCTTGACATGGTAGTCCTTAAGAGCATGGGGATTTGGTGATCTTACCAATCTAACGTGAATCCTCGCTCTCACTGGCTGGCTGCCTTAAACGAGTAACTCAACCCCTCCATGCCTCATTTTCCTTATTTGTAAAATGAAAATTACAATTTCAACCTCTTAGGACTGTTATTATTGAGCACTGTGCCTACACATATTAAGTGCTCAGTAAAAAGGCAGCTGTTCTATCCTTGACCATTATTGTTACTAATCATGAAGTACTTTTATTAGCAATTAGGATATGAAAACAACATGCTTGAATTTGAGTTTCATGAGTCTATGTAAGCCTTAAACTATACTTTGGCATGATCACAGTTCAAACAAGCAAACCAGTTTGTCTACAAATGAAAGGTCATAGGGACTTTTCTAGTTTGGCTATTTCCTGAAGGGGAAGGGTAGGTCTTGTGCCGGAATCCACCTACAGCCACAAATCCCTCCGCTTTCTTCCACTGGCTGCACTTCACCTGCAGTGTCCTTGGCCCATCCCCCGCCAGCTGTCTCCCTTTGAAGGAAACCATCATTCGCACACCTTTCCCACANTAAACTATACTTTGGCATGATCACAGTTCAAACAAGCAAACCAGTTTGTCTACAAATGAAAGGTCATAGGGACTTTTCTAGTTTGGCTATTTCCTGAAGGGGAAGGGTAGGTCTTGTGCCGGAATCCACCTACAGCCACAAATCCCTCCGCTTTCTTCCACTGGCTGCACTTCACCTGCAGTGTCCTTGGCCCATCCCCCGCCAGCTGTCTCCCTTTGAAGGAAACCATCATTCGCACACCTTTCCCACATGAACAGGCTCTGAGAGGCATGACCCTGCTCTGCTGTATGTTCTGAGCACCTGTGTGGGACTCCTTGCTTGCCTTTGTGACCTTAATTCTTCCTTTAAAACCTTGGCTGACCCTCTGGCAGTGGTCACTGCTGGCCACTGCTGGCTTTTGGCCCCTCCATCTGACTGGAGTCCACAGTGTCCCCTTGCTGGACTAGCTCTGACCTGAGGCAGTCACAGCGTTCATGGCCTCAGTTCAGCGGGCTTGGGCCTCTCCTCAGTCTGGCAGACTCTGAGCCATGTGGCAGTAACAACTAAGAACCCACAAAAAGGAGCCCCCAAACTGGAAACCACACTCTGACCCCTTCCACTGCCACCTCACAGGCTTTTGCTCTAACCTCCATTCCCAGAGGGTCACCAAAAACATGCTGGGCTTTCTGGGTTTCGCTTGTTTTTCTTTTTTTAATCTTTGAAGGGATGACCTTTAGTTGTTTTTTTAAACTGAAAAGAGTCAAAATCAAACTAAAGATTATTGATTTTGTTTAATAATTAACCTCTTAACAGAGCTGATCAAACTGTTTCTTCCAGAATGATATTCTCCATTCTACAGGGACTTTTTCAGAGAATTTATGCTTCCGTGTTGGAGCTGGAATCCAATTCTTGAGCTGCTATGTGTCAGCCTGAGGTCAGAGTTGAGGGCAGGAAGTTAGAAATTGGTTGAGTGCCCCCAACCAGGCTGAGCACGCTTTCCCATCTGAGAGAATATGAGCTTTCTCAGAAGTGGAGGTNTTTCAGAGAATTTATGCTTCTGTGTTGGAGCTGGAATCCAATTCTTGAGCTGCTATGTGTCAGCCTGAGGTCAGAGTTGAGGGCAGGAAGTTAGAAATTGGTTGAGTGCCCCCAACCAGGCTGAGCACGCTTTCCCATCTGAGAGAATATGAGCTTTCTCAGAAGTGGAGGTAAAGCCTCAGAGCAGTAACCATGCTGGCCACTTGCACATACAACCAACAGAAGCACCAAGCCCATCTCTGAGCTTGGCTTCTTTTTCTCCTCCGGTTATTCAACCAGAGCTAGGAAAGCACTGGCCACCCGACTCCAGACATGCCCAGTGTCCAAGACAGAGAACCGCCACCACCAGGGAGGCAGCGCTGGCTGGACAGTCTTCTGGCCCCATTACACGTGAAAATGTCCGCAGGCTTAGTAATTAGCCTCTTCATAGCACCTCGGCCTCTTGTTTGCATTGACCCCTCTCACTAACTGGAAAATCAATCGGATTTGGTTTCCCTGCAAATCCAAATTCTTAAAAAATGATCCCCTGAAGTAAAACCTGGACATTCTCACACTCCCACCTTCAGATTAGCGATTCATTAACCACCGGGCCCCCAGGGGGTCGCATTGCTGCTCACAGAGTGCCTCCTCCGTGCTAAGGTAGAGTGGACAACACAGTGGTATTTCAGGGTCTCTGTCCAGCCCTGACCTCTGTGAGTGACACCACACCAGCCTCACCAACTACATTCTCAGCTTCTGTAAAACTTCTCCCCAGAAAGCCCAGTCTGGTTATGCGTCATACAAGATACACAGCGTGAGATCACACTTTCTGTCAGAGTCATGAGCATGAGGGCAAATATAGTTTTCACTACTATTTCATGTTTAATTACAGAAGCCGCTAGAAACCTAATCAACACTGGGACCAGTATTAAGAAAAATCTATTTCAGTAATTCACATCTTCTCAGAGGGGAGGGAGGAGTGTTTGCAAATATGATGGATTAGGATGGAGAAGCTGTGTAGCTTATAAAGCACAGTTAATATTCTATTATATTCAAAATTTTTAAACTATAATTTTATAAGATGAACTATGGAAGGGGGATGTTTATCGAAAGAGACCATGAGTCATTATAAAATGGGAGGAAAACTGCATCCCTGTAAACCTGGCAATGTTTTGTCTACTTCTTCCCCTCCCCCAGCCTTGGGCCCCTCCCACTAAGAGTCCACAGTTCACAGAACCTTGTCTTGCTCACTTTTCCTCTCCATATTGCAGCCCTTTGCATGCTGTGTTTTGCAAACCCAGCAGTCACAATATGGTTTATTTCCCTTTTGGTTAGGGTTCAGCAACCTTCCAAAAGTGTAGAGCCCAGACACAGACTCCTATAGGCAAAGAGGACCATGACTCACTCACATGACACAGCCAAGAAGCACCTGGAAGGCTCTCATGCACAAAACCTCCCCCACCTCCACATTCGACTAATAAAAGTCTCATCTGAGCTACCCTGCAGATAATGCAAATGCCCTGGGGAAAAGTTCAGCTTCATGGTCACTCACACCTTAGTAAGAATTATTTTTGAATCTTAGATCATCAGAGTTTGAACGACACTTGAGAATCATTTAGAGCAAAATTCCACTCAATAAAGGCTTTTTAAAGAAAATAATAGTCAATCTCTATTTGCATAGTTAACAGTAACAAAAGTTCCCTTCTTGAAAGGGTCTAATCCACTGATGGGCATTTGGAATTTTGTGTGAAAACTCATCCTTATCTTCAGCCCAATTCTGTAGAATCTATTAAGATGGTTCTGCTGCAAGTAAAGGGAATTTCAACTCAAGATGCCTTAAAGAATAAGGACATTTATCTCTCAGAATAGCAAGTCCAACAGTTGGAGAGTTTGGGGGTGACAGACATAGGGATTCAGTAACATCCTCAAAATTTCATGCAAAGATGGGCACAATAAAGGACAGAAACGGTATGGACCTAACAGAAGCAGAAGATTTTAAGAAGAGGTGTAGTCATGTATGGGCGTGAGAGTTGGA
>SJYX01007869.1:85861-97170 GCA_006410675.1 Oreotragus oreotragus | reverse complement strand
TTCATTTTTCCCTTTTCTAGTTGCTTTAGATGCAGAGTTAGGTTATTTATTTGACTTTTTGTCTTGTTTCTTGAGGTATGCCTGTATTGCTATGAACCTTCCCCTTAGATAGCATATTGAAAAGCAGAGGCATTACTTTGCCAACAAAGGTCTGTCTAGTCAAGGCTATGGTTTTTCCAGTGGTCATGTATGGATGTGACAGTTGGACTGTGAAGAAAGCTCAGGGCCAAAGAATTGATGCTTTTGAACTGTGGTGTTGGAGAAGACTCTTGAGAGTCCTTTGGACTGCAAGGAGATCCAGCCAGTCCATTTTGAAGGAGATCAGCCCTGGGATTTCTTTGGAAAGAATGATGCTGAAGCTGAAACTCCAGTACTTTGGCCACCTCATGCAAAGTGTTGACTGATTGGAAAAGACTCTGATGCTAGGAGGGATTGGAGGCAGGAGGAGAAGGGGACAACAGAGGATGAGATGGTTGGATGGCATCACTGACTCGATGGACATGAGTTTGAGCAAACTCCGGGAGTTGGTGATGGACAGGGAGGCCTGGCGTGCTGCAATTCATGGGGTTGCAAAGAGTCGGACATGACTGAGTGACTGAACTGAACTGAACCACAATATGTGAAGAACTGTTACAATTCAGTACTGAGACAGACAATCCAATTAAAAAATGGGCAAAAAATGTGAGCAGACACTTGAATAAAGGTGATAAATAGGTACATTAAAAGACAGTCAACATTATTAGTCATCAAAGAAGTAAAAGTTAAAGCCACGAGGAGATACCATTACATACTCACTAAATGAGTCACTCACTACAATGACTAATACTAAGTGGACAATACCAAGCACTGTTGAGGAAGTGGAGAAAACTGGAGCTTTTATGAGTTTCTGGGCAGAATATGAAATGGGAGAGCTACTTTGGAAAACAGCTTTGTTATTACTTTAAAAGTTTCCTGGTGGGCAGTGGATGAGAATTCACCTGCCAGTGCAGGAGACATGGGTTTGATTCCTGATCTGGGAAGATTCCACACACCGTGGGACAACTAAGCCTGTGTGCTCCAACTACTGAGCCTGAGTTTGCAAATAATGAAGCCTGCGCTCTGCAAAAAGAAGGCACCACAATGAGAAGCCCACACATCACAATAAAGACCCAGTGCAGCCAAAAATAAAAAACAAATAAATAAAAAGATAAAGGAAGTTAAGCATAAAACTGTCCATGTCAACCCCACTGCCAGGGGAAATAAAATATAGATGTACATCAAGGCCCCCATGAAAATGTTTATAGCAGATTCTTTCATAATAACCTCAAATCCAGAACAATCTAAATGTCTGTCCACTGATCAAAGGATAAACAAATTGTGGTGCATCCATACAGTGGCTCACTACTCAGTAACAAAAAGCAACAACTACAGATCACTGCAACAACTACAGATCACTGCAACAACACCAATAAACCTTGCGAGCATTTCGTTACGTGAAAACAGTCAGACACAGAAACCAAGTATGATGTGTTTCAATTCCTATGAGATTCTGGAAAAGGAAAAACTATAAACAAGGAAATCAGATTAATGGGAGCAGCAGTTGGGAGTGGGCAGTTGCAGGGGGATTGACTTTGAAGATAAGAAAACTCTTTGGAGTGACCCAATTTTTCTGTATCTTCATTGTGATGGTGATGAAACAACTGCATTCAAGTGTCAAAACTCATCAAGCTCTATACTTTAAAAAGATAAATGTTACTGTATAGATATTAGAATTCGATAAACTTGACTTTAAAAATTGATGAATACAGGCTTCCCTGGTGGCACAGTAGATGAGAATTCACTGCCAGTGCAGGGGACACGGGCGGGATTCATGGTTCAGAAAGATTCCACATGCCTTGGAGAACTAAGCCCATGTGCCAGTACTACTGAATCCTTGTGTTGCAGCTACTGAAGCCCGTGCACCATAGCCTGTGCTCCTCACCAAGAGAAGCCCCCACAGTGAGAAGCCCACACACTACAACAGAGTAGCCCTTGCTCACTGCAACTAGAGAAAGCCCATGCAAGGCACTGCAACTAGAGAAAGCCCACGCAAGGCACTGCAACTAGAGAAAGCCCACGCAAGGCATTGCAACTGGAGAAAGCCCACGCAAGGCATTGCAACTGGAGAAAGCCCATGCAAGGCAACAAAGACCCAGTGTAGCTAAAAATAAATGAAATTTAAAAATTGATGAATAAAATTGATCAGAGCATAGAAATTCTATATTCTCCTATTCCCCCCAAAACATTACTGGGACAGATTATATGCTAATTGCTCTTCATATGGCTAAAACCTACTCATGTATGCCTATAGTGTTTCATGGAGACCACAGCTATATTTTACATGGTGAAGAAAAAGAAGTAGGGAAAGATGAGAAATACTTCTAGCCCGGATATTTGGAATTTAAAAATGAGAACAGTTTATTTTATTCACACAAAAGGAAGCCCTGCCTTTCTCCTTCGACTGGAATGGAAAAGCGATGGGAACTGGAGCAGCATTTCGGACCATGAAATGGAAACTATTTGTGGAGGATTACAAAGTGAAAATACAGAGGGAGTTTGGGCCAGGCTTGGTTGACTTCATAAAGGAAACAACATGGATCTTTATGAGGGAGAAAGAAATATCAGCCTTGTTTAAGTCATCATTAAATTTAGTCTTTGTTACTCCAGCCAAACAGATCCCCTAATTAGTATTTTGTTTGTTTATATGTATTTGTATAACTGATTCACTTTGCTGAACAACAGAAACTAACACGAACATTATAAAACAAAGGTACTCCAAACAAACAAACAAACAACTCTGTTGTTGAAGTCAGAGAGGCCAGTTGCCCTTCACAGTGACTGGGTAACCAAGGTATGGGCAGACTGTGGAGGGCTGACCACCCTGTGCCTCCACTGGGGTGACTGGGCTGATTCAGGTCAGCAGTGGCAACGACTGGAGTAGGAAATGGCAACCCACTCCAGTACTTTTGCCTGGAAGATCCCATGGACAGAGGAGCCTGGTGGGCTACAGTCCACGGAGTCGCAAAGAGTCGGACACGACTGAGCACACACACATACGTGTCTTACCTGAAAGTAAGCTTTCTGTAAAACGTTTGAAAAGTTTAAAAATGTATCAATAGGTGGCAGCCTAGTCATTCTGTTAAAATCAATCATTGCAGTCGTAGACTGTTTTTATAAGCCCGTAAGGGCCAGAAGGTGGCTCTCTCTGATACGTGAAGTTCCTCCCTGCTTCCTTTAGGCCCAGCCTGACTCCTTGCAGGAAACTGTGGATATTGTGTATCATAATATACCAAGTGCACATCTCTATTAGAAACCAAAACCACTTATACCCACACAGTTTATTATTCCGTTCAGTTCAGTTCAGTTGCTCAGTTGTGTCCGACTCTGCAGC
Organism: Oreotragus oreotragus; assembly: GCA_006410675.1. Taxonomy (NCBI): domain Eukaryota; kingdom Metazoa; phylum Chordata; class Mammalia; order Artiodactyla; family Bovidae; genus Oreotragus; species Oreotragus oreotragus. Next base: position 93,761 of record SJYX01007869.1, on the reverse strand, counting down.
CCCATGGTCTGCAGCAGGCCAGGCTTCTCTGTCCATCACCAACTCCCGGAGCTTACTCAAACTCATGTCCATCGAGTTGGTGATGCCATACAACCATCTCATCCTCTGTCGTCCCCTTCTCCTCCCTGTATTATTTACTATGTATTATTTATTATTGTCTTCACCAAGTCTTTGCTGTTCTAGGAAACTCCTGCAAAATCAGACTTCTTCCCAGTAGGTGGCATCAAACAGCTGTTTACTCCCCAGGACTCTCAGGAAAACTGCTGTCCACCAATCTTTAATTATTACTCTTTCATAATCTTTCAAATTGTTATCAAGTCTTCATATTGAAAGGCTCACCTTAAACAAAACCCTCAAAATGTCATAAGTATCTGGACTTTGCCCCTGGCTTTGAGCTGCTACTAGACTTAATCCAGGTAGTTATGTATGTCCTTTATGGTGGTGAGCAAGCAACTGGACTTTACCTGATTAACTGTTGTGCTGTGTGTTAGTCACCCAGTCGTGTCTGACTCTTTGCGACACCATGTTTTTAGCCCACCAGGCTCCTCTCTCACAGGATTTTTCTGGGCAAGAATACTGGAGTGGGTTGCCAGTCCCTTCTCAAGGGGATATTCCTGACCCAGGGATCGAGAGGCCTCACAATGGAGGCAGATTCTTTGTCACCGAGCCAACAGAGAAGCCCTGCTTGATTAAAAATTTATTTCATTGGTAACTGAGAAGAGCCAGCATTTGTCAATGTATGTAACCCTGAGCACTCAGGGGTTTTCCAGGGTTTTGCTGTTCCAAATGTAAGGTCTGTTAAAAGGCAGAGCCTCGGGTCCCACCCCAATCCCATAGAACCAGGCTCTGCACTTTAACACAGTGTCCTGTTGATGCTGTGCTTCCTTCAGGCAATGAAGTCCGAAGTGTGTCATTCTCAGGGCATTATCTCATTCTCTTCTAAAAAATGAGTGCAAACCTAACTTTTTGTTTCTTTTATTTTTAGTTGAAGTGTATCTAGTTAGCATGAAAACCAACAGAATAGAAAAAAGATGCAAAGGATGGATGGAATTTTGAGTATTTAGAGAAACATACCTGCTGAAGTCATTTAAATATTAGAAAAAAAAAAAACCCTCTGCCAGTGTTTCCTGGGAGATACCTATGAAACAATGGATGATGAGTGGTATATCATAATGTATGGAGCCATAATCAACAGGGGCTTCCTTTGTGGGGTAAAGAATCCACCTGCAGTGCAGGAGATCTGGGTTTGATCCCTGGGTTGGCAAGATCCCCTGAAGAAGGGAAAGGTTACCCAGCCCAGTATTCTGAATTCCATGGACTGCATAGTCCATGGGGTCGCAAAGAGTCGGACACGACTGAGCGACTTTCACTTCACTCACAGTCAACAAGCACATGAAAATATGTTCAACATCACTAATTATCAGGATAATGCAAGTCACAACTGCAACATGACTTCAAACCTGTCAGAACGGCCATCATTGGAAACACAAAAAATAACAAGTGTTGGTGAGGATGTAGAGAAAAGAGTATCCTTATGCACTGTTAGTGGGAATGTGAACACAGTAGCAACTATGGAAAACAATATGGAGGTTCCTCAAAAAACTAAAAATAGAATTACATATGATTCAGCAATTCCACTTTTGGGTATTTATTGGGAAGAAACAAAAAGACTAATTCAGAAACATATATGCAGTCCAATGTTCATTGCAGCGTCATTCACAATAGTCAAGATATGGAAGCAGTCTAAGTGCCCATTGACAGATTGATAACGATATGATATATACACACACATAAATATATGTGTGTGTGCAGTGTCACTCCATCGTGTCCAGCTCTTTGCAATCCCATGAACTGTAGCCTGCCAGTCCTCTCTGTCTATGGAATTTTCCAGGTAAGAATACTGGAGTGGGTTATCATTTCCTCCTCCAGGGGATCCTCCCCACCCAGGGATCAAACTCTCATCTCCCATGTCTTCTGCATTGGCAGGTAAATTCTTTGCTACTGAGCCACCCGGGGAAGCCTTATTATATTAATATATATAGATAGATAAGTATTACTCAGCCATAAAAAATTCTTGCCATTTGTAACAATATGGATCAACCTAGAGGATACATGTTAAGTGAAACAATTCAGAGAAATATGACTTCACTTATATGTGGAATCTACAAAACAAAACAAATAAACAAATGCAATAAAACAGAAAGAGACTCAAAGGTACAGAAAACAAACAGATGGTCACCGTGGGAAAGGGGGGAGAGGAATGAATGAAACAGGTGAAGGGATTAGGAGGTACACATTTCCAGTTATAAGATAACTATCACAGGGATGCAAAGAATGGCATAGGGAATAGTCAATAATATGGTAATAACTTTGGGTGGTGTGGTGATAGGAGGTAAATAGACTCATAGTGGTGATCATTTCTCAATGAATAAAAATAAATTCACTCTGTTGTACACCTGAAACTAATACATTTTAAAAAAAAATATTTTTTTTTTAAAGAAAATAGAGCCATGGGTTTTGATTTCCTAGATATAGTGCTTAATCCACAGGCACATTAAGGCAGTTACTGATGCAAGTTATTTTCTGAAAAGTTTTAAATTTGGATTTGTTATTTACCTCCTACTCTACTATGTCTTGTATTTGTCTCTTTTTTGAGATGTGAGCTCTGTTGCTTTAGAGAGTTCTGCTGGTACACAGAGCAGACGTAGGGGAAAGAATATGGTATTTGAGACCAGAGGATGTTCAAGAGGCAGGGGACATAGGCATACCCACGGCTGATTCATGTAGATGTTTGGCAGAAAACAAACACAATTCTGTAAAGCAATTATCCTTCAGTTAAAAATGAAAATAAACTTAATTAAAAGAAAAAAATCAGAAGACATAGATTAAGCTCACAGTTTTGCCATTTCCTGGCTGTGTGACTTGCAGTTTTCCCCTTAACCTCTCTGAGCCTTGTCTTCTCATCCTAAAATGAAGATGTATTCTATGTATGAGGGCTGATTTGAGAATCAAGGGAGATAAAGTTTGTGATAAAATGTTTAAAACAATCTTTGCACTTATGGTCATTCATCTTAAGCACACAGCATCCACTTATTACCAGGCAAAACAATAATTAATATTAATGAATTAACTAACACAGCACATCAGTTTAATAGGGATGGAAAGGAAAGGTCAGAGATTCTAGGGATAATGGTTTACCATACAAAAAACTATCATGTTTGTAAATTTTGGCAACTTTAGAGTTGTGATAAGAATGTGATTTTGGTCAGGGCTATCATATCTCACACTCCACATTAGCTGTCTACCTAATTCTGTGTCAGAAAGGCCACATCCCATTTGTTCAAGGTATTAAATCACAATCAGACTCGTCTGCTACTGAATTTCCTTTCTCCAAGTCAGCCTCTCTGAAAATTACACACTCATTTTTTTTTTTTCTTCCTCTTGCTACCTTGTTTTCTGCCACCAAGACTGGTGCTGTGCATTCACCAAGGCTTGTCTACAAATTTTTGGGCCTCCTTTTCCCTGGTGGCTCAGACGGTACTGCGTTGTCTACAATGCGGGAGACCTGGGTTCCATCCCTGGGTCGGGAGGATCCGCTGGAGAAGGAAATGGCAATCCACTCCAGTACTATTGCCTGGAAAATCCCATGGACAGAGGAGTCTGGTAGGCTACAGTCCATGGGGTTCGTAAAGAGTCTGACACGACTGAGCGACTTCACTTTCACTTTCATGTTATGCAGAAAAGAACAGAGCGGAGTCCTGCCAGAACTGCCCATGTGAGTGGACGCCCACGGGGAAGAGCTGTATTTCGTTTGTGCATTTCACAGCTTGGTGCGGTGCCTCAGCCACTGTGACAGCACCATACCCAACGGGATCCATAGGGGATCTTACACACATCACTGTTAATGAATTTTGGTGTGACTCAGTCAGAGAAAACCAGCAGAAGTGGGAAACAGGGACTTGGAGTTTCGGTTCTGTCTTTATTCTGCGGTGTGACAGACTAGGAAGCCCAGAGTCCTAGCACCATACCCAACGGGATCCATAGGGGATCTTACACACATCACTGTTAATGAATTTTGGTGTGACTCAGTCAGAGAAAACCAGCAGAAGTGGGAAACAGGGACTTGGAGTTTCGGTTCTGTCTTTATTCTGCGGTGTGACAGACTAGGAAGCCCAGAGTCCTGGGGTGGGTTTGAGTCCTGACTTCAGTGATTAGCTGTCTTGGCCTTGGGTGATTTACTACTTCTCTTGACCTAAATTTCCTCAAGTAAGCACTGGATTAGATTCTAAGATGCCTTTTAGCAATACAGTCTTCTACTTTCTCTGGAACTGGCATAGTCCAGAACTGTCCTAATCACTCAGCGATTGCCCCTGGAAAGAGATGATTGCTTTGAGGGCCATTCCAGGGCAGCCATTTCCAGAGCAAGTGACCTGGGAAAGCAGCCGGTGGTGGTAGAAAAGATCTGGGTCTTAGAGTGACGCCATCAGCCCGCAGTGTGTCCGCCAACGCCAGCCCTGACCCTGTGCATCCTGTGTTTCTCAGTGAATGTCCTTGTTTTAATGTCTAGATGAGAGAGTCTGCTCCTCTGGTTCCTTTTCCAAACCATCCTTTGGACTGCCACAAGAATTATCTTTGGAAAATGCAAATAAGACCACGATAAAAACAAATGCTAGATAAACATATGTTATCTACTTTGTAATTAAGCACTCCTTGAAAAACAAAGAAAATGGATAAGATGGTATACCAAAAAAATTAAAAAATTTTTTTATTTACTTGGCTGAGCGAAGTCTTAGTTGCGGCATGCAGCATCTAATTTCTGGACCAGGGATCGAACCTGGGCCCCCTGCATTGGGAGTGCAGAGTCTTAGCCACTGGATGGTAAATTAGCCTAAGATGGTAAATTCTACATTATGGGCTTTTAAAAACCACAGTTCTTAAGTATTTCTCTCAGAGGGAATCAAGGAAGACTTCACTGAGAAGATAACATCTAAGCTGTATCTTGAAACATGAATAAGAGTTTCCCAGGCAGAGACAATTGTGGAGTCAGGATAGTCAGTATTTCACAGAAAATATAGCATGTGCAAAGATTGTTGTTTAGTCACTAAGTCATGTCTGATCCCATGGACTATAGCCCACCAGGCTCCTGTGTCCATGGGATTTCCCAGGCAAAAATACTGGACTGGAATACATTTCCTTCTCCAGGTGATCTTCCCAACCCAGGGATCAAACCTGTGCTTCTCCTGCTTGGCAGGCAGATTCTTTACCACTGAGCCACATGTGCAAAGATAAAGAGATGGAAATATATGTCACATACTTGGGAATGATAAGTGGTTCCATGTGGTCAGTCCCTCAAGTGAACCCATGATTTTGGTAAGAAATAAATTAGGAAAAGTGGGTAGGGATAGACTGAGACAGGTTTTTATGTTTTACCCTGGCATTTGGCCTTATTCCTGTGGACAGTAGAAAGCCATTAAGGAGGGGGAGTACATGATTAGATTTATCAGACTCACAGCAGATCAGGTAGCAGCCTTTCAACACTGGAACACTGGATGCAGTGCTGAAGATGCTGCAGCCAGTGTGGATCTCAGGATGAACCTGGGTCTTAGGTGTGGCCTTTCTCCTGCGTGGGGACTCCTGCCTCTATGTTTTAAGACCCTGAAGCACTGTTGGCTGTAGTCAGAGGAGGAGTAATTAGTTGATAGTGCATGTTGGGGTAAGTATGGTCTTTCTCTGCTAATGGCGAAAATGAGATGCCCACTCATGGAAAATAGTTTTAAACTAGTACAAAGGTTAGCTATAATACCCCCCCCCCATATATAGTATGTACATATACAATGTTTAAAATGTCAATTTTTAAACTTTTCTCTCATGGTTAAATTTTTTCAAAGATCCCCTTACTTTGTTATCCAACTTTACTAAAGAATCACCTGCGGAGGTGCTTCCCTAGTGGCTCAGTGATAATGAATCTGCCTGCCAATGCAAGAGACATGGGTTCAATCCCTGGTCCAGGAGGACCCCACATGCTGTGGAGCAACAGAATCCCTGAGACACAACTACTGAGCCTGTGCTCCAGAGCCTGGGAGCTGCAACTACTGAACTCAAGTGCAGCTGCAGCTGCTGAAGTCTGTGCACCCTAGAGCCTATGCTCCACAACGAGAGAAGCCATCACAATGGGAAGCCTGCATGCCACAACTAGAGACAAGCCTGTGTGGAAATGAGGACCCAGCACAGGCAAAAATAAATACGTAAATCAACAAAGTTATATTAGAAAAATTTGTATAGAAAAGAATCACTTGAGGAGGCTGTTAGAAACAGCCTGTAGATTCTTTGGTTCAACACTCTGAAGTAGGGCTCAGAAATTCCTATTTTCAGCAAGTCACCCTGTGGATTTGAAATAAGGAGTATTTGCTGACTGAGTTACAGGGTGGAACCCAGGCTTCCTAACAGGACTCTCAGGGCCCTTCATCTCTCTCTGGCTTCCCAGTAAATCTCCAGTCTTGAAATGTGTGATCTTGACTCACCAGACCCATTATTTTCCTTAAAAAAAATCAATTTTTATTGGAGTACAATTGCTTTACAATGTTGTGTTAGTTTCTAACAGCAAAATGAATCAGCCATACACATACACATATCCATTCCCTTTTGTTTTTCCTTCCCATTCAGGTCACCCCAATGCATTAAGCAGAGTTCCCAGTACTATACAGCAGGTTCTCTTTAGTTACCTAGTTTTACACATATATCAGTATGTGTAATCAAGAAAAATCAGAGATACCAAGGGAACATTTCATGCAAAGATGGGCTCGCTCAATAAAGGACAGAAATGGTATGGACCTGACAGAAGCAGAAGATATTACGAAGTGGAAACAATACACGGAAGAACTGTACAAAAAAGATCTTCACGACCCAGATAATCACGATGGTGTGATCACTCACCTAGAACCAGACATTCTGGAATGTGAAGTCAAGTGGACCTTAGGAGGCATCACTATGAACAAAGCTAGTGGAGGTGATGGAATTCCAATTGAGCTAATTCAAATCCTAAAAGATTTTGCTGTGAAAGCACTGCACTTAATATGCCAGCAAATTGGGAAAACTCAGCAGTGGCCACAGGATTGCAAAAGGTCAATTTTCATTCCAATCCCAAAGAAAGACAATGCCAAAGAATGCTCAGACTACCACACAAATGCACTCATCTCACACGCTAGTAAGTAATGCTCAAAATTCTCCAAGCCAGGCTTCAGCAATACGTGAACCGTGAACTTCCGGATGTTCAAGCTGGTTTTAGAAAAGGCAGAGGAACCAGAGATCAAATTGCCAACATCCACTGGATCATGGAAGAAGCAAGAGAGTTCCAGAAAAACATCTATTTCTGCGTTATTAACTATGTCAAAAGCCTTTGACTGTGCGGATCACAATAAACTGTGGAAAATTCTGAAAGAGATGGGAATACCAGACCACTTGACCTGCCTCTTGAGAAAACTGTATGCAGGTCAGGAAGCAACAGTTAGAACTGGACGTGAAACAACAAACTCGTTCCAAATAGGAAAAGGAGTACATCAAGGCTGTATATTGTCACCCTGTTTATTTAACTTATATGCAGAGTACCTCATGAGAAACGCTGGGCTGGAAGAAGCACAGGCTGGAATCAAGATTGCCAGGAGAAATATCAATAACCTCAGATATGCAGATGACACCACCTTTATGGCAAAAAGTGAAGAAGAACTAAAGAGCCTCTTGATAAAAGTAAAAGAGAAGAGTGAAAAAGTTGGCTTAAAGCTCAACATTGAGAAAAAGAAGATCATGGCATCTGGTCCCATCACTTCATGGCAAATAGATGGGGAAACAGTGGAAACAGTGGCTGACTATTTTTCTGGGCTCCAAAATCACTGCAGATGGTGAT
>SJYX01007869.1:37270-76624 GCA_006410675.1 Oreotragus oreotragus | reverse complement strand
CTGTTTCCCCATCTATTTCCCATGAAGTGATGGGACCAGATGCCATGATCTTCATTTTCTGAATGTTGAGCTTTAAGCCAACTTTTTTACTCTCCTCTTTCACTTTCATCAAGAGCCTTTTTAGTTTCTTTTACTTCATTCTTATAGCAAAACAGCTTTACTCCTAAATCAACTCCTTGTTTTGGTCTTTGCCCTAAACAAGTGGATTGAAACCACAGAAGTCGTAAACAAGAGGATTGAAATTGTATCAAAATAATACACAGCAAGGTTGTTATGGATGTTTCATTAGCCCTTGAAATTGACATTAAATAGCTCTGTGTTTTTGGATAAGTTACTTCTCTTGTGCCTGCCTCAGCTTCCTCATCCGGCCTCGATTGCACAGGATATGTGACAATTTCCTTCATTCTGTTAGTTCTCCGAGTTTCTCATCCTCTCACCTTGCCCCTGAGATCTAGTTTAGCTCTGATTTTCCCCTTTACCTCTTCCTTACCTTCTAATAGATTTTATTGAATTTCCATCTTCCTCTCATCTTCACCTTCCCCATCCTTCAGTTTATGTCCTCAATGGAGGAAAACTAGTTTTAAAGCCAAAACATAACTAACAGCTAGCTGGATTTGTTAATACTCATATTCTTCTAGAGTGTACTTTATGAGCTAAAGATATATTTCATGTTTTTCATTATATGTGGGTATTTCCTTTCTGAGTCATTTTGGTTTTATTTATTTCTGATTATTTCAAGCAAGAGGACATGGTCATAATGATTTGGATTAATCTCTAATGCTTTGTACTAGCCTTTCTTACAAATCCTTCCATTGAATTACTAAACTGGTTATCTCTGCTCAATTCCCAGTAGGTACTTAATATTTGTTACACTTAATACTTTTAATACTTGTAAATAGGTACTTAGTAATCATTATTGGAAAGTGACAGCTATATTTAATGATTCTAATAATCTTTCCCCTTTTGCCTTCTGTAAAGAAAGGAAAATTGCCTGCCATTCCAGTTTTACCAGGATCAAGCCATCAGCCACTGTAGTCACTCAGGACAATGCACCCTGTAGGGAATTCAAGATGGAGGAAAATAGGAAGAACTCTGTGCTCTGGATATTGTCTTAGATAGTTATGATGCACATCTGAGGAAAAATTTGGATGACCCCAGATTCTTGCCATTTCTCATACGTTGAAAAGAACTAAAACCCATTAACTTGAGATGTCTGTTCTTTTGATTAGCAGTACTCTTTTGATGTTCAACTACAAGTTTTTTCCCCCCAGTGAAATATTAATATATATATCCTGACTCCTCCCTTTCCTGTTTGGAGCAGTTCCTCAGGGTTATCTGAGAGGCTGTCTCCTGGGCTCAAGAGTCTTCAATAAGGTCCCCAAATATTTAAAATAGATACCCAACAAAGACTTACTGTGTAGCACTGAGAACCCTGCTTAATATTCTGTAACAATTTAATTGGGAAAAGAATTTGAAAAAAGAATAAATACATGTATATGTGTAACTGAATCACTTTGTTGTACAACTGAAACTAATACAATATTGGTTAATCAACTGTTACTGTGGGTGCTCAGTTATGCCATTTCCTACTCCAGGGGACCTTCCTGACCCAGAGACTGAACTTGTGTCTTGTGTCTTCTGCAGTGGTAGGTGAATTCTTTACCACTGCACCACCTGGGAAGCCAATCAACTATACTCCAATATAAAATAAAAAGTTAAAAAAACACTCAACTTGCAACTGTTAGGTTGTGTGTTTTTCTTTTGATCAACAGTTTTTGTTATTCTTGACGTGCTTTGAAATCTTTGATTTGGCCCCTTAATGACTCCTACTCATTCAGCCTCTGGTGACTTTTCCAGTGAATTTTAGTGGCTCATCTATCAATTCTCCTTCTCCACTGGAAAGTGGAGAAATGGCCCAGGCCTGAGTTTTACCTTACCTTAGTGCAGAGGAGCCAGGAAGGCTACAGTCCATGGGGTCACAAAGAGTTGGACACAACTGAGTATGCACACATTGCAATAAGAATAAATTTGGACAATAAATATGCCAATAAAAATGACAATAAGTTTGGTCAGTGGATAGAGCTGGACCATGAGAATGGTCTTATGAGAGTGGTCCAGTTGTTTGTACTAGTGAAATCTAAACCTCTCAGTTATTTCAGTTTTTTCTTTTCTCCCCGAGGAAATTTTCATTCCTGACAAGAGAAATTTGACTGGACAAATAGCAGGAAAAAGGCATTTGTTCCTTAAATGGGAAGAATTAATTCTCTCAGTCACACAAGTATTGCAGCAAAGGCTATAAACTGTCCAGTATCATAGCCATGAGCAGTAGTTAACTGTATAAATTAATTAAAATTAAAGAAAATGAAAAATGCAAGTACTCAATGTCCACCTGTGATGAATGACTTACAGCACAGATAGAGGAATTTCCAGATGGTGGAAAGCCATGGATGTGCCCTCTGCTCCTGTCTCAGAGTGAGGGCAATGGGAGAAAGGCTTACCCTAGATTTTGCTGAAATGCTTGGTCTCTGGCTTGTATTTGCTTGATTGCCTTTTATTTCATGTCTTCTGCATGAGACAGCGCCCACAGATTGAGACACATAGGTGGAGAATTCAGTGACATTTGGGAACAGGATTTCAGTTGGGAGTTCACCAAAGAGTCATTTGAACTTTTGAGTGAAGAGTCCAGAAAAGAACCTATTGAGAAATCCAAAGAAAAGTCAGAATAGCTCTAAATTAACTCCAGTAAGGAGTACAGTTGGAAAGGCAATCCTGATTGATTATGAATGGGAGGATAAGCAGTAGCCTACTTGGGAATCCAATGGATGAGGAAGAGAAAAAAAATAAAAATAGGAAAATTAATAAGTAAATTCCTCTTTTGAATACTGTTTTCAGGAGTGAAAGATTTTAAATCTCTCTTTATGGGCTTTAGTGGGATTACAGCCATAGCATTATGCCCTTGGGGCTTGGGCCTTGGTGATACACTGCTCCGTCCAACCAGAGGACAGCTGAAAAATCAGACCTTTATCCTGCTGTCTCATGGGGAAAGGCCGCTTGGCTGCACTGTGGAAACTAAGGCCCTGTGCTTCATGGGGCAGCTGGAGGGTGCCCAGGACCTAGATCAACTGGCTACAGAATCTGATTTCATTCTCGTGGACCATATTGTCAAAGGAGATCCCGATGCCACAGTGGACAAATGGGGTCTTTTTTTTTTTTTTTTGTCTTTATTATTATTATTTTACTTTACAATATTGTATTGGTTTTGCCACACATCAACATGAATCCACCATGGTTATACACGTGTTCCCAATCACGAACCCCCTTCCCACCTCCCCACCCACCCCACACCATCCCTCTGGGTCATCCCAGTGCACCAGCCCCAAGCATCCTGCAGCCTGCATCGAACCTAAACTGGCGATTCATTTCTTCTATGATATTATACATGTTTCAATGCCATTCTCCCAAATCATCCCACCCTCTCCCTCTCCCACAGAGTCCAAAAGACTGTTCAATACATCTGTGTCTCTTTTGCTGTCTTGCATACAGGGTTATCGTTACCATCTTTCTAAATTCCATATATATGCGTTAGTATACTGTATTGGTGTTTTTCTTTCTGGCTTACTTCACTCTGTATAATAGGCTCCAGTTTCATCCATCTTATTAGAACTGATTCAAATGTATTCTTTTTAATGGCTGAGTAATACTCCATTATGTATATGTACCACAGCTTTCTTATCCATTCATCTGCTGATGGACACCTAGGTTGCANATACAGGGTTATCATTACCATCTTTCTAAATTCCATATATATGCGTTAGTATACTGTATTGGTGTTTTTCTTTCTGGCTTACTTCACTCTGTATAATAGGCTCTAGTTTCATCCACCTCATGGGGAGGGAAGTGGGAGGAGGGATCAGCTTGGGGAGCACATGTACACCCATGGCAGATTCAAGTCGATGTACAGCAAAACCAGTACAATGTTGTAAAGTAAAATTAATTAATTAAAAAATAAAATAATAATAATAAAAAGAGCCCAGTGATCATGGGCCTCTCCATTGCTTCTATTAGCTCCTGGTCTTTTGATGATCCCTTAGCCATGGGCCTCAGCTCATAGAAGAAGAGCCTGCACACCTACAACTCTGCAGAGTTAAAGGAGAAAGAAAACATATGCTTATTGAGCTCCTACAATATTTGAGCACCAAGGACTGGAGACATGAATCTATCCAATCTGAAACCTCTTTGCTCAACAGCTAAAAATGCAAACCTCTTCCTCATCCCTGTTCTTATTGATGCTGTTGACGGGGGTGAGCTGGCACAGGAAGAAAGAGTTGGAAATTTCCTTGTTAATTTCAGCTTTGTAGATGATTCAGATTGCCCCACCCCCCAAAAAAAAATTCACCTTGGGTCAAAAGCATATGGACAAATTATTTGTGCAGATTAAATAATCCAGATGGCTATCTGAGTTACTGAAGCAGAAAAGAAAACAGTTTCATCATAGATGGAGCCAATTCAGTAAATTCAGGAAATAACAGATTTCTTTACCTTGCATGACCTGATTTCTTCTCTTCTTCATTTGGCTGGCTTAATTTTACTGTGCAATTGCCAAACCTTCACTTCACTTGGGCTATTTAAATAGTCACAATGTCGCCTTTTTATATAAAAGATTAACAAATAAACAACTAAAATTTGATGGAGAAGAATGACATGTGGAATAAAGGATTAATCAGTTCCGTCACTCTCATTTGGGCAGCAAAATCAAGCCTCTTGTTTGGGGGAATACTGCTGGATGGGATAGTTTCCACATTGCCAGGCTGTTTTTCTTTTTAATATCACAGCTGACTTGCCGTGGTGGAGGCTGCTACAAACTGTTGGCACTATCACTAGTTACAAAGTGTGTTTGCCAAACTTCTCAGGGTAGAAGGAGCTGTGCTGTGTTCTTTAATGGTGGGCTACTTCTGCCAGGGAAAAGACCAGCACAGGAAAGAGCCTTATTCATCTTCTCCCCTTCGCCTTCTTGTGGCCTGAGCAAAGCGAATGTGTCAGATTGTGTGGAAAACACTAGTAGGAATTTCTATGTTCCTCTCTATCCAATACTGCTGTTGGAAACTTTCAGCAGGTGTTTCCACCACTGACTTTCTCTTATCCTTGTCCCTTGGTGCACATAGCCACAGAATCTTGGGAATATGCCGATGGCTCACCTGTTCCATTGCTGTGTTTGAAAAATACAAAGGACAATGGGTACCAGATGCTTTTGAATCCATCTTTAATAATCAAACACTCCTGTCAGTTCTCTTCTAAGTAGCAAAAATGTAAAATCAGAGGGACCTAGACAAAGTTTCAAAGTGTAATTCTAGCTCACTCCTGGAAACTCTCACAGCAGTGCACTCACTGTATTCCACGGAAAATAATTATACTGTCTTTTTTTTTTTTTCCTGTCCCCATTCACAGATGTCAATACATGGTGAGTGGTTTCCAGAAATTTACTTCATTTGCAACTAAAAGCAAGAAGAGAAGGCAACCCAAGACACCCTGGCATCCTGACAGCTCAGCACTCTCAACTAAGAACACAGCTCCATGCCAGTCACCTCCTGGGTGTCAAGGCAAGAAAGCAAGGACATATTATTTAGGACACATTTAAAAATAAGAATTAAGCTGTCACAGTACTTAAATTTTCTCCCTTTCTAAGCTCTCTAACCCAACCTCTCCCATTAGGTGAAAAGATTCAGAGTTAAAGGTGAATAAAAATGCAATATTTTAATTCACTTTCAGAATTCCTTGGGAGAATCACATTTTTTTGAGTATAAAAAAAGAAGAGATCCCTTCTTAAAACTGACTACTGACATTAGTGAATAACAAGATCAGAGGGAAGAAAGGGCTGAGTGCTATGACCATCATACAATTTTACTCTTAGTTTTGCAGTTAACTTGACTCTATTTTTCATTCATTTGCACATGCATTCAGTGTTGAGAATTCACACTGGCCTCTGAAATTAAATTCTAGGTAATTTTATTGCACTCTTACCATGAACCAGATACTGCTCAAAATGCTTTACTTATGTTACTGTATTAAATCCTCACTAAATGCTATGAGATAGGTACTATTCTTATCCTCTTTTTCCAGAGAGAAAATGCAAACTTTGAGAGGTTAAGAAATTTGCCAAAGGAAACCCAGTTGGCAGGTGTAGAGGAAGACTGTGAACTGAGGCAGTCTTAACTTCAGAGCTAACATTCTAAACAGCCCACCCACCCAATAGCTAGTTGGTGGGGTAGTATTAGAACAGGACCTAGAGAAGCCAGGTGGCTACCCAACAAGCCACTTCTGCTTCTGAAGGGTTTATTTTTATACCCTATTGCCTTCTTTACAGGAGAGTTTTGGAATGAACACGGGAAGTGACCTACTGGCAAGAAGAAACAGATGACTCCCGTTGAACAGGGAGGAGGGTGAGAAACCCTTTTGAGTCACAAGAATACCATTTTTTCACACCAGTGGAGGTCATTAACTGCATCACAAGAGAGAAATGGATTTTGAGAGGTCACATGGAGAAGAGTCCCATGTTTGAGGAGGATACTCTGCTGCCAGAAAAGTGATCTAACAGAAGTTTTGCTGCAGAAAGGCTAGTTTTACTGAACCTTGCCCAGGAGCATATGCTTTATGAAGTTGACCAGATAGCCTGTTTGGGCAGACCTTTCTAGATACTTTAATGACCCTGAAGTGTGTCCTGCAAGTCTCCTGGAGTAGGTGCATATGGTTCCAGGTACTCTGTTGACAAGCTGTAAAGGGCTTTAAGCTACCCTGTGTGTTGTCATTGTTTTTTAGTCGCTAAGCCATGTCCAGCTCTTTTGTGACTCCGTGGACTGTATCCCACCAGGCTCCTCTGTGCATGGAATTTCCCAGGCAAGAAAACTGAGATGGTTTGCCACTTCCTTCTCCAGGGGATCTTCCTGACTCAGGGATCAAGCCTATGTCTCCTGCATTGGCAGACAGGTTCTTTACCACTGAGCCACCAGGGAAGCCCTTCCTTATGTGTTACCAATTTGTAAATTGTCCGGGTTGCCAAATAAGTAAGTCAGAGGGTTTGGTGGTCTGGCAATAACTCAAAGCTCTATATTCCTCTTCTGTCTTGGATTCATTTATTCCAACAGCTTTTCTTGAGTGTTTCTTTGGGCCAATTACTAAGGGTCCCCAGACAAACAAGGCATGATCCTTTGCATCAAAGAACGTGTAGTGAGGAGATTTGAAGCCCCATAACCTCTGGGAGAGAGCTTCCTGTCCTCTGCTCCTCTTCACTTAGGCTGGGCATGAGGTAGAAAAAATGAGTTTTCCCTTTTCTCTTTTATCTGATGCTTTGTTGCTTAGGTACCATCTCTAACCTCCTACTTGACTGGTTGATGACTTTATCTTGATCCAGTGTTAGACAATTTCCAAGTGCTAATAAAAAATAAAAGTAACTTACACCATGAAAGCTCTGCATGTGGCACACATGTGACAACCCTTTGAAGTAGTTTCTGTTAATGTCCTTATTTTCTACAGAAGAGTATTGAGACACAGGACGTTAAAATAAAGATGAGCCCAAAGTTAAAATGTTAATCAGTTTCTCTTCAAAACACATTGTAACAACCACTGCTATACAGCTGTGAAAAGAAGACACTGCTATATAGCTATGAAAAGAAGAGAAGTGAAAAGCAAAGGAAAAAAGGAAAGATATTCCCATTTGAATGCAGAGTTCCAAAGAATAGCAAGGAGAGATTAAAAAAACCTTCCTCAGAGATCAATGCAAAGAAATAGAGGAAAACAACAGAATGGGAAAGACTAGAGATCTCTTCAAGAAAATTAGAGATACCAAGGGAACATTTCATGCAAAGATGGGCTCAATAAAGGATAGAAATGGTATGGACCTAACAGAAGCAGAAGATATTAAGAAGAGGTGGCAAGAACACACAGAAGAACTGTACAAAAAAGATCTTCACAACCAAGATAATCACAATGCTGTGACCACTCACTTAGAGGCAGACATCCTGGAATGTGAAGTTAAGCGGGCCTTAGAAAGCATCATTACAAAGCTAGTGGAGGTGTTGGGATTCCAGCTGAGCTATTTCACATCCTGGAAGATGATGCTGTGAAAGTGCTACACTCAGTATGCCAGCAAATTTGGAAAACTCAGCAGTGGCTACAGGACTGGAAAAGGTCAGTTTTCATTCCAATCCCAAAGAAAGACAATGCCAAAGAATGGTCAAACTACTGCACAATTGCACTCATCTCACATGCTAGTAACGTAATGCTCAAAATTCTCCAAGCAAGGCTTCAGCAATACATGAATCATGAACTTTCAGATGTTCAAGCTGGTTTTAGAAAAGGCAGAGGAACCAGAGATCAAATTGCCAACGTTTGCTGGATCATGGAAAAAGCAAGAGAGTTCCAGAAAAACATCTATTTCTGCTTTATTGACTATGCCAAAGCCTCTGACTGTGTGGATCACAATCAACTGTGGAAAATTCTGAAAGAGATGGGAATACCAGACCGCCTTACCTGTCCCTTGAGAAACTTATATGCAGGTCAGGGAGCAACAGTTAGAACTGGACATGGAACAACAGACTGGTTCCAAATAGGAAAAGGAGTATGTCAAGGCTGTACATTGTCACCCTGTTTGATAATGCTACCATTATAAAGAACCTTGCAAGAAGAGATAAGAAAGAAGCTGATACAGAGATGGGGAAAGACACTAAGTGATAAATCATAGCAATAATTAGCATTCAGTAAGTGTATAGAGATGATCTCAAGCCCTCAAAGCCTCACTGCTAGCTGGGTATTATTTCCCATGTGAGGAAATGGATATGGTAGAAGTAGGATTTGAATCCAGATCAGCTTTCTCTCCTTGAGCTTCTTTGGCTGCATCATCCTGCTTCCTGGTGACAAGAATTACACAGAGCGTGAAGATGAACTCTGTCTCCCAGCGAGAGACCATCCCTGAGATGAGTAAGATGCAGCTACAGTTTAATGGAGAACATTAGAATTAGATGATCTTAGAGACCACTCATAATTCAGGGATTATTGAAAGAAGGAATTTCCATAGCTCAGATAAGAGAGACACCAAGGGTTCTTGAGTTAACACCACAAACAGTACAATATAGGATAAGGAAACTGAATTCCTTAGGTTATAGAATAAAGGATGGACATCTAGCAAATCTAAATGGAACAGAAAAAGAATTTGAGGCTAACTGGTAAAATTCAGGCCAAAAAAAGAAGGCCATTATTTAACCCTGTGACACCATTAAATGTTGAAGAGTAACTTGCTTACTGATGTTGCTTCTTTTTACCAGTGCAGAGTGAAACCAAGTAGCAAAAACTTAAGTGATTCAGGAATACCAGTAATTTTAAGAAACTATGTAGCTTCTGAGTTGTGTTTAAATTACCTCTAAGCAGGAGAAGGCAATGGCAACATCCGGCAGTACTCTTGCCTGGAGAATCTCATGGATGGAGGAGCGTGATAGGCTGCAGTCCATGGGGTCACTAAGAGTCGGACATGACTGAGCGACTTCACTTTCACTTTTCACTTTCATGCATTGGAGAAGGAAATGGCAGCCCACTCTAGTGTTCTTGCCTGGAGAATCCCAGGGACAGAGGACACTGGTGGGTACTGTCTATGGGCTCACACAGAGTTGGACACGACTGACGTGACTTAGCAGCCGCAGCAGCAGAGACCACTGAGTATAACCATTTGCCTGGTGACTTAACCTCTGGCAACATCCCCATGAAGAATGTGGAGACCAATTTGGGACTTAGAATGACTGATGTCCTCCAGCTCTATCAAGAAAACTTTTACTAGAGAAAATTTTGCTGGAAAGCCGAGCTGTTGATCCAAGCACTAGAAACCGTCGAGAGTAGAGAGATATCACATGCTTCTCCATTTAGTGAGGCCTCTGCCTAGGAAACCACTTTGCTGGCTAGATACTGGAATTTTGCATTGTTTGTCCATGTCAATCAGATTATAATTTGTCCTATGGGGGCAGTTTTCAAAGGGCTGAAGAGTTGGAAATAGCTCTTAGACACAGAACTAGTACTGCTGGAGTCTTGCTGTGTCTTTGGTGATGTAAGCTTGTCAAAGTTGCCATTTGTAGTCAGAGAGCTAGCTGTGGTTAATAGGAAATAATTTCTCTGGTTACACAGACACATACTGCCACATAAATGCACATGCTGTGTGGGAAAACCACAGCCTCTGCTCTTATATCTGTTCTAAATCTTGCACAGACCTGCCATCACCCTTATGTATCATTATTTGAGTTGCTCAGTGTATCTCTCTTCATCTGTCAGTGAGTCTTTGTCATGCATAACTTATTTTAATTTCTTTTGTGAACAGAGTCTTGCCTTAAGAGGATGTGAATTCCTCCAGACCATTCTTTAAGGAATTAGATAAAAAATAATAATGGAGTCTCTAGCAGATATTGAGCTAAATACTTTGCATTAGCTCATTTAATCCACACAAAACCTCTAATGAGGTTCCAAATAGGAAAAGGAGTACTATTATTAACTCCATGTTGTCAGTGATGAAAGACCTAGGTTATGCAGCTTGCTCAAAGCACACAGATTCAGCTAAGATTCACCTGTGGCCTAATGGACCTCAGCTTGCAGCCCTGTCTCCTTCTGCTTCTTCAAAGTATGCCAGGCTCTGTTCAGCAGAGGGTAAATGTTTTTTATTTCCTTTGAGTTTAGTTATTTTGGAATGGATGAAGAAGGAAATATTTTGTATAATTCTCATTTCTCTATAATTCTAGCATGAGGATTCTGAGATATGATTTAATTTTCCCAGTTACTTAAATATCAAGTTCATAACCCGCCA
This sequence comes from Oreotragus oreotragus, assembly GCA_006410675.1. NCBI lineage: Eukaryota > Metazoa > Chordata > Mammalia > Artiodactyla > Bovidae > Oreotragus > Oreotragus oreotragus. The sequence goes on along the minus strand of SJYX01007869.1, from coordinate 65,793 downwards.
CTCACATTGCTTTGTGTACTTAGTGAAAACACTTTCTTTAGAAAAGTATATGTGTAAAATGAAATGTAGATTCTGTGAGACAGAGGCATTAATAACTATATCCTCATAATCAAGAACATGTGCCTTCTCCATGGTAGTGTGAAAGTTGCTCAGTCATGTCCGACTCTTTGCGACCCCATGGACTATACAGTCCATGGAATTCTCCAAGCCAGAATACTGGAGTGGGTAGTCTTTCCCTTCTCCAGGGGATCTTCCCAACCCAGGGATAAAACCCAGGTCTCCCACATTGCAAGCAGATTCTTTACCAGCTGACCCACAAGGGAAGCCCTATGGCAAGTGGTCAGTAAATACTTATTGATTAAATGGATGAATAAGAGGTTTAAAAGTGTCATAAAGGTGTCCGTCTCCCTGAAAAAAAAAAAAAAATCACAGTAAACTCCTGAGGACTAAGTTCTCAGAGGCCAATTATTCTGAAATCTGAGAATGCTGCTGCTGCTGCTAAGTCACTTTAGTCATGTCCGACTCTGTGCGACCCCATAGACGGCAGCCCATAAGGCTCCTCTGTCCCTGGGATTCTCCAGGCAAGAACATTGGAGTGGGTTGCCATTTCCTTCTCCAATGCAGGAAAATGAAAAGTGAAAGTGAAGTCGCTCAGTCATGTCTGACTCGTAGCGACCCCATGGACTGCAGCCTACCAAGCTCCTCTGCCCATGGGGTTTTCCAGGCAAGAGTGCTGGAGTGGGTTGCCATTGCCTTCTCCGGAAATCTGAGAATAGTGTTATATTTATTGAAAGGGCCCCCGGCCTTTGGTGAGAAAAGTCACATGTGTTTGTGCTTCTTTGTGAAGTATCTATGTCTCTTTGGAAATAACTAGAGGGCCTGATAAAGAGGAAAGGAGGGGGTAAACAGGCAATATTATTTTCAGTTGTAACCCTAATAAAACCATGGTCCATGTGGTTCAATCCATGAGAAACTTAAAAATCAAAGTGTTCTCAAGTAGAAATTGTAATAAGTTGTACATCTTTCAAACAACATAAATGGGACTACTATTAAAATTCTCTGTTCTTGTCTATGGACTCAGAAGTCTCTGCATCATCTCTTCCTCTCTGCAGAGCCATCTTCCTCATCACCTACTACTCCACTTAGCCTCTGTAATCCCTCTTGATTAACAACTCTTCCTCATTGCCACATTCTGCCTTTCCACACAAATGACTCTCAATAGGTTCTCTCTCTCCTGCTTAGGGTTCTTTAAGAGTGAGATTCCTCTGCGCTTGCTGGTTTTCTTTTTCCACTTCAGCTAGTCTCCAACTCAGCATCATCAGGGGAAAGGCCTTCTGCAGAGGATGAGACAGGGTGAAAGTAGGCAAAGTCCAAACTGTTTTGCACACAGAGAGAAGGGGAAAGGCTGTGGAAATGTACAGACACTTTCATCCTTTCAGTTATAACATGACTGTCATGCCTAACTAGAGTGCTTTTCCCAATTATACAGTACTTTAAGAATCTACTAAAATCCAATTTTTCTAATAGCATATCTATATCTATATCTACCAAAGAACTCTTACCTTCCAGAGATACATTTATAAATATGACCTTTATAAATCCATGGCCAAGATGAGAGCAATGTTTCATTACAGCTCTTAGTTTTCTACATTATTTTGTTGCTTATTTGTTAATTCAACCCAACATTTAGTCATTTTGTGCAAAATAGATTTAGGATCTAAATCCTTATTTACAAATAGGTTTAGGATCTATCCTTTTTTTCAGCATAGCCAAATCAGTTGGTACTGTATTAAACTGAGAATGCTAACTTGCTTAGCCACCCTCCTTGTGCACATCAAAACTTCTCGTTGTCACATTTCTGCCCAGATATTAATAACATGAGTGGGAAGGAGAATAAATGCATAAAGTGCTGCTGCTCAGCCTTTTTAAGCCTGTGGAACTTTCCTCTTCTGCTTTGGCTGAAGATGGGGTGATGATTAGGCATGCCGGGAGCCCAGCTGTCTTAGGGAAAAACCCTAAAGGGAGAATCTGTCAATTGAAACAAAGTTTTGGACCCCAAGATGGAAACCTAGATGGAAGCAATTTTCATGCTACAGCACTACCATCAGGACTGGGCACATCAGGATAACAAGAGGCAGATGGCTTTCAGGAAAATGAAAAATTCGAGGGCACCAAATATATGGTCACAGTTTTCAAACTTTGAAGGAATTTTGCCCCTGAAAGTGTATTTGTTTAATCTCTCCCAAGTCCAAAGGCAAGGAACCCTCAGGGCATCATGTATTTCTTTGAATTAAAGTTGGCCCTTGTACCTTTGTAGATGGAAACATTTATCAGTCTTACGACCAGGGCAGTGGAAATTTGCTCCTGGGAAAAGAGAGTTGAGAATGATGTTCCATTTATTGAAGGAAGAAGAAGACGTAGATCAAAAAAAGAAAAAAAGATAGCCCTGGAAATAGATACTCTCAGAGATCTAAGGAGACACTGGAACCATAACACTCCAAGGGCCAAGAACACACGCTCTAGAACAGAGATGGCATCTGGAAGGCAGGGACGCCTTCACCCCATAGATATGGTTATTGGGTACTTGAAACATTTAAAGGAACACATTTGAAATAGATGCTGATGTTTTAAAATTAGGAGATTTCACATTGAAAATATTCAGATTCAGTTCAGTTCAGTTCAGTCCCTCAGTTGTGTCTGACTCTTTGCAACCCCATGAATCGCAGCATGCCAGGCCTCCCTGTCCATCACCAACTCCCGGAGTTCACTCAAACACTTGTCCATCAAGTTGGTGATGCCATCCAGCCATCTCATCCTCTGTCATCCCCTTCTCCTCCTGCCCCCAATCTCTCCCAGAATCAGGGTCTTTTCCAATGAGTCAACTCTTCACATGAGGTGGCCAAAGTACTGGAGTTTCAACTTTAGAATCAGTCCTTCCAAAGAACACCCAGAAGAGACTGGTTGGATCTCCTTGCAGTCCAAGGGACTCTCAAGAGTCTTCTCCAACACCACAGTTTAAAAGCATCAATTCTTCGGTGCTCAGCTTTCTTCACAGTCCAACTCTCACATCCATACATGACTACTGGAAAAACCATAGCCTTGACTAGATGGACCTTTGTTGGCAAAGTAATGTCTCTGCTTTTCAATAAGCTATCTAGGTTGGTCATAATTTTCCTTCCAAGGAGTAAGCATCTTGTAATTTCATGGCTACAATCACCATCTGCAGTGATTTTGGAGCCCCCAAAAATAAAGTCTGACACTGTTTCCACTGTTTCCCCATCTATTTCCCATGAAGTGATGGGACCAGATGCCATGATCTTCATTTTCTGAATGTTGAGCTTTAAGCCAACTTTTTCACTCTCCTCTTTCACTTTCATCAAGAGGCTTTTTAGTTCCTCTTCACTTTCTGCCATAAGGGTGGTGTCATCAGCATATCTGAGGTTATTGATATTTCTCCCGGCAATCTTGATTCCAGCTTGTGCTTCTTCTAGCCCAGTGTTTCTCATGATGTACTCTGCATATAAGTTAAATAGGCAATGGCACCCCACCCCAGTGCTCTTGCCTGGAAAATCCAATGGACGGAGTAGCCTGGTGGGCTGCAGTCCATGGGGTTGCTAACAGTCGGACAGACTGAGCGACTTCACTTTCACTTTTCTCTTTCATGCATTGGAGAAGGAAATGGCGGCCTACTCCAGTATTCTTGCCTGGAGAATCCCAGGGATGGGGAAGCCTGGTGGGCTGCCGTCTATGCGGTCACACAGAGTCGGACACGACTGAAATGACTTAGCAGCAGCAGCAAGCAGGGTGACAACATATAGCCTTGACATACTCCTTTTCCTATTTGGAACCAGTCTGTTGTTCCATGTCCAGTTCTAACTCTTGCTTCCTGACCTGCATACAGGTTTCTCAAGAGGCAGGTCAGGTGGTCTGGTATTCCCATCTCTTTCAGAATTTTCCACAGTTTATTGTGATCCACACAGTCAAAAACTTTGGCATAGTCAATAAAGCAATAGATGTTTTTCTGGAACTCTCTTCCTTGACCCAGCGGATGTTGGCAATTTGATCTCTGGTTCCTCTGTCTTTTCTAAAACCAGCTTGAACATCTGGAATTTCATGGTTCACATATTGCTGAAGCCTGGCTTGGAGAATTTTGAGCATTACTTTACTAGCGTGTGCTGCTAAGTTGCTGCTAAGTCACTTCAGTCGTGTCTGACTCTGTGCGACCCCATAGACGGCCGCCCACCAGGCTCCGCAGTTCCTGGGATTCTCCAGGCAGGAACACTAGAATGGGTTGCCATTTCCTTCTCCAATGCATGAAAGTAAAAATGAAAGGGAAGCCACTCAGTCATGTCCGACTCTTCATGACCGCATGGACTGCAGCCCACCAGGTTCCTCTGTCAATGGGATTTTCCAGGCAAGAATACTGGAGTGAGGTGCCATTGCCTTCTCCATTACTAGTGTGTGAGATGAGTGCAATTATGTGGTAGTTTGAGCATTTTTGGCATTGCCTTTCTTTGGGATTGGAATGAAAACTGACCTTTTCCAGTCTTGTGGCCACTGCTGAGTTTTCCAAATTTGCTGGCATATTCAGATTACTGAGTTGAAAGAAATCAGCAGACCTAGGCACACACTTCTACACAGTCTCAAAGTGGTGGAACTGAGCAGCCAAGCCACCATGGACTCTGGCATTTGCTGTGACCCCTTTGTGGCCTGTTTTACTTATTTGTATTACCTTCCTCGCCTTAGAAAGCCATAACCTCCTTTGTCCTGGCCCAGTTCTGGTTTGGCCACTTACAGTTCTGACTCTCTGATCATATCACTTAAGGCTTTAAAATCTTTAATCTTTCTAGTGGAGATAATACTTTACCACAGTGTTGGGAAGTTGGGTAAGACGTTGTATGTAGAGTGCTTAGCTTAAGGCTGGCACATATACACTTCACACATATTAACCACTATTATCGTGAATGTTGCTCTTACTGAATAAACCTGTTCAAGTCCTTTTATCACCTCTCTTTTAATATAACTGAAGATATATGAAAATGATGACCATAGATATGAGCCTCCTACTGCTCAAATCTTTTGGGTCACTGGATGTACTTTGGAACAGTCAGATTATGTAATTTGCCTAAAGCCATGTATAAACTGGGCAACTGTCTATTTCAATTAATCACCATAAGGAGACAGAGATGAAAATTAAAGAGTTCCATAGAGAAGTGCCACGGTGTGGGGCAGGCCAGAAGTGGTGCAGAGGTCCATGGCTCCATCTGTAAGGTAAGGGCACCCACTAATCACCCCGAGAGTGCATGCAGTACAGTGAAAGGACGTGACAGCTGGGAGACATTCAAATCACATCTCCATCACCACAGGGTAACTTCAGTCATAGAACTACTATAAGTTTTGAGTTTCACTTTATAATCTGTAAGACAGAGATAGTGGCAACCTATCCTGCAGAGCTGTTGTGAATGTTAATTAAAATAATGAGCAGTTAAATACTTAGCACATAGTAAGTGCTCACAACACAGTAATTATAAATAAGAGAGTGAATTACAATTGGTCATCTATTGAAAATAGTTAAAATCTTTATTGAAAATTTTTAATCTCAAGAGTTTAAGAAAACTAACTGGTAAACTAAGGCAAAATGTGATACATATAATCTCACACTAGTGTCATGTACTTTTTGAGCCCATTATAATTACCATTATTTACTGACTCTATTTCTATTAATGCTTCATTACTCCCAATGACATTATTGATAATGTTTCAGGGGGCTTGTTTGATTTGTATTCAAAAGTTGTGATGCATGGTCTCTTCCCAATATGTGTGGTATTGTACTTCCTTTTAATTATAATTTAGATGTAAAATTCTGCTTTAGCCTTCTTTTCTACTTCAGTCTAGTCCTAACTGATTAGAACAGAGAATTATAAATTCTATGTGTACATTCTATTTAAAATACTCTGGCACCCAGCTGTTTGAAGTGACCTGGTCACTGCTTGCAAATGAATGTGTTTTGATTCTCAAAGTGGCCAGTGTGTTTGTTCGGTCAAGTCTCTTCCCTTGAGCAGTCTTACTTCTAAAGCCTCTCTCTCTTTTAAAATTTTGCTATAATGGAGACTAAGGACAGCATTTTATCCACCTGGGATACTACCTGTAGTAATAGAATCAAATAGTGACTCTCCAGCATCATACAACAACAGTGAGAAGGTGAATTAACTCATGCAGGGCTGACATTTATATATTTGTATAATGAAGGTCAGAGGGGTCAAATTGCAAGTGTGATTTCCTACGCAACCAATTATGTCTGTGATGAAAACATCCTCCTCTACTGACGTAAATCATGAATGAATTCCCTTGCCCTGGGAAACTAGGGTGACTATTTCTCTGCTCCTCAGAACACACATCTGAGCAACCTGCTTGTGAGGCTGGTGCCTTACCAGTGTCATTTTTGTGTGCAAAGGCTCAGCTTTTCCTTTCCTGTGACTATGTCCCAGGGTCTTTCTGAGCTCCTATAACTTTTATTAGGTTCCTAAAGATTGAAGATAATATATCCATAAAGTTTTATGAGACTCCTTATTTTGAAGACTTGCAAAGTAAGAATACTTGTCTTAAGACAGAGCTTTTTATTGCTCCTTTGCAGAGCCAAGAACTCCCCAAGGACACTGTTCTACAGATCTCATGCTACACTCTCCAGTTTTCAGCAAGGCTGTCAATTGGTCAGACTTATCCCTGGGTTCCTTTCCACTGCCTCCTCTCTCCATTTGTTCATTCTCTTTTTCTTTCCTTTTCCCGTTCTCTTAGTGAGCATGGGAAACACTCTCTTTTTCCAAGATAATGATATTCAAACCTGGAGTGGATATCTGCTGATTTTGCTTGACTATCATCTTTGTGCTCTAGTAGCAGAACCTCTTTTTTTTCCATTTGGTAATCCATCGATGTGATTTTGGTAAAGCTATCAACCAAACAGAAGTGGAGACATGACCCAGTCAGGATATCATGTCTTGGACCCACAGCAGTTCCAGAAGTGGGCGCTGATGGAAGCAGGATGAACAGGGACCTGGAGAGAGAGTTTCAAGCTATTTGGAATCACTAGCTATGGAGACTCATGTGGTTGCTGGAGAAACAGTTTACCTGTTTCACTGGAAACTCATCGTGAGAATGATAAAACCAAAGTTGCTATGACTATATTTACTGTCAGAGTCAAAGATGAAAGAGGGAAATCTCACAACATTTTAGTTCTTGGATTCAGCCAATATGTGGGGCCAGCCTCTTATTTTCAACTTCCACATTCTGGGAACCAACAAAATGTCTTTTAGAGTAAGCTAGTTGAATTGCATTTCTGTTATTTATAAGTAAAAAAGCCCAGATTCTTTTACAGCTTTAAGAATTTTGCCATTTAGTGAGGAAATACATCATTACAGAGGAGAAAGGCAGATTGTAATAAGTGCACAGGAGGGACCTGAAGAAATCACATAGAGGGCATACAACACAGAGGATTAATTCTGATTGAGGAAACCATGAAAATCTACAGTGGAAGAAGACAGTGTTGCAGCTGGGTGTTGTACAGTAAGTGGAATTTCCAGTGCTGTGAGGAAGCGGCATGGAAGGAAGTGGTACTGACAAATGGTATCATGCCTGGAAGGTACAGTGAAAGGAAAGGCTTGGCACGTCAGAGGCCTGATTAGTGGTTCGGGGGCAGAACCTAATGTATGTGGATGTATGTCTGAAGCAGGTAGTCAGTGGGCTGGAGGGCTGGAGTGAGTCACCTTTTGGTAACCTTTGCAAACCAGTTCTAAGAAGCAAACCTATTATTCTCTAAGCATGGGGGAGCTGCTGATGTTTTCCATAACAGGATTAACATGATGAGATGTATGTTTCAAGAAGAAAACTCCACCTCCCTCCCTGGGCTCAGTCATGATTTTCTGGAGGATGGCTTCCCTGGATTCCCTGATTCAGTTCACTGCCTCTATTATCTGTTCCAGGCATCTCATCTCACTTATGCAAAGGTATAAAACCTGAGCAATAATTTCTGAAACAATTCTGAGACTTAATCTAGGATAAGGTTAGGGAAGATGACACACCCTCATCATCAAGTTTAAGGGCACTGGCACCAGCTGGGTGACTTAGGCACATCACTTGATGTAGTGTACCCAATTGATGCCTCATCCAGATCCTCAATCCAAGGTAGGTGCATGCATCTCACCACTGATATTGATGAAGACGATGTTGATACTGGTGACGAGTTTTGGCTGCTACAGCTCACAGACTCTGCCCTTTACCAGAGAACAGCCTGAATCCCAATTCCTGCCTGCAGCCAATGACTGAATGATGTGGAGTACAAATGCCAAATATCCATGCTGTGTATCAATTTAAACTGTGGTATTTATTATTCATGTTCTAGGATTCTCCTATGATTCCTTGCTTCTCTCATTTCCTTAATAAATCATTTACACAAGAAAACCCATCTAGGAACCTGACCTAAGACATATGATCTTATTTGTAAAATTGACCTTATTTTAAGTCTTAAATTGTTAATGTCAGTAAGAAATAAAAATCAGTTGATATAATTAAGTAAAATTAGATGCATATTAATATAAGTGAGGAATTGTGCTGGAGGAAGCACAAGCTGGAATCAAGATTGCCAGGAGAAATATCAATAACCTCAGATATGCAGATGACAGCACCCTTATGGCAGAAAGTGAAGAACTAAAGAGCCTATTGATAAGATTGAAAGAGGAAAGTGAAAAAGTTGGCTTAAAGCTCACCATTCAGAAAACTAAGATCGTGGCATCCAGTCCCCTCACTTCATGGCAAATAGATAGGGAAACAGTGGAAACAGTATCAGACTTTATTTTTTCAGGCTCCAAAATCACTGCACATGGTGATTGCAGCCATGAAATTAAAAGACACTTACTTTGCCAACAAAGGTCTGTCTAGTCAAAGGTATGGTTTTTCCAGTACTCATGTATGGATGCGAGAGTTGGACTATAAAGAAAGCTGAGCACCCAAGAATTGTTGCTTTTGAACTGTGGTGTTGGAGAAGACTCTTGAGAATCCCTTGGACTGTAGGGAGATCTGACCAGTCCATCCTAAAGGAGATCAGTCCTGGGTGCTCATTGGAAGGACTGATGTTGAAGCTAAAACTCTAATACTCTGGCCACCTGATACGAAGAGCTGACTCATTTGAAAGGACCCTGATGCTGGGAAAGATTGAGGGCAGGAGGAGAAAGGGATGAAAGAGGATGAGATGATTGGATGGCATCACCAACTCAATGGACATGTGTTTGGGTAGACTCCAGGAGTTGGTGATGGACAGGGAGGCCTGGCGTGCTGCGGCTCATGGAGTCGCAAAGAGTCGGACACAACTGAGCAACTGAACTGAATTGAATATAAGGGAAACAGAATATTGCCTGGCATATAGCAGGTGTTAGGTAATATTTGTTTTTATTAATGTTATAATGTTACTTCTTCAAACATTTTAGGTCTTACCAGATTTCCTCCCCCTCTTTACTTCTCTTCTACAAATATGTGAGTGTTTATTGTATACCAGGCACTGTTCTAGGGACAAATTTGGGCAAGTTACTGAACTGAGCCACAGTTAACTCATTTGTAAAACAGATACTCTAAATCTAATATATAGGATAGTGGTGAAATTAAAATATAAAATGTTTATAAAACACTTAGCTCATATCTAGTGAGCATTCTATAAACTTTTCCTTTTTGATTCCTTCCTGCTAATTAGTTTCCAGCATGTAAATAGCAGACACAACCAGAGGGGTATTATTTACTGGTTGTAGACTCCATTTGACAGATATATTATTTCTATGTTTAAAGGATTAGTAATAGCACTTCTCTCATGCTGAAGTATGACAGAACCAATACAATATCTGTCTCTTATACACATCTACAAATGGTCATATCTAGTGAGCATTCTATAAACTTTTCCTTTTTGATTCCTTCCTGCTAATTAGTTTCCAGCATGTAAATAGCAGACACAACCAGAGGGGTATTATTTACTGGTTGTAGACTCCATTTGACAGATATATTATTTCTATGTTTAAAGGATTAGTAATAGCACTTCTCTCATGCTGAAGTATGACAGAACCAATACAATATTGTAAAATTAAATAAATAAATAAATAATGAAAAGCAGAGACATTACTTTGCCAAGGGGAAAAAAAAAGAACTTCTCTAACAATGATAACCTTGCTTTTCCCTATTAAAGCACTGTGATCCCTGCATATATATTATTGTAATGTACATGCTGCCCTGGTGGGTCAGTGGTAAAGAACCGACCTGCAAATGTAGAAGATATGGGATCAATCCCTGGGTCGGGAAGACCCCCTGGAGGAGGAAATAGCAACCCACTCCAGTTTTCTTGCCTGAAGAATCCCATGGACAGAGAGGCCTGGTGGGCTCTAGTCCATGGGGTCGCAAAAAGTTAGATACAACTAAACAACAACAATGCTGCAATATACATATTGTCAGATCACAAAGAGATATTAAGTGCTATGCTGTGAACTGCCATCAAGGGGTCACTTTGAGCAGGTTAGTGGTCGCCTGTATGTCAAAATTTCACACTCGGCCCTCTGCAGGCACTGCTCATAGTAATGAGAATGTGGCCCTGATGAAAGCCTGCATGCTAAAAGCCAATCCAGAGAGCAGAGGTAAATTTGAGAGTAAAGCAGAATTTGAACCCAGTTATGTAAGTGGTGCTTTCAGTTCCCATGATCTTTGTGGAAAAAAAAAAAAAACTGTTTTTTTCTTTCATTCTGCCTCTTTCAGTGCAAGTTCAGGATTCATAGTTTTCCTGGGCTGCCTTTGAGGTCTGCCACAGCTTAAATGAAAGAAACAGAAAATGACTGAAATTTCTCTTGGATTCCAGCAGAAAGCAGACAGAAATTAGCACAGCACTGGGTGAATTTGATGTGTTGAGACTGAGGATCAGACCATACCCTATATCATATGCTCTATGATTTTTTTTTTATGTCAAACATACAAGATAGTCAGTGGAGTCTAAAATGCACTGTTTTTTCTTTTCTTTTTCAGCCATGACTCCTCACAATGATCTGTTAAGATAGTACATATTTATTTTGATTTATACAATACAAGTAAATGCTATCATCACAGTGATTACCATGTTTAAATAGTTGGGATGTAAATATTTTTTTAACCTGAATTTCTTTCTTGCTATTTGGGCTTCTACAGGTTTTTTATTCTTTCATGTAATTAGGTGACTTAATTGAAAAGATGAAAAGACGATGCCACTAACTGAATTAAAAAATAGATATGAATATAAGATAGAATGGCTAGAAATTAATAAGGAATTGTTTTGAAACTGCAATAAGTTTTGAAGTTTATATTCAGTTACTTACTACTTGCTGTAGAAACCTACATCTGAGGAGAGTTGAAAGAAAGATCATCATTATCATCATGTTTTTATATATTGTCCCTTTCTTCCCAAGGACTAAAAGTGCTTCAGAAACATTGTAGCTGAATCAATAGAAGAAAGGGAGTACGTCTAATGGTTAACAAGTGGGGACCCAAATGGGGACACAAAAACACAAACAGCGCAGGATCAAGAGGGTGAATTGCTGTTATAGTCTTTATAGTAAAACAACTCTCTGTGTATTTTATTATATATTAATTAAATATTTTATATATTCTTTTATATATTCATTAAACATAGTATCTGCTATGTGCAAATCTCTGAACTAGGTGCAATGGAGGGAAAAAAAATCAGGATCTTGCATGACCCGAGGTCTCAGGGAGATAAGGATCTTGTGCTCACACATGTCAGACCACAGCTAAGGGTATGGGTGGGCTCTGTGAGGAAATCTTTGAGGGTGTCTGAATGTGAAACTACCAGCTTCCAGGCTCCACCTGCTGCATCATAATGAAAACTTCACCTAGTAACTAAATCCATGTAAGAGCGTCCTCCTACTCGCCAAGTCTGGAGCTAGGAGAGCAGAGAGGCTCCTCTCAGTATATACTGTATATCCTTCTACTCCTTCATTTATTCACACGTCCACTTAATAAATTCTTGTCAATCATGGTGATAAGTCGTGCCCTGGGTATTGAACCAATAGGGTTTGTGCGAGGAGCTGAGAACAGAGGGGTAGAACAGAAAGAGTTGTGATGCTTACATTCTCATGGGGGATATGGACATTTAACAATTATCACACAACTCATTAACAATTATCACACAACTCCCTACCTGTGATGAAAGTGAAAGTGAAGTCACTCAGTCGTGTCCGACTCTTTGCGACCCTGTGGACTGTAGCCCACCAGGCTCCTCCGTCCATGGGATTCTCCAGGCAAGAATACTGGAGTGGGTTGCCATTTCCTTCTCCAGGGGATCTTCCCGACCCAGGTCTCCCGCATTGCAGGCAGACGCTTTAACCTCTGAGCCACCAGGGAAGCTGACTTCATATTACATCCATTCCTTTTACTTTAGCCTTTGTGCTTCATTGCTTGTGCTTAGTAATGCTGGCTCTGAACCTTTTGTAAAAGTCTGTTGCCTATAGCCTGAAATTTAGCCTATTCTCAGGGCTTTGACTTTTAAGAGTCCATTCATATAGAGATGAAATTTTGCAGAACAGAGAATAACATCTGTCTTGTTGGAGGTTTGTAGGAACATGTCCTGACCTGACCTCAGTGGACAGCTGCAAGACAAAGGTTTCCAAAACCAAGAAATTTGCAACAATTAACCATGCCCTCCCTTCACCATGCCTTTAAAAATGCTTTGTTGAAACCCTTCAGGGAGTTAGGGCTTGGGGCATGATCTACCTGTCTCCTTGGATAGCCCTGCAATAAATCTTTCTCTGCTCCAAACTCCGACACTTCAGTCTGTTTGGCCTTACTGTGCATTGGGCATGTGAACTTGCATTCCATAACACTACCTGTGATAAGAGCTTCAAAGAAGAAATATAGATTGAAAAGGGGAGTGTGGATGGAGGAGGACACTGAATCTGGTCTGAGAGAATCATGAAAACTTTTAAAGGAAGTAAAAGTGGCCAACTGAGGCCTGTACAAGCTAGCCAGTGAAGAGAAAGTTGAGGTGCAGGAAAGTAGAGGGAATGGGTTGTTAAATGTCCTAAAGAGTGCACCGCCTTGCCCTCCCTTCTCCCACTGTTAGGACAGAGTTCCTGTGCTGCTCTCAGGAACCACTGGCTCTAAGAGAGAGGAAGGGGAGAAACCCATTGGGTGTGGGTCCACCCAGCAGAGAGGAGATGCAGAAGATGGTATCACTGACCATATTTCTATGTAGTGTGTGACCCAAACATTAAACTGACTTCCTCCCAATGCCCCAAGCTGAGAGGTGGAGTTCATACATTACAAAGAGTGATTATCATCCATGATATAGATGTTGTTCAGTCACTAAGTCATGCCCGACTCTTCGCAACCCCATGGACTGCAGCATGCCAGGCTCCTCTGTCCATCACTATCTCCCAGGGTCTGCACAAATTCATGACCATTGAGTTGGTAATGCTATCTAACCATCTCATGGGTGCATTTTGATGGTAGTTTGAAATAATTTGATAAATCCCACAACATTTGAGAGTAGTATATAAACCCAATGTGTTTTAGATACCCAGACTGGTCTGTCAACAGTAGAGGTAGAAAAGATGAATTTCTATTACAAGTATCAGATAAAATATTGTGTGGTCTTTTTCATTCTAGGACTGTTAGACTGCTGAGACAAAGTTTATTGTTTAAGTTCAGTTCATAATTTGTTTTTGAAGTGAAATTACTATTTGTATGATCAAATTCACCAAGCTGAGTGGTTGTTTTGGTGCAATACTGACACAAACTTGAAGGACCATGGGTTTTTCTTTATTTAAAGATAAGATTCAAAATGGTACAGAGTAGTAGGGGAAAATTCAGGCAAATTATTAACCAATGGTTCGGTGACCCAGAAATATGCCCTTGGATCATGGAATCGCATCCCATATTCCATAACTAAGGAGATTTAGGAACATTTAGAGTTCATGGCATAGGCATAATAAAAACCATATCTATCTTGGACTGAAGACAGACACTATGCTGTGTACTTTATAAGATCCAACTTATTTAATTTTCCTATATACTTTATAATAGAAAATATAATATAAAATTATCCTAATTTTACCAAGACAAAATGAGACCTAGAAAGAATAACTAATTTGCCTAAGATCACAGCTAATAATTGGTAGGGTCAGGATTTGGCCACCAGATCTAAGTCTAGGGTTTGCATCTAAATTAGTATCTTTGCCCTGTGCATCTGTGAAAGGCAAACAAAATCCCACAAATCATTCCTTAGTATAGATTATTACCACCAGAAATTTTCCTCATTAGTAAAGGGAAGCTAGTTATGCATAGCAGCCCATATTATTATTTAGCTCTTTCCCTTTTATTATACCAGTGGACTTCTTAATGATTCTTTAATTTAAAAAAATTTTTAAGTTTGTACATTTATCTTAGGTTAACTAAAAGGTATCTAAATGCACTTGGCTTAGATGAGGACTAACATGTTCTTATAACCATTATGATACAAACAGAAGAAACTTGGAGATGGCCTTAACAAAACCCAGAGCCTTTCACAGCCACTAACATGCATCATGTTAGTAGAAGAAATGGGGAGAATTAAAAATCCTGGAAAATATGTCAATTTAGATGATGATCTAAAAATCTCAATTTTACATTGAAAATTTTAATAAATTATTATTTTACTCCAAATGTTTCTAATATGCCTGAAAAAAAAATATGACAAGAATAGAAGGAATATTGACAAGTTTCCTGGAAGCAAGTAAAAGCCACAGAGGTGAGGGATGGTCTGGGGTGAGGTGGATGCTGAGGAGAGAGAGGCTGGCATTTTGGAAAAGGCACAGACTTTGAAGGCAACTTAGGCCCTAAATCAAATTTCAGTTCAGCCACTTAAGAACCTTGATCTTGGACACGTTTCTTATACTCTCCAAGCTTGAATGTTCTCATGTATAAAATGGCAAAACTATACCTACAATGGAGAAGGCAATGGCAACCCACTCCAGTACTCTTGCTGGGAAGGTCCCATGGATGGAGGAACCTGGTAGGCTGCAGTCCACGGGATCGCTAGGAGTCGGACACGACTTCACTTTCACTTTTCACTCTGATGCATGGGAAAAGGAAATGGCAACCCACTCCAGTATTCTTGCCTGGAGAATCCCAGGGACGGGAGAGCCAGGTGGGCTGCCGTCTATGGGGTCGCACAGAGTCAGACATGACTGAAGTGACTTAGCAGCAGCAGGAGTAGAATACCTACAATAGGACTCATGTGAAGACTTAATGAGATAGCAGTAACACTGTTGCTATTTGGTGATGTTTTATTACATACCAATTATTATAGATACTTATATAAGTTATAAAATGAGAACTATAAAGTGTAATTTTTCTCATTCTATGGATGAGTGAAGTGATGCTTAAAGAGGCTACACTGTTTAAGGTCACAGAGCTAGTGAGGAAGAGAGTTGTGATTCATCTTCGTTTGTTGTGACTGCCAAGGCCAGGTTCCTCTACTCTCTGAGATAAACTGCTTCAGGGTCATAGTCTGAACTACCATTTAACAAACATTTTGTGTGAACCTGAGCTGAATGCTCTATGTGCATTATTACCATTAGTGACAACTTGAGGAAATAGGCCTTATCATCCTTACTTCACAGATAAATCAATTTTGAGCCTTGGAAACTTAAGCCATTTGCCCAAGGTCACAACAGTAAATGATGAACCTGAACTCTGAACCCAGATTTGTCTGATCTTAAAGCTATGCCTTTCTCTCTTCCATTACATGTTGTTCAGGGGTAGGTCAGAATTGCCATATTGTATGTGGTACTTATTAAAAAGCAGAGACATTGCTTTGCCAACAAAGGTCCATCTAGTCAAAGCTATGGTTTTTCCAGTAGTCATGTTTGGATGTGAGAGTTGGACTCTAAAGAAAGCTGAGAGCTGAAGAAGGGATGTTTTTGAACTGTGGTGTTGGAAAAGACTTTTGAAAGTCCGTTGGATGGCAAGGAGATCCAACTAGTCCATCCTAAAGGAAATCAGTCCTGAATATTCATTGGAAGGACTGATGCTGAAGCTGAAACTCCAATACTTTGGCCCCCTGATGTGAAGAACTGACTCATTTGAAAAGACACTGATGCTGGGAAAGATTAAAGGTGGGAGGAGAAGGGGACGACAGATGATGAGATGGTGGGATGATATTACCAACTCAATGGACGTGAATCCGAGTAAACTCTGGGAGTTGGTGATGGACAGGGAGGCCTGGCGTGCTGTTGTCCACGGGGTTGCAAAGAGGCAGACACGACTGAACAACTGAACTGAACTGAACTGAGGTGGTACTAGTGATTTTTATGGAAAATCTATTTTTCCTCTTATCAACATCCAACTGTACAGAATAGCCTGACAACAGTTACAGTAGAACTGAGAAGGTGAGAAGACTCTGCTGGCTATTCTAGGTCAAAATATTACAGTAATAAATTCACACTTTAGACTCAAAGATATTACTTCCATATTGTTTAAGAGTAGACCAGCCTCAGGATCAGAATATCTGATTATAAAGAAGCATAATATGCTGAAAAATCTGGTCAACATTTAGCACTCACAAAGCATGTAATGAGTATCAATTTATACACTGTATGATTCTAGGCCCTTTTGGTGAAACCCAAAGGGAAAGCCTGGATCCTTGCCTTGAAGAATGTTAAATGCAATATATTTATCCTCTGCTTGGGTCTTCTCCAAAAGGATCACCTACAGTGGTACAGGAAAATACTGTTTTCAAGAGGATTGCTGTGTTAAAGTCCAGGGAAAGGTGGAGAGGTGTTTTGATACTTTGTTGTTATCGTTCAATGGCCCAGTCATGTTCAAATCTTTGCAACCCCATGGACTGCAGCATGCCAGGTCTCCCTGTCCATTATCAACTCCCAGAGTTTACTTAAGCTCATGTCCATTGAGTCAGTGAGTCGGTGAGTCTACTGAGTCTTGCGGTCCAAGGGACTCTCAAGAGTCTTCTCCAACACCACAGTTCAAAAGGATCAACTCTTCAGTGGTCAACTTTCTTTAGAGTCCAACTCTCACATCCAAACATGACTACTGGAAAAATCATAGCTTTGAATAGGTGGACCTTTGTTGGCAAAGTAATGTCTGCTTTTCAATATGCTATCTAGGTTGGTCATAACTTTTCTTCCAAGTAATAAGTGTCTCTTAATTTCATGGCTGCTTGGTCATAACTTTTCTTCCAAGTAATAAGTGTCTCTTAACTTCATGGCTGCAGTCACCATCTGCAGTGATTTTGGAGCCCCCAAAAATAAAGTCTGATACTGTTTCCATTGTTTCCCCATCTATTTGCCATGAAGTGATGGGACTGAATGCCATTATCTTAGTTTTCTGAATGTTGAGCTTTAAGCCAGCTTTTTCACTCTCCTCTTTCACTGTCATCAAGAGGTTCTTCAGTTCTTTGCTTTCTGCCATAATGGTGATGTCATCTGCATATCTCACGTTATTGATATCTCTCCTGGCAATCTTGATTCCAGCTTGTGTTTCATCAGGTCCAGTGTTTGATGCTGGGATACAGCGTGAGGAATCCTGCTGGTGGCAAAGGTCATGAGGAAGAAAGCCCGACAAAACGCAAAGGCATGATCTGGCTTCAGGGGTTCCCCTGGGTTTTCCTGAACATCTACCCCCCAAAACCAAAGTCTGCCTGCTTTATTGTACTGTGCTTTCCACTCTACTGACATTCTCTGGAAAAAGCTAACTCAGGGCTTCAGTTAACAGTCTCCTGAATATAAAAAGAAGGTCTCAGTTTAAACCCCTCTGATGGCTTTCTAACTTAACTAACCGGTCTGCCCAGACTTTTTACAGCCCCCCAACCACAAAAGGCACAAAGCTTAAAGCATCTTAAAGATACAGAGCCTTTTTTAAAGAGCTAAAAAGTATATTGGTGATGGGTTTCACTGTTGAGTCAATGACTGCTGCCAGGCCTCCATATTCTTTATCTTTTAGATACCTGAAGGATATTAATCAATGTAATTGGGATATAGAAAAAGGAATATAGTAGTTTTGATGTTAGCAACACTAGACTTTTGAATTAATTACTTTTCTCTTTGTTATAAATCACTGTACTTCTTTCATTGTTATAAATTGTTGTGTCTTTGCTATGTAGGAATGTAACTTTATTTAGTGCTTTCTGAGAGTGGCACCAGACTTTGGGAAGAACAACACTATTAGGGCAAATAAGTCTTCTGGTTGACAAACCTTTATCAGAAAAGCACCATAAAATGTTAATTGGCCTTCTGGCCAGAAGATGATGTAAATCACCTAAGACTTGTATATACAACTAAGTATGCAGAGAAAAAGCTTGGTCTTGATAAAAGCTGTCTCTTATACACATCTTTCTGAGAGTGGCACCAGACTTTGGGAAGAACAACACTATTAGGGCAAATAAGTCTTCTGGTTGACAAACCTTTATCAGAAAAGCACCATAAAATGTTAATTGGCCTTCTGGCCAGAAGATGATGTAAATCACCTAAGACTTGTATATACAACTAAGTATGCAGAGAAAAAGCTTGGTCTTGATAAAAGAGTCAGGGCTTCTGATGCTGCATAATTTTGTATTATCCATTGATCTCTATGTAAAATCAAAAGTATATAAGCCTTTCCGGACAATAGAGGATGGGCAAGTCACTGGACTGGTTTCCCCCGTGTATTTTCTTACTCTATTTTCTGGCTGAATTCCCATCTGGGGCATGGAGGCTCGCCATGTCTACTTTCTTGACCTGGCTTTTAACATCCATGTAAGAGGGAGCCCAAGGTGGGGCACCCCCTGCTATTCAAGAGGATGCTGGTGGCCTAACGTAGATAGTGAAAGTTCCTTGTCTTGGTTTTCCACGTAAACCAAGTTATTCAGCCTCTTTTCTCCACTAAATTTCCTACTATACAATTTCTTCTTAATCTCTCTTTATATTTCTAAATAAATAAGTTTTTCCTCGCCTATACCATCTCCCCTTTGAAATACCCTGGATCCACCGGGGCTGGACCCCGGCAGTTTCTTATGATATACTCTGCATATAAGTTAAATAAGCACAGTGACAATATACAGCTTTCCTGATTTGAACCTGTCTGTTGTTCCACATCCAGTTCTAACTGTTGCTTCCTGATCTGCATACAGATTTCTCAAGAGGCAGGTCAGGTGGTCTAGTATCCCCATCTCTTTTAGAATTTTCCACAGTTTATTGTGATCCACACAATCAAAGGCTTTGGCATAGTCAATAAAGCAGAAATAGATGTTTTCTGGAACTCTCTTTCTTTTTCCATGATCCAGAGGATGTTGGCAATTTGATCTCTGATTCCTCTGCCTTTTCTGAGACCAGCTTGAACATCTGGAAGCTCAAGGTTCATGTCCTGTTGAAGCCTGGCTTGAAGAATTTTGAGCATTACTTTACTAACATGTGAGATGAGTGCAATTGTGTGGTAGTTTGAGCATTCTTGAGCATTACTTTTCTTTGGGATTGGAATGAAAACTGACCTTTTCCAGTCCTGTGGCCACTGCTGAGTTTTCCAAATTTGCTGGCATATTGAGTGTAGCACTTTCACAGCATCATCTTGTAGGATTTGAAATAGCTCAACTGGAATCCCATCACCTCCACTAGCTTTGTTAGTAGTGATGCTTTGTCTAACTTAATGAAACTATGAGTCATGATGTGTAGGGCTACCCAAGATGGATGGGTCATGGTGAAGAGTTCTGACAAAATGAGATCAACTGGAGAAGGGACTGGGAAACCACTTCAGTATTCTTGCCTTCAGAAACCCATGAATAGTATGAAAACAAAAAAGTATATTTGTCTAAATTCAAGTTTGTTGGAAATTATGTTCATCCTCTTTTTCATGTAAGAGTTACTACTCATTTGCAACAAACAGCAGTTGCAAATAGAAGTGAATTTAAAAAGAGAATCAAAGGATGAATAAGAAAGGTAAAATAACAGGAGCTATTTTGTATTCTCTCTCAAATGAAAGTGATATTTTAGAGGTGAAGTAACAAGCTAATTTAAAATATTACTCTGAAAGAACAAGGAGTGTACAGCAAATCAACAGCAAAATGAGAACTTCTTTGGCATTTGTAATGATCAAGTTTTGAGTAGGGGAAACAAAGCTATTCAACAATTTTAAAAGAAGTGTTAAAAACAGTTTCATATTACTAAAACATCTTTTTCATAACTCAAGATATTACAAATACTTTGACAAATTATTTCCTAAAATTATTTTGATTATCAGTGTCTAACAGGTAGAGGTTCACTGCTATTCAGCCTTTTTGTCCTGCCATCAGATCCAGAATTTCATCCATGCAATCTTCTCCAGTCTTAATTATTTCTCAGGGGCTAATCTACAAAGAGGTCAGACTCCCAACACAAAGGCTCATTTTATGCCCCATCTTTCCTAGTACTTGTATCTGGGTTTTGAAATTATGTCATTTCACCATCAGCTCAGTTCAGTTCAGTCACTCAGTTGTGTCCGACTCTTTGCAACCCCTGAATTGCAGCACGCCAGGCCTCCCTGTCCATCACCAACTCCTGGAGTTCACTCAAACGCATGTCCATCTAGTCAGTGATGCCATCCAGCCATCTCATCCTCTGTCATCCCCTTCTCCTCCTGCCCGCAATCCCTCCCAGCATCAGAGTCTTTTCCAATGAGTCAACTCTTCGCATGAGTTGGCCAAAGTATTGGAGTTTCAACTTTAGCATCATTCCTTCCAAAGAATATCCAGGCCTGATCTCCTTTAGAATGCACTGGTTGGATCTCCTTGCAGTCCAAGGGACTCTCAAGAGTCTTCTCCAACAACACAGTTCAAAAGCATCAATTCTTTGGCCTTCAGCTTTCTTCACAGTCCAGCTCTCACATCCATACATGACTACTGGAAAAAGCATAGCCTTTACTAGATGGACTTTTGTAGGCAAAGTAATGTCTCTCCTTTTCAATATGCTATCTAGGTTGGTCATAACGTTCCTTCCAAGGACATAGATAGTGTATATAAGCACTGTATGAGTGGACTTTGATTTGCCCTTTTAATTGAGAGCATTTTAATAGTTGCTATGACTATATTCTTTGATAGATTCAATAAAGGATAGATTGATTATGCCACATTAGAGTTAGTTCAAATTGCCCTGAAAGTGAAAGTTGCTTAATTGTGTCTGACTCTTTGTGACCCCATAGACTATAGACTATAGATCCCATAGACTATACAATCCATGAGATTCTCCAGGCCAGAATACTGGAGTGGGTAGCCATTTCCTTCTCCAGGGGGTCTTCCCAACCTAGGAATTGAACCAGGGTCTCCTGCATTGCAGAGAGATTTTTTATCGACTGAGCTATCAGGGAAGCCATACCAACTCAACTAACTGAGAGATGTTTAGCGGATCCTAGTGGGTGACTTGTTTCTGATTCTGCCAATATTGTAAATGATTTGTGGAAAAGAATCAACATGCTTTTAAAAAGCCTACAGACATTGTATTGTAAGATGTCATCAATGCTACTAAAGTCAGAAAATAAAACAAATATGATCTGGATAGATTGAGAGTACAATTGAAGGTAAATAAGATTTACCATAGAAAGAAAATGAAAGCTCATAAGCTTGTGGGTAAGAATCATAAACATAAATATTATTGTTCAGAAAAGCGAAGATTCACAAGTATAAACATTATTGTTTGGGAAATATGAGAAGGACTGAATTAAACAAAGATGGTTGATGCACCAGAAAGGGAAACAGAAAGAGCAGAGTCTTCTGGTGACACAATAAAAGAGAATCAGATTACCATGGCAAAGACCCTTTTCACACTTGACTGCCTTTAATTGCCAGTTACAATCAAGTGAGGCATTTGCAAATAAATGCCTTTACATTGGAAGTCTCTGTTCTCTTTGAAGATTACACATTGAGACATAATTAAGCATGGGAAATACTGCGTGGAAAAAAAATTCTAGGTCCAACACTGTGTGAGTGTGTGTGTGTGTGTGTGTATGTGTGTGTGTGCATGTGCATGTGTGTATAGTATATAAGGGAGTGAATTCTAAAGGTTCAGAGAGTATGTTAACGTCACATTTCCTAAAACCTAGATCCAAAGTGAGAAGGTGAGTAATTAAGTAAACATCTTTTGACCTGATCAACCTAGTTCAGTACAACTATGTGCAGTCCACAGATAGTAGACAAAATCTACCTCAAATCACATACCAACACAGGGATATTTTCATCATTTCAGATGAAATTTGAATTATTTAGACTAAAAATGTCAGTTTTCTGTGACCAAAGGCTCGTCTGAATGCAATTATTTTCCTATAAATTTTGTAAGGTGGATTTAATTTCTTCTTTACAAAACTAAATTTACAAACCCCTATGTGGTTCATTATTTATTCCCCAAGCATTTTAACAATGCACATAAATCTATGGTCACATCCACCATTAGAAGTAGAACCAAAACCATTGAGACCACAAGAGAAGAAGTGGAGTGTCCAGAGCCTTTCATAAATATTTACTGAGCACTCAACTGTGCATGAGGGCTGCTTTCAATGTTAATGGCAATGTGAAGATAAGTACCACTGTTCTCTTCATTAGGCAAATCATATCTGGAGAAACATGTATAGTGTTAGGTTTCTTGCTTTACATGTCTGACCTGGGAGTAAGAGAGAAATGTTACCTGAGGGAAATGAAATGAATTAGTGATGGTGAGCCTGAAAAAGAAGAGGTGTGGTGAAAATAAGGTAGTAACCTTAAACCCCATGAGGTAAGAGACCACCTCTGATTTACTCTTCTATGCATCCTGGCATAAAATAAATATTCAACAGTTACTTGTGGAATGGGTTTTTGAGGGGAAATCAAGTTAGAGAGGGGTTTTCTATAATACAACTCAGAGCAGCAGAGGTAGGGGTAATGACAGAGTTGTGTAACAACAAGTTCCGCCTTAATGTAAGGAAGGACTTTCCAACACTGGCTCATCAGAGTAGAGGCAGCTTTACAAAGTGTTGAGCTTACTAAAAGTAGAAATAAACGTAAAAATAAATGCTGGGTAGTTATTAAAGAGATAATTGTTTTCGATGGAAGATTTAACTATATAAGTGTCAATATTATATGATAATCTAGCTACCTGACAAGCTTTACATCAAAGACTTTGATGATTTATGAAAAGACATATTTGTACCTTTCATTCAAATTATCTTTTCAATGTATATGTGAGAATCAAGCCTGACCACATACAAAAAGAATCATGAGTAGGACATTTGGTTTGTGTTTCAGCTGGTTCTCATTTTTAGTGGTGAAAATGTCTTTGACAAACTCACAACAAAAACCCAGCGTCTATACTTAGCCAATCCCAAAGAAAGGCAATGCCAAAGATTGCTCAAACTACTGCCCAATTGCACTCATCTCACATGCTAGTAAAGCTCAAAATTCTGCAAGCCAGGCTTCAACAATACGTGAACCATGAACTTCCGAGGTTCAAGCAGGTTTTAGAAAAGGCAGAAGAACCAGAGATCAAATGCCAACATCCACTGGATCATTGACAAAGCAAGAGAGTTCCAGAAAAAATATCTACTTCTGCTTTATTGACTATGCCAAAGCCTTTGACTGTGTGGACCACAACAAACTCCAGAAAATTCTGAAAGAGATGGGAATACCAGACCAGCTGATCTGCCTCTTGAGAAATCTGTAAGCAGGTCAGGAAGCAACAGTTAGAACTGGACATGGAACAACAGACTGGTTCCAAATTGGGAAAGGGGTATGTCAAGACTGTATATTGTCACTCTGCTTATTTAACTTATATGCAGAGTACATCATGAGAAACACTGGACTGGATGAGGCACAAGCTGGAATCAAGACTGCCTGGAGACAAATCAATAACCTCAGATATGCAGATGACACCACCCTTATGGCAGAAAGCAAAGAACTAAAGAGCTTCTTGATGAACATGAAAAGGAGAGTGAAAAAGTTGGCTTAAAACTCACTGTTCAGAAAACGAAGATCATGGCATCTAGTTCCACCACTTCATGGCAAATAGATGGGGAAACAGTGGAAACAGTGTCAGACTTTATTTTTTGGGGCTCCAAAATCATTGCAGATGGTGACTGCAGCCATGAAATGAAAAGACACTTACTCCTGGAAGAAAATCTATGACCAATCTAGACAGCATATTAAAAAGCAGAGACATTACTTTGTCAACAAAGTCCATCTAGTCAAAGCTATGGTTTTTCCAGTAGTCATGCACGGATGTGAGAGTTGGACTATAAAGAAAGCTGACCACCAAAGAACTGATGCTTTTGAACTGTGGTGTTGGAGAAGATTCTTGGGAGTCCTTTGGACTGTAAGAAGATCCTACAAGTCAATCTTACAGGAAATCAGTCCTGAATTTTCATTGGAAGGACTGATGCTGAAGCTGAAACTCCAATACTTTGGCCACCTGATGTGAAGAATTGACTCACTGGAATAGACATGATCCTTCCTTTTTTCTTTCAATCTTTTGGGAGGAAAAGGGGATGACAGAAGATGAGATGATTGGATGGCATCACCGACTCAATGGATGTTGAGGTCGTTTAATGTACCAGAACCTGGTGGTCCGGAGTTGACCGATAAGAAAGTAAAGGAGAGAGAAAGAGGCTGATATTCCTTGGTTTATGCAGAAAGCCAATAAAGCCCCTGTACGGGGCTTGCTCTGTTCACAGAGGCCTCAGGTGCCCTCTCGATGGGATGAAAGGGCAGAGCGCCTTCTCGAGAAGGTCTTAGAAGCCTGGGCAGGAAAGTGAACTCAGAGAGCCTCTGCACTCCAGGGGATTGGCCTGAAAAAGAGAGAGAGAAAGAGAGAAAGAAAGAGAAAGAAAGACATGAGGACCAAAGCTCTGATGGAGCAAAGGTGTTTTAATCAACATGGTGTGAGCATATATACTGTAGTTATTCAAATTCCAGACATACAAAACTTAGGCGATCCATATTAAAGAGAGAGAGAGTTATAACAATCACTTTTACCGTATGTGTATGGTTCACAAGAAGGAAGAAGGTATTTATCATCATATTGAAAAACTAACGAAGGAAATGCCTGGATCCCTCAGCCACAGGAGAGGCTTGCCTCTCCTAATTCCTGAATATTCAGGAATTAATAAAGAACAGAGGATTCCTGACAGATTCAAAACAGCACACAAGAAGCCTCCTGTTAAATGCTTCCTGACAAATAGACATGAGTTTGAGTAAACTCTGTGAGTTGGTGATGGACAGAGAGGCCTATTGTGCTGCAGTTCATGGGGTCACAAAGAGTCGGACACAACTGAGCGACTGAACTGAACTGAACTGAACTGANACAAGAAGCCTCCTGTTAAATGCTTCCTGACAAATAGACATGAGTTTGAGTAAACTCTGTGAGTTGGTGATGGACAGAGAGGCCTATTGTGCTGCAGTTCATGGGGTCACAAAGAGTCGGACACAACTGAGCGACTGAACTGAACTGAACTGAACTGATACTTAGTCATAAATACATGGGGTTAGGATGTGTATGCCACATGGGTAAAAATATCCTTCAAAATTTAGCTATTTCAGGGAGCTGACTTCCCCCAAATGTGATTCATTTTTCAATTTTAACCCTCATTCTGATTTTCCACCACTATCCTGTATAGACTGACAATTAGAAGGTAAACTAGGCCATGACATCTTTTCTTGATGCTAGGCCAACAGCTGAGTACCTCATGCTCCTCTTAGCCACTTTTGGAGAATTAAAAAAAACATCTAGTGATGCCACAAGTCCAACAAACAAAGGTGCAATTGCCAATTGAACCTCAAAGAGTGGTGGATGCAAAATGAAGGTGGAATTTGGTGAAGTTATCAAATTCTACAGTCCTAAATCTGGTTGGTTAAGATTCTACAGAATCGATCTTATATTCATGACAGAGAAAAAAGAAAAACCAGATCAGTTAATAAACTCATCAAGTTTCAACCTGCAACAACTGAACAGCTCCATGTAAGTTACAAAGGCTAAGAAAATCTTTCTCAAAATTATTTAATGATAGTTTTATATCACTAAAAAATTTAAATTAATGACCTCAGTATTTTTTTCCCATTTTGTTTATTGTAATAACATTAAACACCAGGAGTTCTCAGGTATATGCATGGCTGCTTTTCTGTTTGAACCTAACACATAGAAATACAAACTGATTCAACCCATATCAATTATTGATATATGGGAAAATATTCTCTGACCCTACCATAAAATATTTTAAGTGGTCCACATTTTAAGGAAAACTCTGACACCTAAACTGATAATAAAGGACAGCAACCACAACTACAAACATATGAGCAATTATTATGAGTAAATGTGCTTTTAGCTACCTCAACAAGATTAATTTTATTCTTATGTCTATTCTTAAAATAAGAAAACCAAAAGACTGGGAAGTTAAGCAGTTGCTGTAAAACACACAGCTACTACATGACAAAGATGGGCTTTGAGTAAACATCATCTGACTCTAGAATCCTTGCTCTTATCCATTACCACCTCTTATCTGTCTATAGTTAGGGAATGAAAGCACCAAGAGGATGATTCAGCATAGACCTTGAATTACTGAAACAAGGACCAGACTAAGGCCCAAAGAAAGTCAAATCACATATACCCAATGGCAACCAATAACAGATTAATTTCAACCTCCTCTAGGCATTAGTGACCCAGGCTACTAAGGCACTGCCTAAATAAATGAGCCAAGTATTTAGACATGAAGCTGCAATGATGTGGTGCCTCCTTTCTTCTGTCTTTGACTCTCTACTCACCAAGACTGGATATCAACCACACAGCTTATTACCTATAATGATTAACATGCCTTTACTACTCTACATCTTCATAAACATAATTTTACTATTCCAAAGCTCTTACCAAGAAAAAAATGTTGCAACACCCTTTGTTGTTCACACCAAGAACTAAAAACTGATCAACGTTTGAATGGAAAGCATCAAACAACAGTTTACATTCTACGACTCCAAATCCTTGAATCAAAATTTTCACCCTGCTATTTTATCTGAAACTAGTTTATTTTATCATGATACCCAACCAATCCTCCCTGTGTTGAAAAACCTACCTTAAACAAGACTTGAAAATCTCAGTAAGTATCTCATTTTGGTCCTTCTCCCTCTGAGATGCTATTAAAGTTCTGTGGAGGGGTGTTTTCTCTCTTTGTCCCAAGCAATAAACTCAGCTTTGTTGACAAGCTGTGTTCTGTGTATCTGTGGGGTCAGCATTCAACACCTTCAAGAAGCTGGACACTCCTTCTCAACTCCAAAAGAAACATGAAGCTTAGGATTTGTTCAGCTGTTATTTATTAACAACTTTTTGATATTGTTAGAATATTCACTATCCTGTCATTGCCTGTGCTGTGCTTACTTGCTCAGTGGTGTCCGACTCTTTGCAGCCCCATGGATTGTAGCCCTTCAGGCTCCTCTGTCCATGGGGATTCTCCAGGCAAGAATACTGGAGTGGGTTGCCATGCCCTCCTCCAGNTATTCACTATCCTGTCATTGCCTGTGCTGTGCTTACTTGCTCAGTGGTGTCCGACTCTTTGCAGCCCCATGGATTGTAGCCCTTCAGGCTCCTCTGTCCATGGGGATTCTCCAGGCAAGAATACTGGAGTGGGTTGCCATGCCCTCCTCCAGGGGATCTTCCCAACCCAGGGACTGAGCCTAGGTCTTCTGCATTGATTCTTCCGCAGATTCTTTACTGTCTGAGCCTCCAGGAAAGCCTTAAGTTTAAGCAAAATATTTTTAGTGTATAAATATCAGAGGATTCATGATGCATCAGTTCATTTCAGTGTTAAATGTTTGCTTTTTGTTTAAATTTTCCATTATACATCATTAAAAATCATGATTTGTTTGCTTAAATGAATTATTGTGGGTAGAAAAAAAAATTGGTGGGGAGAAAAAAGTGAACATTTTTACTTAAATGTCATCAAAATGGTTTGATATACAAAGTAAACTGGTATGTTACAGAAATGTTAACTTCCTCTCAAAAATAATTTACTTTTTTGTTGTTTCCTTTTTCAGATGTTTGATGGAACAAAGAATATTTTTAATGTGTATGCAAAGCTTTAGTGCTTATAATACAAGAAACACCCATGTATTCACTACCTTGGTCAAAATACAGAATATTACCAGGACAACAAAAGACCCTATTTGATATTTTTACCATTATCAAGGTTTCTAGATATACTTTTATAAGCATCTTTCTCAGACTTACTATGCAATGATAATGTCAACTTTTTATTCTAGTGGCAGCCCTACAATCTGACTTAGAATAACATTTTAGCTGTTTGGAAAGGAGGTTGACAATAAATCTTCCAGATTAAAAAATCCTAGTAAAAACTAGGAAAAGTCTTGGCAGTTTACTCACTATAGAGTTTTCCTCCTTCTTTTCTCACTTTGCCTATAATGAAATTGTTCTTGAATGGTTGCTAGCTCCCATGACAATCTGAACCAGTGCCCACACCCCCATGCCTTTCAGAGTCCTCTCTCCTCG
>SJYX01007869.1:0-37016 GCA_006410675.1 Oreotragus oreotragus | reverse complement strand
GTATATGCTCAGCACATGTTAATTAAATGAAAGGCTGGCATTCTCAACAAATGCTAAATCTCATAGAAATCTTTAAAGAAATCTTTTTCTTTAACCTTCTCTTTCACATCCCTTCTCCCCTTCTCTCTTCCTACCCTCTCACTGCCTGTGTTTTATGTATCTTTCCCTGGCAAGGGTTGCAGGCTCTCCTTTCCCCCCGATAGAATGGAGAATAATAGATTGACAGCCCTGATTTATCATGGCTTCTCTTCATTT
The DNA here is from genome assembly GCA_006410675.1 of Oreotragus oreotragus. NCBI lineage: Eukaryota > Metazoa > Chordata > Mammalia > Artiodactyla > Bovidae > Oreotragus > Oreotragus oreotragus. The sequence goes on along the minus strand of SJYX01007869.1, from coordinate 36,761 downwards.
TACTCTTGTGTTTTGGTCATTTATTTTCTGTTAGGAATTCTCAGTATATTTTTTAATTTTAAAAAGAAATCATGTTCTTTGTAAGAAATGACATGGTCTAAAGACATATAGAGAAATGTCTCTCCCCTGGTCCTATCTTCTGAATAACCAATGTTAACAGCTTAGGACATTACAAGGGTCTTTTATCAATGTCCTCAAAATTACACATATCTCTCTCTCCTTCTCTTCCCCCACAGACACACAAGAATTTCCCCCAACTTCCTATGCTGTCCTCAGAAGGAACTGTGTTATATACATGATTCTGAAAGTGTATTTTTTCATGGATTGTTGATATGAGTTTAATTTGATTTATTTAATGGCTACTTATATACCACAGTATAGATGTACTGTAATACATTCAATTGCTTTCTTTTTTAAGTGAACATTCTGGTTTTCACTTCTTTGTCATTTCAAACAATGCTACAGTAAATAACCTTATGTTGGGCGGGGCGGTGGGGGTGGGGGGGCACATGTANCAGCAGCAGTAGTGAGATGTGTATAAGAGACAGTTCAATTGCTTTCTTTTTTAAGTGAACATTCTGGTTTTCACTTCTTTGTCATTTCAAACAATGCTACAGTAAATAACCTTATGTTGGGCGGGGCGGTGGGGGTGGGGGGGCACATGTATCTATAAGTTTTCTATCATTTGCCCCATAAACTGCCACAGATAACAGAAATAGATTGTTGGGACTTCTTTTCATTGAAGTTCTTTGTTCAAGATAAAATAAGATCCCTAATATGGAGCTGACGCATTTCATCTCATTTCTAAAAGGACATTAAATTTTGCTATAATGTAAGCTGAAATGAGACTTAAAAGTTTCTAATTTCACCTTGTGGTATGGCACACTATCAAAGAAAAGTAATCAAAATGAAAACAAAAGCTTTCTGTTTAAGAAAAATATAAGTAGAGACTCCTAATGAGTTGGATGGCAACTGTTTCTCATTGAAAAAATATTGTTTTACTACAAAATAAATGAAACATTTAATTTTTCAATTCCATTTGAGAGTAATGTATGTTTTAAGGTACAATTCCTCTTGCTAATCAAAAACTCAGAACTCCTTGGATCTTCATAACATAGGCGAAGAGAGTTCAAACATCCAGTTGCCTAGCACATAAAGTCTACAAAAGTGAAAGAAAGTGAAAGTCATTCAGTCATGTCCAAATCTTTGTGACCCCATGGACTATAGAGTCCATGAAATTCTCTAGGCCAGAATGCTGGAGTGTATAGCTGTTCCCTTCTCCAGGGGATCTTCCCAACCCAGGCATCAAATCTATGTCTCCCACACTGAATTCACTCAAACTCACGTCCATCGAGTTGGTGATGCCATCCAGCCATCTCATCCTCTGTCATCCCTTTCTCCTCCTGCCCCCAATCCCTCCCAGCATCAGAGTCTTTTCCAATGAGTCAACTCTTCGCATGAGGTGGCCAAAGTGTTGGAGTTTCAGCTTTAGCATCATTCCTTCCAAAGAACACCCAGGGCTGATCTCCTTTAGAATGGACTGGTTGGATCTCCTTGCAGTCCAAGGGACTCTCAAGAGTCTTCTCCAACACCACAGTTCAAAAGCAGAGGATACAGCCTCAAAAATCAAGAAATAACAAAGAACACAAAGCCATTAAAGCATAAGAAGTGACTTCCAGGTGGCTCAGATGGTAAAGTGTCTGCCTACAACACGTGAGATCCAGGTTCAATCCCTGGGTCCAGAAGATCCTCTAGAGAAGGAAATGGCAACCCACTCCAGTACTCTTGCCTGGAAAATCCCATGGATGAAGGAGTGTGGTAGGCTACAGTCCATGGGATCACAAAAAGTCAGACACGACTGAGCAACTTCACAAGGCACAAGAAGATACTTAAATGATGGAGCATAGTAAGCATGGGGTGTTGAGGATGAGAGAGATCAGGCTAGGAAGAAAGGTCAGGATGGGAGGGTGCTTCTACAAGACCATACCAGGGAGTTGGGGAAGAACAGGAACCTGAAGACAAGCTAGGAGGCTGTTGCAAATGTTTTAAGTGAGATGATAATGACCTCAACTAGAGAACTGGCAGTGGAGATGGAAGAAAAAAGATGGCATCAATCTGCCAAGCTTCAGCTGGGAGTCTCATTTATTTGGAAGTAGATCATCTGATAGCCCTGGGCTTGGTTTGATGACAGTTTCTTTTCTGAAAACATAGAGGAAGCAAGAAGGGACACTGCTTGTTTGATTTAATTCTAACCAACATGAAAGAAACATTTGATGCTATGGTGGCTACTCCTATGGAAAAGTCTAGTGGTTTAGCAGACTAACCAGTCAGTTAGCTGAGATTTAATAAGCATGATTAAAACCTAACAAGAAATATAGAATTCCCTCTATTATGGAGTAACTTCAGTTCCAGAAGTTTGTATATAAGTCTATTTATTGTTTTTATGTTAAAAAAAAAAAACTATACATTGCTATGCATAGTTGTTGGAGCTCAGAAATGAAACACTTTCAGGGTGATCTTTCTTCTACATAGGGAGATTAATGAATGCCATTTTTGGGTACTATTTTTTTTAATAAAAGGGAAATTGCCCCAATGGAGAGTGACTGGGACACAGTTATCATGAACATAAAGCATGCCATCCATTCAAATATTTTTGATCATGCACTGTGAGCAAGGCGCTGTTTCAAGAAATGAAGACATGATGGTAAACAGAGCCAATTCTGTCCTCAAGGGTCTATGTAGAGATCAGTTAAAGAAAGTGGAGCCTGGATAAGAGACAAGCATAGGACTTGGCTTCATGGAGCTAAAATGCTGTCAGTGAACTGCTGCTGCTAAGTTGCTTCAGTCGTGTCTGACTCTGTGCGACCCCATAGATGGCAGCCCATTAGGCTCCCCCATCCCTGGGATTCTCCAGGCAAGAACACTGGAGTGGGTTGCCAGTCAGTGAACTAGGGACCCAATTTATTCTACGGTAATTAAAAATTATATTAAGGCCAATGAGTGGAATCCAAGAGAGAGGGATTCCAACAAATGCTGGGTGTGTGTTGTCAGATAAACTGTCAGAGGTAATGTGGTAGTGAGTGCTCCCTTTTTAATGAGTTGACCTGCACTGTTTGACCTGTGCTGTTTCATTTAAAATTCAAAGCACTCTATAAGTGCAGTTATTAACCCCATTTTACACATGAGGCAGCTGCACCTAAGAAATCCTGCAGTTAGAACACAGCAGAGCAATAATGTGACTTACTATGCTCTTTTCTACTATGATCCCCACCACCTTCCCATTAATAAAAAGGCTGCAGAGACAACTGTCAAAAGATTTAAGCAATGAGAAGGTGAACTAAAGGGATGTCAGGGTCCTCCTAAGCCTCAAATTCAAGTATTCTAGGTATTTCTAGAATATGAGACACAGATATTAAAAATATGCTTCTGGTAAAAAAAATTACTGAGAAAGAGAACAGACTAGCAGTTGCCATGGGTCAGAGGTTGTGTGGTAGCTGGGTGTGGTTATAAAAAGGATCCTTGTGGTAACAAAGCACTTGCATATCTTGACCATAGTGGTGGTCACAAGAATCTACACATTTGACGAAACTACACAGAACTAAACACATGTGCACACACACATGCACATGAAACTGGCAAAACCAAAATAAGGTTGATGCTTGTGAATTCCCTAGCGCTACTGCATAATTAAGCAAGATTACTACTGGGGAAGACTATACACGGGACACACGATCACCCTGTATTATTTCTTGCATGTGAATCTGCAATTATCTCAAAACAAAAAATTTAAAACATGTAATTCAAGCACACAGAATGATTATGCTGACAGGGGCTGTTGTCCTTCCCTTGCACTCCCTTCTCTACCCCACGCTTCTCCAGTGGGGCCAAACCTGGGGTTACTGCAGAATGCACTCCCGCTGTATTCCAGGGACCAAGTCTAACTTAAGACATTTACGCCCAAGTTTCTGTATTCTGGAGACATTAATAATTCTTCTTAGTGTTTTTATTTGCATTCCTCCAAAACATTCAGGGACGTGTTGTCTGGAAAATGCATGTTGGAAGATAATAAAAGTTCCAATATTTGTTGATTTTAGTTCATAGAAACAGTGAGGGTAATAGAACTAAGGAGAAAAAATCTGTATAATCAAATGATTAATAAAATCATTTCAGGATTTCATAAATACAGAATTTGGATGTATCTTGAATATTATCTCCAAGTAAGATCGACTCCAGAGAAGGCAATGGCACCCCATTCCAGTACTCTTGCCCGGAAAATCCCATGGACAGAGGAACCTGGTAGGCTGCAGTCCATGGGGTCGCTGAGAGTTGGATGCGACTCAGTGACTTCACTTTCACTTTTCACTTTCATGCATTGGAGAAGGAAATGGCAACCTACTCAAGTGTTCTTGCCTGGAGAATCCCAGGGACGGTGGAGCCTGGTGGGCTGCTGTCTATGGGATCTCACAGAGTCGGACACAACTGAAGCAACTTAGCAGCAAGACTGACTCATCTGGATTTTCCAAAAAGCATCTGGAGAAATGCTACCTTATAATTTTCTGAATCAGAAAAGCAATACAGTATTTTTTTAAAAAAGAAAGTATAAAACCATCTGTGATATCATCACTCATATATACATATCAGTTTTTCTCCAGTGCTCTTGTTCTTCTTCATCTTCTTCTCCGCCCCCGCCCCCCGGCCCCGATTCTTCCTAATCACGCCATTTGATTATAAATGGAAGACACTCATCAAAACTTTGCAAGCTTCTGGCACATCCAGAAGTGGGGGTTCTAACGCTGTACTTAGGACTGATCCTCAGGTTTTCCAACTCCTGGCCTCATATGCTTCTGTGCTGCTCCCATCTTCAGGCAGGTCTTTCCCTTTTGGTAGCAAAACTTGCCATAGCATGTCCTGACTTCTGTCTCATGTTTAGGCAATCTTAGAAAGAGAACTTCCTCATGCTCTAATAAAAGTCCCCAAACAGGGTCTAATTAACTTGACTGGGCTAAGAGGCTACTTCAGAATCAATGGCTAACCAAAGATATAGATAGTGCTCAGTGCCAGCTCTGGATATTGGGCTTGAAATTAGGGAAGATGATGAGGGTATGGGATCAGAGTTCCTTCACCATTATAATTGTTTTAGTAGTCACCAAATCATCTGTAGTCAACAAGCTTCTGCTGATTTCTAGTCTTTTGCCCTAACTCCAGTGTGGTAAAAAATATCACCTTAAATACAAACAATAACCTCAGATATGCAGATGACACCACCCTTATTGCAGAAAGTGAAGAACTAAAGAGCCTCTTGATGAACGTGAAAAGTAGAGTGAAAAAGTTGGCTTAAAACTCAACATTCAGAAAACTAAGATCATGGCATCCGGTCCCATCACTTCATGGGAAATAGATGGGGAAACAGTGAAAACAGTGTCAGACTTTATTTTTGGGGGCTCCAAAATCATTGCAGATGGTGACTGCAGCCATGAAATTAAAAGATGCTTACTCCTTGGAAGAAAAGTTATGACCAACCTAGATAGCATATTAAAAAGCAGAGACATTACTTTGCCAACAAAGGTCCATCTAGTCAAAGCTATGATTTTTACAGTAGTCATGTATGGATGTGAGAGTTGGACTCTAAAGAAAGCTGAGCACTGAAGAATTGATGCTTTTGAACTGTGGTGTTGGAGAAGACTCTTGAGAGTCCCTTGGACAGCAAGGAGATCCAATCAGTATACCCTAAAGGAGATCCGTCCTGAATATTCATTGGAAGGACTGATGTTGAAGCTGAAACTCCAATACTTAGGCCACCTGATGCAAAGAACTAACCCATTGGAAAAGACCCTAATTCTGGGAAAGATTGAAGGTGGGAGGAGAAGGGGATGACACATTATGAGATAGTTGGATGGCATCACCGACTCAACGGACATGAGTTTGAGTAAACTCTGGGAGCTGACGATATACAGGGAGGCCTGTCGTGTTGCAGTCCATGGAGTCACAAAGAGTCGGATGTGACTAAGCAACTGAACTGAACTGAACGGACAAAAAATGCAAATAAATCTAAGACCACTAAGATACTGTCTAGCTAATATATACTTAGTACAATCAATCATTATAGTTGTGGGGATAATACAACTTCTCATATGCCGAGACTAATAAACAGCATTGGCTATTAGTTCTGAGAGTACATAAGACATTAACAGAAAAGAAGATTGAAAAAAAAAAGAGGGACAACTGTGCAGATCAATGTTTTACATCATGATTTATTTCGTGGGTCATGAAATCAATTTCAAGCATCATGACAAATTTAAGGAAATAGGATAGAACATATGAAAGTGCAGCATATGCGGTAAAGTTAAGAACTGCTTTGTAAAACTTTACAAAATATATGTGGGTGTTACAGTTTATGTGTTAGTAGGCACAGGCATGGACACACCCTAGGTCACAAGTCAAAATGTATTTCACCATAGGTCGAGTTACTTGAAATCATCGTGTGACTGATATAATCAGAGCTGATATCTAACATGTTTAAGAGAAAAAGTCCACTTAATATCTTTTGCACCAAGCATGAGTCATGACTGAACGAGCATCTCTTCAACATTCAAATCCCATATAACCTGAAAGGGTCAAAGACTTGCATTGTGCTGGGAGCACCTGGTTTAAATTAGAACAATCCTTACTGGGCTTAGAATGAATCTCATGGCCCACGTGAGTCTTCATTGCCATTTTTGCTAAGTGTCCTCAGTAAAACATTAGTGTCTCCAAGGAACACTGGTCAAGGTATGTCACCTTTCCTTTAAAATAAATAGATATTTATTTCCCAACTAGCTGCAATCCATGGGGTCGCTGAGTCGGACACAACTGAGCAACTTCACTTTCACTTTTCACTTTGATGCACTGGAGAAGGAAATGGCATCCCACTCCAGTGTTCTTGCCTGGAGAATCCCAGGGACGGGGAGCCNTCCTTTAAAATAAATAGATATTTATTTCCCAACTAGCTGCAATCCATGGGGTCGCTGAGTCGGACACAACTGAGCAACTTCACTTTCACTTTTCACTTTGATGCACTGGAGAAGGAAATGGCATCCCACTCCAGTGTTCTTGCCTGGAGAATCCCAGGGACGGGGAGCCTGGTGGGCTGCCGTCTATTGGGTTGTACAGAGTCAGACACAACTGAAGTGACGCAGCAGCAGCAGCAGTAGTGTCAACATAACTTAAAAATTCAAGCAAAATTTGAACTGATTGCACTGTCCTTATCAAATATTTATATATTTCTAATATCAAGTAATGCTCTGATCATTTCTTTCAGTGACTTGCTAATCTCATGTTTTTGCAGAGAAAGGCTTATAGTTCTAATGAAGCCTGAACTGTTTAAAAGGACCTCCTTTCTACCTGATCAGTGTATAAGACAGTGGCAGTTCCTTAAAAGCCTTCCCATAATTATCATTTCCCTTTTCCACTCTAAAAATAAAGGTCTATCTTTTTGACCTGTTGCAAACTTCTATACACAACAAGCTTATGACCTCACCTTACAACCAGATTCCTACTTGTAACTTGCCTCCCCTTCCTCATATGGAAACTCTGTAGCAGCCACTCTCATATTTCTTCAGAATCCCAGTGACTCATTGTAAAGCCAGATCTGCTTTTTCTCAATTTCCAGCACCTTTCAAACTCTTTCAGATACAAATGGAGTTGAAATGGGTCCACATGTCTTTCCATCATATGTTCAAGGACACAGATTTCAAAATCTTTATCCTTAGGTTTTCAAAGGCTAGGCCTATAACATCATATACTCACAAGAGGTGCTCCATTTTGAAGTCCCGTAAATAGCACAAGTCTAAATATAAACTCTATTTCTGTCCTCTGAAACTGCTCTTTTCTCCTCCTGACTTCCTGTGTCTATTAGAACCCACTGTATTCCCCGCGATACTCAGACTCAAAGATCATCTTGGGATTCCTTCTTTGGTCCTCATCGTCCATATGAAAACATCATAAAGGTTTAATATCACTCAGCCATTTGCAAATCTGCCTTGCTGGGCTCTGAACCTACTCCTGAGTTTCATTCTGTCCAAGAAGGAATCCAGAGAGTGTCACTTTTGACCAATTGATGAAGCCAGAAACAATGCAGCATGACATCATGTTAGGAACGGTTTTCTATTTCTAGCTTAAACCTAAAATGTAATAGGAGCTTACTGGGAAAAGCAAATGATTTTATCATTTTCTGTTATTTTTTTAAACAAAAATAATTCTCCTTCTCACTATCCCAATCACTAAATACCCATTCCAACATTATATCCAGGCCCTTGGCAGTGAAAGTGTAGAGTCATAACCTCTGGACTGCCAGCGAACTTTCTTTTTTTTTTTATTTTTCCTAATTCTTCTGTAAAGGAGCCACTTTTCATTTCTTTTTTCTACAAATGGAAAAGCAACAAATGTATTTTGAATCAGTGAGGGTAAAAAGACTGCATTTTCCTTATCAGCTAAGATTGCTAATTGCTACCTAAGCATGCTGTATCAGGAAGGATGGTTGGTTACAGCCAGGTTCTGCCAGAGAGAGTGCTGTGGTCAGTGAGGTCTGCTATTGCCTTGAGGAAGACAGGTGATGACCTGCGTGTCGTCCTAGGCTGAAGCAAGAATCAAGGCCAATCTTAAATCAGACGGAAGAACTGGGCATCTGCATGGCATAACTCAGTGGTGGTTTATTAGGGCTTTGACCCAAAAACAGTTATTTTGTTACCTTGTTACAATACTGAAATTCTAGGATTAGCAATTCATGAAGACTTTTTGGGAACTTTCACTATTAAAAAACTTTGTGGGAAAAGTTTCACTATTAAAATACTACAACGGTTTCCCTTATTCTGGGAAAGATAATGAGCTTAAGCTGTTATCAGTAAATAGCTAAAGGAGGGACTGGTCTATTAAACTGCTTTTCAATAGCAGTGAATAAAAGGAACAGTCCTTTGTATTGAAACATGGGATACATTTATTAGAAGGAGAGAATCAGGAGGATGAAACTGAGTAGGCGGAGAGAAATGAAGGAGAAACTAACATAACAATAGTATTTTTTTTCCTTCTTAAAACATAACCTCCCACTGCCACTACTCAACACCGCCCCCAAAAAAGCTTTTAAAAAATAAAAGAAAAAAGGTAAACAAACTAAAAAAAAAATTTTTTTTTTAAGAGAACAAAAAAACACAACAGCCCTGGTAAGACTCATCCCTAATATTCTCTTCAAAGGCTACAACTCTCCTTATCCTTCTTTCCTTATAAACAGCAGCAGGCTTATCCAAGAAGCACAAACTTGCTGAATTCTGTTCGAAATAGAAGTAATTTTGCATCAGCTAAAAAGCAACGGGAATTTAGGCCATTCAGATCATGGTGATGATAACAATAAGTATGATGGGAACCACTCATCACGTGTACCCTGGCTCAGCTCTGCATGAACGGTGCCCTCAGGGTCTCGTTTCAATTCTCACCCCAGTCCCTGAGGGGTGGCTCTTATTATTCCTGAGGCACAACTGAATTTCAGTAGTCCAGCTTGAAGCTACATACAGAGTAGATGACAGTGAAAGAGTCAGAATTTGAATCCAAGTCTGTCTAAGGTCAAAGCTTATTTCCGCCTTCCTCCCTTCCCTGCATCCTCTTCTAGCTCTTTTCAGGGTCCTAGGTCACTACCTGCATAAGCTCTGGGGCTCAGACAGGATGATCTGAACATGCCTGACATATGAGAGAGAGAGGGAGTTAAAACCCCAAGCACGAAAAGTGATTTTCATAATGTGTATACTTAAATGAGACCCTCTGGACTAAACTTCTCTCATTTCTGTACTTTGTATGGCTATGTAAATTTTTCCAAAATGGAATTCGCATGACATTTACACAGTAAACATTAACCTGAAATCTCTCAATGTGGAAAAACCCTGTAAACTGATGATAATATTCACATGGGAATAGGAAAATATGGACAAGCCAAAGAAGATGCTTTCTGGTTTGCATACCTTGTATAAACAGATGCTAAAACTTAAGTTTGCCTACGTCTACCAAGTATATAAATGAGACATAATTAAACTGAAATTCCATGGAAAGCTTTTCAAAGTTCCTAGTTTACTCACCCAGTATAAACACTGTAAATGAATAAAATACAGTGTACTAGACAATTTAAATATAGAGCTGTGGTTCTTTAAATTTAAGAAATACAGTATTCCAGTTGCGAGTGACCAAAAGTGACTGAAGTTTTGTTTTTTAACTGAAAAAGCAATTAATACAGAAAAGCACATAGTATAACTTCACTCATGTGTCCTCAGCACAGAATTAACAAATATTAACATTCAGCCATATGTACTTCTAAAATTGTTTTAATGAAAGAAAAATAAAGACTACAGGGAAAGCTGAAGTATCTTGTACGCTTCCCCATTTCCATACCCCTCCTTCCTTCTCTACTTCCCCAGAGACACCTTCTCTTTGGAACTTCTTGGGTATCTTTCTAATTCATGCTTTTATCTATTATTAGGGAGCCAGAAATCAAACATTATATTGCTATTGTTTGTGATTTTAGATTTTACAAAAATGGTCTATTTTACATTGTATGTTCGCATTTTTAAACTAAATGTGGTATCTATCCAAATTAGTACAGGAAGAACTGCTACACTATATTCCATCATTTAACTATACCAGAGTTTACACACACTTTTGTCAATGACATTCACTACTTCCCACACATATCTTTTCTATTACAAACTTCTTGTATACACGTATGTGTGTTTTTCAAGAGTATACACCTAGAAGCGAAGTTACTGTGTCGTAGATGTTTGTTTCTTCAACCTTACTAAATAACTGCCAAACTGCTCTCCAAAGCAACTGTACCATTTTACACTCCCACAAAAGGGTACTAGAGTTCCTATTTCTAACAGATTTACAAATACTTCAAATTGTCTGAGTTTTAAGTTACGAGTCCTGATTTTAATTTCTTACTTTGCCAGCCTTTACGTTGTATATGGGGTATATCATAACAGCTGTTGGCAGGTATTTTTTTTATTACTAACAAAGAGCACAGCATAAGCAACACTGATGTCTTAAAGTCATATTTATAGCTGATACGTATTAAATGCATTTGATTATGACACCACATAATAAAACAAAACAAGTACTTCTTTTTGTAGAGTTTGACTAAATCAAGCAATCACTAGGCAATACGCACAGACTTGGAAAAGTCGAATTGTTTTGTATTACTTTCCTTTGCTTGCAGTATCAACCACTTACTTTTTATCAGCACTTGGCACCATACTGACATTGACTTATTCCCTTCTATTTGTATTCAGACAATCTTTGCTTGGAATGGAGGCATAGCAGCTGTTTTATCTAACCACCCCTAAGGGATTGTATTAATGGTATAATAGTTACTACATACACAGACTGGCAAAACTTTTTCATACAAAGATAAATTGTCAAGCCCACAGAATGAAAAAGAGGGCAAAAGGATAAAACAGGAAAGGGAAGGTATAAAATAGGCCTTCCCTTTTTAAATGTAGCATTTGAAATCAATATTTTCTATTACATCTGGTTGTAATGATGGAACAACAATGAGTGGCTGATTCATACAAATGTGCTTCTTTGGTTCGATCCTGCTTCTACTGTCCCTTCTCCATTAGACCTATGAATGGGCCTACAGACTCATAAAAAGGGGCGGAAAGAACTATACGGTGTTTACAGATGTCATTCTAAAGATGAATACAACACTTAGAAGCTTATGAAGAAAAAAGAAATTTCATGTCTGCTTCCTATCTTTTTCCTTTTTGTGGGTGTAAGAATGATGGTAGGCCAACAAAACCCAAGAATTGATTCACAACAGAATTCTAGAGATTCGTGGGCCATTTTTAATCTACAGTTGGAAAATCTGAGGGATTAAAATAACTCACTTAAGATACACACTGCTCTTCGTTATTCTGACTCTTCTTGTCTTCTCCATGAATGGGAAGATGTCCCTTCTCCTTTCCTAATGAAATGACTGAACTAGGTTGGCTTCAGTTACCTGATCTTTGGTATGCCACACTCAAATTCACCACATCATTAAACTTTCCTCTGAAATATCATTAATGGCAGAGGAAAATGAACATTCACAGGGAGAATTTTTCAATTCTATCTTAAATTTTACACTTCATGATATAACTGTGCTTGTTTAACTTAAAAAAAAAAAAAACGCGTACTGGAATTTCATTTCATGACACAACTATGCTTGTTTTAATTTAAAAATACCCCAAATCATTGAGAAGAATTGGTGTTTCAGGAAGATATGCCATGCCTGTCCTTTTATTTAACAAATATTTATTAAGAATCTGCTGAGAAAACAACAGAGGTCACTGCCCCTCTTGGCATTTACAGGATAATCATAAAGCATGTGACTATAAATAATTATACAAAGAATCAGCAGAAGGTGGTGTTGTATGTCTATAAAGGAGAACAAAATCAGCCCAGGGATTAGGAAAAGAAATGTTTAGGGTAAAAAGTGAGTAGGAGGTAGCTTTCAATACTGCCTGCCTCATAATTATTAAATTCAGAGAACCATCAACTAATTATTTATGTTGGTCTTTTCTAAAAGATGAGTTATAATACTTTTGTGACATATTGGGTTTTGGACTTTTCTGCATACAATTTTAATTGAAACAAAGATCACATTTTAGAAATTATTTGTTAGTCTGTATTTTTGGTATCTTTTCCTCCTTAACACCATATTAGTTGCTTAAATCTGAGCTCAGCAATCCTGGCATATGTAAATATTGAAGGTGATCCTGAATTCTAAGACAGGAAAGGAAATAATCCAGAAGAAAGAATTTCAAAGATGCTCTTGAAAAAGAATTTAACTGCCTAAAAAACAAGCTCAGATCTGTGGAATATTGACCTCTGATTCTAATTCCATTAGGTCCTTTAAAATCCATACTCTGCCCCCACCTCTTTCCTTCTCTGTAAAATGGGAATGACACAGTAAAGTTGACTAGCAATTAATTTTCTTAGGTACATATTTTTCTGGGCTCTTTTGTCCTGTTCTGTTACATAGTCAAGGAGTTCAAGCTTTTAACTAATGGTGAAAACTGTTTGCCAAAGGTCCTAGATTCTCATTGTTTGTAAGAAAATGAATTAAGCATGATGAATAAACATGGATGATAATTAGCTGATTCTATGTTGGGTTCTCACATGCAACCAGATGGTCTAGTGATGCCTAGTAAATACATAATTTATTTCATTTGGAAACCTGAAAGTTGAATAAAAATTAGATATTTGTCATTAAAGTACATTTACCAATGAGTTCTAACTTAATATATTGTTAAAACAAATGGAAAATGAAGTTCAGTTCAGTTCAGTTCAGTCGCTCAGTGTGTCCGACTCTTTGCGACCCCATGAATCACAGCACGCCAGGCCTGGTATTCCCATCTCTTTCAGAATTTTCCACAGTTTATTGTGATCCACACAGTCAAAGGCTTTGGCAAATGAAGTTAAGGGACTTAAATTATTTTGGTCAGCCAGGAATAAATTCAAAAGCTTCTTCAAAAGCTTTTGACAGCCTACAACTTAGCTGCTATTTACTGAATGCTTGTGTTCCCTCAAAATTTGTATGTTGAAGCTCTAATCCACATAGTATGGTGTTTCGAAGGAGTTTTTTGGAAAGTAATTAGGTTTTGACAAACTCATGCAAGTGGGGACTCTATGATGGAATTAATGTTCTTATAAGACCAGGATGACTCTGCCGGCTGAGGATACAGTGAGGAAGAAGTCATCTTTAGAAGGCTCTTACCAGGAATGAATCTGCAGACACCTTGATCTGAAACTTTCCATCATCCAGAAATGTAAGAAAATAAATTTCTGTTGTTTTAGACCACTTAGTCTATGGCATTTTATTATAGCAGCCTGAGCTGATTAAAATACTAATTCATTTATTTATTTCATTTAAAAATTACATTTAAAATACTAATTAGTAAATATTAATTTAACTGGCGCTTCTGAAAATTTTTGCACATACAACTAGGGGGAAGCAACATATATCTTATAGGGTTACTTCATGCTTTACGAGAAGTTGATTTTACCATTGAAAATGATAGATTTATGCACCACTGAACACTAAGCAGTATTTCCTCATTTTTATATTAACATATCTTACCTTTTTTCATGCTTAGTAAATATACATAACTTTGGTAGAAAGATTTAATCAGGTAACAAAGAGGAAGGATTATTTAACTGTGTTCTTCAACAATAGATGACATGGTGTCACCTTGGTATATTTATTATAACATTGTATTTGGTACAACAAAGAAGAGTTGGCATTCTTTATAAATGATTTTATAAAAAATGTCTCCCTGAAAACTCTAAAGGTGGGAGTAAATCTCTTATATCATAGATAGAAGTAATATAAGCTCCCCAGTTTTAAATGAGGTGTTCAGAATGATTTCATAATAGCAATAATGCTATTAAAGGAATGATAAAAGTTTGGAGACATTGTGGTTTTGCCATTTGTTCCTGGGCAAAACAGTGGATCTGATAATACCACTTTCAAATCTTAATTCCTCTAAAGGATGTGAAAAGTCATTTTTTAAATACTTGAATAATAATTAAACTCATTTTGTCCATAATACTGGCAAAAATTTGAAAGATGCTATTTGTTGGTTTTTTGTGACTCTATCATGTTAATTTCAGACAACAAAATCTGCTATAGACAATTTAAAAGGAATAAAACATTAAAAATTACTCAGAAAATTAGTATAGTTGCAGAAACAGGCTCTAAGTTGTGTAACAAAATAGATCTATTGCAAGGCTCTAGAACTGTCCTATTGAGGGAGCTGCCGCCATCCTGGACCATGAATCACAAACTCTGTCTCCTCCAGCACCGGCAAAAATGAAGTCCTCTGTCTAACAACTTCTCACATAGAATTCTTTTCTGATCCAAGTTTCATTTTAATGACTCTAACTGGTAGTTTCCTACTTGCAGAAGAAACTGGTAAATGTAGGTTTTTAATTCTTTGGAAAAGAAAGATTCAAATATGTACATTATCAAAACATAGAAAAGGTATGCAAAATTTCTGAATAGCCCCAAATGACTAATGTTTTTCCTGATAAGACACTGGAATTTGGCTACCTTCTATAATCCTGACAATTGTATCCACTAGGAAAGGATTTTTTGAAAGCTAATTTATGTTACCAAAGACAACTTAAAATTCATATTCAGTATGATTAGTTCTTTCATTTCCAGGAAACTGGAATGGGAGAATTTAACTCAGATAAATGTTGTATCTACTACTGTGGGCAAGAATCCCTTAGAAGAAATGGAGTATCCACCATAGTCAACAGGAATCTGAAATGCAGAACTTGGATGCAGTATCAAAAATGACAGAATGATCTCTCTTCATTTCCAAGGCAAACCATTCAGTATCACAGTAATTCAAGTTTATGCCCTAACCAGTAATGCTGAAGAAGCTAAAGCTGAATAGTTCTATGAGGACCTACAAGACCTTCTAGAACTAACATCCAAAAAAGATGTCCTTTTTATTACAGGGGACTGGAATGCAAAAGTAGGTAGTTGAGAGATATCTGGAGTAACAGGCAAATTTGGCATCGGAGTACAAAACCAAGCAGGTCACAGGCTACCAGAGTTTTGCCAAGAGAACACATTGGTCATAGAAAACACTCTCTTTCAACAACACAACTCTACACATGGACATCACCAGAGGGTCAATACTGAAATCAGATTGATGATATTCTTTGTAGCTAAACATGGAGAAGCTCTATACAGTCAGCAAAACAACACAGGGAGCTGACTGTGGCTCAGATCATGAACTCCTTATTGCCAAATTCAGACTTAGATTGAAGAAAGTANGTCAATACTGAAATCAGATTGATGATATTCTTTGTAGCTAAACATGGAGAAGCTCTATACAGTCAGCAAAACAACACAGGGAGCTGACTGTGGCTCAGATCATGAACTCCTTATTGCCAAATTCAGACTTAGATTGAAGAAAGTAGGGAAAACCATTTAGGTATGACCTAAATCAAATTCCTTATGATTATACAGTGGTAGTAACAAATAGATTCAAGGGTTTAGATCTGACAGATAGAGGGCCTGAAGAACTATGGACGGAGGTTCGTGACACTGTACAGGAGGCAGTTATCAAGGCCATCCCCACGAAAAAGAAATGCAAAAGGAAAAATGGTTGTCTCACGAGGCCTTACAAATAGCTGGGAAAAGAAGAGAAACAAAAGGTAAAGGAAGAAAAGGAAAGATATACCTATTTGAATGCAGAATTCCAAAGAATAGCAAGGAGAGATAAGAAAACCTTCCTCAGTGACTGATGTAAAGAAATAGAGGAAAACAAAAGAATGGGAAAGATGAGAGATCTCTTCAAGAAAATTAGAGATACCAAAGGGAACATTTCATGCAAAGATGGGCTCAATAAAGGACAGAAATGGTATGGACCTAACAGAAGCNAGAAGAAAACAATAGAATGGGAAAGACTAGAGATCTCTTCAAGAAAATTAGAGATACCAAGGGAACATTTAGTGCAAAGATGGGCACAATAAAAGACAGAAATGGTATGGACCTAATAGAAGCAGAAGATGTTAAGAAGAGGTGGCAAGAATAAACAGAAGAACTGTACAAAAAAGATCTTCACAACCCAGACAACCATGATGGTGTGATCACTCACCTAGAGCCAGACATCCTGGAGTGCGAGGTCAAATATGCCTTAGGAAGAATCACTATGAACAAAGCTAGTGAAGGTGATGGAATTCCAGATGAGCTATTTCAAATCCTAAAAGATGACACTGTAAGTGCTGCACTCACTATGACAGCAAATTTGGAAAACTCAGCAGTGGCCACAGGACTGGAAAAGGTCAGTTTTCATTCCAATCCCAGAGAAGGACAATGCCAGAGAATGTTCAATCTACTGCACAATTGCACTCATCTCATATGCTAGCAAAGTAATGCTCAAAATTCTCCAAGCTAGGCTCCAATAGTACCTGAACCAAGGAATTCCAGATGTTCAAGCTGGATATAGAAAAGGCAGTGGAACCAGAGATCAAATTGCCAACATTCGATGGATCATCGAAAAAGCTAGAGAATTCCAGAAAAACATCGACTTCTGCTTCATTGATTATGCTAAAACATTTGACTGTATGAATCACAACAAACTGCGGAAAATTCTTAAAGAGATGGGAATACCAGGCCACGTTACCCACCTCCTGAGAAACCTGTATGCAAGTCAAGAAGCAAGAGTTAGAACCAGACATGGAACATGGACTAGTTCTAAACTGGGAAAGGAGTACATCAAGGCTGTATATTGTCACCATGCTTATTTAACTTATATGCAGAGTATATCATGTGAAATGCTGGGCTGACTGAAGCACAAGCTGGAATCATGATTGCTGGAAGAAATATCAATAACTTCAGATATGCAGATAATATTACCTTTATGGCAGAAAGTGAAGAGGAACTAAAGAGCCTCTTAATGAAAGTGAAAGAGGAGAGTGAAGAAGTTGGCTTAAAACTCAGCATTCAATAAACGAAGATCATGGGATGTGGTCCCATCACTTCATGGCAAATAGATGGGGAAATAATGGAAACAGGGACAGACTTTATTTTCTTGGGCTGCAAAATCACTGCAGATGGGGACTGCAGCCATGAAATTAAAAGACGCTTGCTCCTTGGAAGAAAAGCTATGACCAACCTAGACAACATATTAAAAAAGCAGAGATATTACTTTACCAACAAAGGTCTGTCTAGTCAAAGCAATGGTTTTTCCAGTAGTCATGTATGGATATGAGGTATGGAACATAAAGAAAGGTGAGCACCGTAGAATTTATGCCTTTGAATTGTGGTGCTGGAGAAGACTCTTGAGAGTCCCTTGGACTGCAAGGAGATCCAACCAGTCAATCCTAAAGGAAATCAGTCCGGAATATTCATTGGAAGGACCAATGCTGATGCTGAAGCTCCAATACTTTGGCCACCTGATGCAAAGAGCTGACTCATAGGAAAAGACCCTGATGCTGGGAAAGACTGAAGGCGGGAGGAGAAGGGGACAACAGAGGATGAGATGGTCAGATGGCATCACCGACTCAATGGACATGAGTTGGAACAAGGTCCCGGAGTTGGTGATGGACAGGGAATTAGGCATGCTTTAGTGAGGTAGGCATCATCCTGTGTCCTCAGTGCCTGCTGGTACGCAGTGATGGTGGAACAGGAAAGACTTAGGCTGGGACCATAAATTGCCATTAGATGGAAAGGGTGGGGTTGGACGACAGAGAGACTTGTGAAAATGGGAGGGGCCAGTCCATGGGGTCTCAAAGAGTCGGACACGCCTGAGGGACTGAATTGAACTTCCTCCTGGACACTCCCGTCTGAGGGCAGAGGACCATACCTTCCTACTCAGATCCACACTTTTGTTACAACACCTGTTTCAACGTACCTCTCAGACTAGTCTCTACGGCCCCTGAGACCAGGAAGAGAACTGAATTCAATTCCACTGAGGACATAGCTAAGCATCTAGCATGGAGTGAGTCCTAATGCTTGCTAAATGAATTAATTTTTCTTTTGAGGCCAAGAGTATGGTGGGGGGAAATAGTTGGGAAAGGACACAGACTGTTGGCTCTCAGATGCGTAAGGCCCAAGGATAACATCAGACATGGTGCCTAGAGTTGATATATAGGCTATCACTGTAGCGAAAGTGCTATGAGAGTAGAACGTACATGTTCATACACACGGTAAATGCATGAGGGAATGAGGTTTAACTAGATGGTAGCAATCCTTTCACAATGTATATGTATATAAATCAAATATCTTACACATTATATCTCAATGATATCTTACAAAGAACAAATTATATCTCACATAGAATTTTAATGATAACAGTAATGGAGCTAGTTTAAAAAAAAATTTAAGGGGGAATTCCCTGGCAGTTCAGTGGTTAGGACTCCATGCTCTCATTGCCCAAGGGCCTGGGTTCAATCCCTGTTACAGGGAACTAAGATCCCACAGACCGCACGGGATGGCCAAAAAAAAAAAAATTAAAAAAAATTTAAAGGCCAAGAGTGAAGGACAAATTTTAATAATCTCTTTTCTCACCATCTACACTGAAGTATTTAACGCATAATCAATTTTTATCAGCTTAGCTGTCATTCGTTAATAGACTCTTCACTCTATCAATTTTTCTTACATTCCTTATAATAATTAGCAGATAACGGATATTCAAGTAGCCATTTGACTTTTTAATGTATATTTGGCCACTGATTTTACTTGCTCTCAGGAGAGATAAACAGATTTTACAATATACATTTACCAAATTGCTGCTCCTTCAGCAAATTCACTCTAATCAGCCGTTATTATTGGAAACAATGAACAAGGCTGGGTAAGTGGCAGATAAAAATTTCTGGGCCACCGTCGCAATGCGGTCAAGGGTCAGCATGTCTAGAAAATTAACCTTTTTTTTTTTTTTTTAAGAACAAGTTGTCTCACAGCATTGTTTCTGAAAGCATCAAAGGTTTATAGACACTTCTCCATGTGTCTCAGAATTACTACACACCTGTACCCTCTGATTCCAACACACAGCCTGGCACAGAAGCAAGCTTACCCCCAAAAGCCCAATTCTCGCTCCGGAGGACTGGCCCCTCCCATTTTCACAAGTCTCTCTGTCGTCCAACCCCACCCTTTCCGTCTAATGGCAATTCATGGTTCCAGCCTAAGTCTTCCCCTTTCCACCGTCATCCAAGACCAGCAGGCACTGAGGACATAGGACGATGCCCACTTCACCAAAGGATTACCCCACGGAAACCAAGATGCATCCTGACAGCGCCTTACTATTGCCCCCTCCAGCTTATACATTAGCAACCGACTTACGCGGCTAAATGGCTTCCTGGGGTCCCACACCTATAACCAGCAAGGGGCCGAACGCAGGTCAGTCCAGCACCTGCCCGCTGCTGCCTCTTCCGTACCTGAGGCCAGCCAGAGCCCCTCCCCTTGCTCGAAGGCGAGCCTGCAAGAACGCTAAAAGCAGCAGGACCAGCAAAGGCACCTCTCTGCGTCACCCACGGTCCTAACGTTTAACTTAACACAAAGCTGACTGACAGGACCTGTCACTGGACTTGGATAAAGAAGCAGTGAATCACACACATCGTAAGCAATGATACAGGGAAGACAGGGCAATGCCGGGCTGAGCATCTCTGAGGAACCCAAACACCAAATTCCTCAACAGTGAAACCAAGACAGGACTGCTGCCTCAGTTCTGAAAAGATGACTGTTGCCAGTTTATATCGTGCGGTGTGACCTATCTCAGCTGTGAACCACAAAGGTTTAAGACCTTCCTGCAGAGATATCACATGGACCTTAGTGGTTTATTTTAAGCTCATGCTGTTAGCATCAGCCTACTTAGAGACAACAGATTTGTTCTGATTTTATAATGATAACCATCTTTTGTCCAAGAAAACCTGGAAAGAATAACACCTTCACTTTGCCTTAGACAGTAACACAGATTCTACTGGTTTTGAAATATACCTTCATCAAATAAGCAATTTACTTGGAAAACCACCTCGGAAAATCTGATCAATTATACTGCCTTTCAACAACAAAAAATCATTAAGAAACACCTTATAAAACTGAAAATCTGTAAGATATTTATTAAGTGGAAAATAGGACTGTGTTAATTTATTACCCAGTTTCCTTAAGTTTGTACTTATCTAAATGTTGAAAAATTCCAGAAGGTTATAGAAAAATTGTATGGGCCTCTTATGGGGTAGGGACATAGGGAAAAAGAGAAGGAAAGTAACAAAAATGGGTAATTTTCCCTTCATACTTTATATACTTACATGTCACTCCATGTGAATTTTTTCTTATCATAAGTCTATTTTTATCATATAAACTAAAGAACATTATTAAAGTCGATGGGCTCAAACATTTAAACAGAAAGAGATACTCAAGACAAAACAGATTAACAACTAAAAATGGATAAACTGGACCAATAGTTAAAGTAAGTAGATTCTAATAATCTTTTTTTCCTGTACATCTATAAGCATTAGGTCTCTTTAATTCTTTAAATTTTAGTACAAAAAAGTCAGTGCCATAACTGACACTTTTATGCGGTCAAGATGAAAAGCCACTTTACTACTGGAAAAATCTTCACAAAACCATAATGGTATGTTTCCTTTGGACTGGGAATTAAAGAATGAACTCCTGAATGGCACTCCTTTGTTCTGACACTCATATTAAATGATGCATCCTCCAATAGGAGCTCCCAGAGACTTCACAGAATGGAGTGTCCTCTCTCAGCTCCAACTTGGCCTCCTCCATTCTTTAAGGAAAAGCCTGGGAAAGAATCTGGATCCCACACAGCTCACAAAACACCTTCAAAGAAATGAGAGCAGTTTCCAAAGCCACAGAAACATCTACCAGTTGAAGCAAGTTCTCACCTCTGAACTCTCAGTGAGATAAGAATGAATTCAGCTTTAATGTATTTTTCACAAGACTGTTCTACACTGAAAAAATGATTTGCTGTTCTTTACATTTGGTGAAATTTATGGGTTTTGAAGATGCTGACCAAATTAGCTGACAAAAAAAACTTGGCTATTGTATTCCCTATATTAGAAGACACAGATAATCTTAACAAAAATTTAGACAATGGATTCACACGAGGGGTTGTGTTACACAAGTATTTAGTGCTTACACAAGGTAAGGTACCTGCAGATGGAGACGGTGCTGGAAACATCTTTCTACAGAAATCACTACCAAACATTCTCAGGAAAAATGATTAACTTCTGGAGAATACATTCCATCTCATTTTATGAAAATGTTTGGTTCTGTGATTTGCTTCGCTAAGCAGGAACACAGGCGTCATGGGGAAGAAAAACAACAAGGTTGGAGTGGTGGGCAGTTTACAGTTGGCATTAAGTAGCTTAAAGTTTAAGATGGCATTAATGCCAGGCTAAGAACTTTAGACCTTAATTATGGGGGGTGGGGCGTGAGGTGGGGGAGCGGGGCTCTGCAGCTTTCTGAGCTCTTACACCGGAACTTGATCCTGGGGCAACCCTGTGAAGAGCTGATGGAAGGGAACACTTTAAAATCAGGGGAAGGACTTAGGAAGCTAGTGCACTTTCCAGGGGTAGAGGCAATGGGGATTTTAACTAGACAATGAAAAGGAGATCACTGAGGTCAGTCTGGATACATACGCCACATATTAATATGTGCAATTTAAAATATAAATTACTATAGAAAGCATAATTGTTATTAAGGAATGCAAGGGTCATTAACTACTAGAGCCAGGAAGAGAAAACACCAAATATACAACATAGATAGTTAAAATACAAAAAAAAAAAAGAAAAAGAAAAGAATATATTTACAGCTGTAATTGTAACTTGGGCTCTTTAAATACTACTATAAAGAGGAAGTGAGCTTTGGAGTAATTCTATATTACTAGGAATTATTATCATGAAACTAAAGTATGGCTACCCAAAGGAATAAAGAATTAACAATCAGTTATGGGGGGAAAATCATACATATGTCAAACTGCGGCCACAGACTCACTCTCAGCCCAGAATGACCAAATTCTCTCATTGACACTAATACATATACTTTAAATTTTGCTTTGAGGTAGAGTATTTTCTAAAAGTTATTTAAATATATCTGATAAGCTGCTTATGAAATACTGTACAGCAATCAACAGCTTTCTGCTGTACCAGGTGAAAAAAGGAAAAGATCCTTTGCTTCAGCAACAAAAAGCAATTACACACACAGACATGTACACACATACTATTTCTATGGAGAAACATGTCAAACAGTGTTAGTATGATGAAAAATTACAAAAGTGAGCAGCATAAAAGATCTGAATAAGTGGGACATACACGTTCATTCTTCTCTGAATTAACGTATTGACTCTTGTTCCTAGATAAATCATATGTGATTATTTTCAAAGAGGAAGAATTTTTAAAAGAGCAATTTAAACTAGAATAGGAAGAATTTTTTAGAACATAAAAATGAGGATTGTAACTCAACAGCAACAACAACAAAACTGATTTAAAAATGGGCAAAGAGGGGTACTCTTTCTGCCGCCTTCTGATGCCTATGTCAGAAGCTTTCTCTATCTCCTTTATACTTTAGTAAAACTTTATTACACAAAAGCTCTGAGCGATCAAGCCTTGTCTCTGGCCCCAGACTGAATTCTCCTCTGGGGGCCAAGAATCCCAGCGTCGTGATTCAACAACAACCTTTCATCTTGGGGGCTCTTCCGGGATCCTTCAGGACAAGGTAAGGATGTTTGGAGCTCTAGTTCTTTGTTCTCTTACCAAACACATTTTCTGCTGTGCTTTACTAACTCTATGGTGTGCTTGTGCAAATGAATAACATCCCGTGAAGCAAGTAAGGAGCCCTGCTCTGCAGTTCCACAGTGATCTCATAGGACTTATGGCAGAAACCTGTCGGGGGTTTATACCGACCTGCCAGTGCCAAGAGACACCCAATGACTCCTTTGGGAACGGACCAGAAATGGGCAAAGCATGTGGACCGAACTCTCCTTTCTCGGTCAAACTTTTCAGTCTCTTTGACCATTTCATAACTCCTTGGGAATTAGAAGTACTAACCTAATCTATCAGATCTTAGACTTTCAAGGGACTTAAGAAATTTACAATAAAGAAAAAAAAGAAAAAAAAAATGGGCAAAGAACTTGAATAGAACTTGCTCAAAAGAAGATATAGTGGCCAAGAAGCACATGAGAAATTGCTCACCATCCTTAGTCATTAGGGAAATGCAAATCAAAACTGCAATACGATACCACTTCACATCTATTCATATGGCTATTATAAAAACAAGACAGAAAATAATTATCAGTAAGAATGTGAGGAAATTAGAACTCTGCACTGGTGCTAGGACAGTAAAATGGTATAGCTGCTGTTGAAAATGGGCTGTTGGGTTTCTCAAAAAAAATAACTAAAAACAGAACTGCTTTATGATTCAGCAATTCAGCTTCTGGGTAGTCATCCAAAAGAACTGAAAGCAGGACCTTCGATAGAGACCAGTACACCAGGCTCCTGGCAACATTATTCACAATAGCCAAAAGGCGGAAGCAATCCAAGTGTCCATCAGTGGCTGCCCGGGGAAAGAACACATGGCACATACATAATTACCATGACATATTTATTCAGCCTTTAAACAGGGAGGAAATTATGACACAGGCTACTACGTAGAGGGACCTAAAGACCTTACGCTAAGTGAAACAAGCTAGTTCCAAAGGACAAACGACTCGTCTTATGTGAGAAGCCTGGAGCAGTCAAATTCACGGAGAACAGAATGGGGGTTGCAGGGGCTGAGGGAAGGGGAGGCTGGGGAGTTGATGTTTATTGGACAGAGTTTCAGGTGCAAAAGAGAGACAGGACGGTGGTGGGGGCTGTACAACAATGGGAATGGACGTCATACCACCAAGCTGTACCCTGAAGTTGTTAAAACGGTAAATTTTCCATAGTATTTGTTTCACCACAAGTATTAAAAACTTAGAAGGAATTTGTTACTAGTTTATTACAGTATAAAATAGTAAAACAGTCTAGGAATGGCAAAAACATACTGACAAGATTAATAAACGTGTGTCAATTTCAGAAATACAAAAATTTAGAATAAGATAGTGGAGATATTTCAAATCAGTGAAGACACCCATTTGTGGTATTACAGGACATCAAGATAGTGGAAGGAGTTATACAACAATCAGGAAAACACAATGAGATAGATGTGGGGGTATTCTATAACAATAAGTGCTCTCTTTGGAATAGCAGTGAGATATGAAGACTCTTCTGGATGTTTACTATAGACATAACATAACTTCCAACTGAACTCTTTTTTTTTAATGCTATTGAAAAACACTTTGAAGACAACTGGGGTAGTTTCAATATGCATTTGGCTTTAGATACTACTGAATGATTTAAAATTTTCTCAGATGTGACCAGAATTAGAATAGGGAGAATACTCTCATTCTTATAGCATGCTCAAGCACTTAGAGAAAAAGCATCATGTCAGCAGCTTCTAATGGCTCAGCTAAAAACTCAACGTAGATGATATCTATCTACATACACCTTTAAGTAGACCGAATCGGCAAACGTGACAAAATGTCAGCCATCGTGGAATCTAGGTGGTGGGCACGTGGGTAATTATTGTTTTGATTTTTCTCTAATTCTGACAACTTTACAAATAACAGTTGCACATAGCTGCAAGAATTCTATGAGGTCTTTAGTTCACTTAAGACAAGTGAGCCTTCTTCTGCTCTCATCTGTGGAGGAAGAAAGCTGGCATCCATGTGATTCCATATTTTGGTAACCACAATCCCAGAGGAAGGAAAATAACATTTCCATAGCAAGGTCCATTTACAAAACGTTACAATCCAATTATGTTAAGGAAACTTGAAGGTAAAAGGACTGACACTTTAACTTGCACACACTAGTGAGCTGGTGTAGCCCAACCCTGACCGTCTTACACCCACCAAGAATCAATAACAAATACTAAAACTCCCTTCGTCTTCAAATTAAAGAGAACAGCTGCAGTTTTCTTAGCCAAAATATTCTGCAGGCAATGTGGAGGCCTGTTTTAAGAGGAACCTTCACTCAGATTCATCTCTTTTTTATTTCCTTATCTGTGAAATGGAAGGGTCTCAGCCTATGCAACTCTGCCAACCCTAAACTGAGGGATGATAAGACATGTCGCGCTGGAGACACAGGGGCTTTTCGTGACCCAATGTGCAATTACAGCATTACTGTTGCTGCTGCCCCTCCCAGAATGCACTGCCCCCAGCAACTCCTCACAGCAGGCACTGTTTCTCCCATTTTTAATAGATGGCATACGGAAGCTGAGAAAAGTGGATCATGTGCCCAAGCCAAAATCTGAACCCAGAAAAGGACCCACATCCTCCTTGGGGATCACTGTCCACGTGGTACCACTTCTGCGTGCCTGCCCTTGGCACGCTCTAAACACCCAGGATACAACGAGGGCCCTGTTTCCGCACCGCCACCAACACTCCAGCGTCCACACAGTAGCTAGAATGCAGGCGATTCTGTTAAAATACAGATCAGCTCGTGACTCCCATTTCAGAAAGCAAGCCCCACCATTACCTCATCTACTACCGTCTCCCTACACAATCCACTCTAAAATTTTTTTGTGAATCTAAAAACAATTAAAATGTGAGAAGCAGCATGGTGTAATAGTTAAAAGTCGACAATCTGGAGTCAGACTTGTCGTTCAATAGTTAAGCTGTGTTCAACTTTGCGAGCCCATGGACTGTGGCATGCCAGGCTCCTTTGTCCCCCATTATCTCCCGCAGTCTGCTCCAACTCATGTCCATGGAGTTGGTGATGCTACGTAAACATCTCATCTTCTGCCGCTCCCTTCTCCTTTTGCCCTCAATCTTTCCCTGCCTAGGTTTAAACCCAGCTCCGCCACACGTGTGCTGAGGGCAGCCTCCTTAACTTCTCTATGCCATGTCCTCATACATAAAAGAATGTGGGTGATTATAGTGGACTCATTTCACAGGTGCTTGGACATTTAGATGAGTTTACATTTTAAGGGCTTGGAATGGCAACTAGCACATAGTTAGTGGCATGTAAATATCAGCTACTAGTTCTCATCACACACCACAAATATTTATAAAATTGGATTAAAAAGGAAACTAAAACCACACAAATTAACCATAATAATTATAGATCTTCTTTCCGTTGTGAATCATAAAAACATGAAAAATTACAAGATGTATGTGACTATTAAAAAAACGGAAAATTTTCTAAATTGTATGCAAAATAAAGTCATAGAGTGAAACACAAGCCAAGGGACGACAGATAATATCAAGTCAGTAACAAAGCATCATATGCCCCCAAACAGTACAAGATAGCAAAAGATCTAAACAAGAATAAATTAAAATAGAACTCTTTTGTTTGTTTTTTTAATTTAACCTTATCGCATCTAACATCTTTGTCTTCCCAACTGGTACTCCTGATCTCCATTTCCATTGCTCATCTTATAGAAAGCTTCAAATAAGCCAAATACTTGCGTTCCTAACCATTCTTCAAGTTATGGGTAACCATGTGGTCCGGTGTGTGCCAATGAGACTTAAAGGTAAGAGTGCCAGGGGGCGAGGTGCTCAGTAGGACTTTTCCTTCCTGACAAAAGTAGGCAGGCATGTCAGGAGAAAGGCCGGCCTCCGCTCAGCCCGCCGCTCCCAGCCTCTGCCCAGCAGCACCAGGACCCTGGAACCCTTAGCGACCATGTTGTAACTGAAAAGTCCCTGGCAAGAGCAACGTGCGGAGGCAGCACAGAAGAGGTGACGATACTCAGTCACCAGCCCGGGAACTGCCTGCGTCTGTCTGGCTTCCTGTTAAATAAACACGCAGTACTGCTGGTCTGAAACAATTTTTGCCTTAACTACCACATGCTCCTCCCTCCTACCTTTCTGCTGTCCCTTCCTGCTCATTATTGCGACTCCTTCTCCTCTCTCCAGCCCTTTAAGGCCAGGAGGACCCCAGAGGCACTTCGCACATACTCCACGGAGTTCCCTAAAGGACCCTTGACCTGTTCTTGTGCTCTGATCCAGTTCAGTGGCTTTAAACACCATCTACCTATTGGTGAATCTCAAACTAGTCTCCCTTGACCAGACTCCTCCTTCACACTCTAGACGTTGGCCCACCTTTCTATGTTGCACCTTCACTTACGTATCTAATATTCACCTCAACATGATGTTTGTACAACTGAGATCCTGATATCCACCTCCCAGCATCTGTGTCTCCTTCCTGCTTCCCCATCTCAGCATCCTGCCACTGCTCATACCAGAATACTAGAGCGATCTCTTGACTCCTCTCTTTTGCTCTTGCCCCTCATTCCACCAGTAAACCCCATTGGCTTTATTTTCAACACATATATCTAGAATCCGGATCCCTCTAAAACCCTATCCACATAGCCCTGTGTAAGCCAGTCTCCTGCCATGATTACACTGAAACCTCACTGAGCTTTCTGATGCGGCCCTCACCCCATTCAGGGCATTCTCTCCACAGCTGTCACAGTGATTCTGTTAAAATTAAAGTCACTTTGGAAGGATGGGCAAAACCGTTAGGCAGGGACTTTGAGACTGGTATGTATAATGGATAAGCAACAAGGACCTACTGTATAGCACAAGGGACTCTGCTCTGTGTAATGTGGCAGCCTGGATAGGAGGAGGGTTTGGGGGAGAATGGATACATATGTATGTATGGCTGAGTCTGCTTGCTGTCCACCCGAAACTATCACAACATTGTTAATCACCTATACTCCAATATAAAATTACAAAAAAAATCCAAGTCACTTAGGTTAAAAGCCAAAGTCCTTATGATTTTCAAGACTGTGTGTGACCTGGCTCTCTACTACCTGTCAAACCTCACCTCCTAGCTCACGTTTCCTTATCTCATTCCTTGGTACTCCTGGAGCTGTCAGTTAGACACGGCCTCAGGGCCTTCCCACTCGCGGCTTCCTCTCGCTAGTACAGTTTTCTTCCAGATGTTCACGTACTGGGTCCCCAGGCTGCCACACAAAAGCCACGGCTCCATCCCCCGGCCTACGCTCTCTGTCCCTCTCTCTCCCACCCCCACAAACCCCAACATTTCACATTCCCCCTATTTCATGTTAGTATTTCTTTTCTCTTTACTACTGGAGGTTGTCAAACATCCTTTATATTTTACTTATGAAGGCCTTGTCTCTCCTACCAGAAGGTGACTTCACAGAGGGCACATGTTGACCTTGTATTCACTTCAATTTCTGAGCACTTTGCCCCTTGCATCTACATTCATCTGACAAATATTTGAGTGCCAAGCATATGCCAATTAAAATAAGACATTTTACTTTCCTAAAGAGTGAATATCTGGCAAGATTGTCAATGAGGGGAATATAGCCAATATTTTATAATAACTAAAATGGAGTATAACCTTTAAGAATTATGAATCATTATACACCTGTAACTTACATAATACTGTATAGCAACTATACTTCAATTAAAGAAAAATTTAAAACATATATTGGCTAGGAGCCCTGAGTTCAATTCCTGGATCAGGAAGATCCCCTGGAGAAGGGACAGGCTTCCTCTGTGGCTCAGCAGATAAAGAATCCACCTGCAATGTGGGAGACCTGGGTTTGATCCTTGGGTTGGGCAGATTCCCTGGAGAAGGCAAGGGAAAGGCTACCCACTCCAGTGTTCTGGCTTGGAGAATCCCAGGGACAGGGGAGCCTGGTGGGCTGCCATCTATGGGGTCGCACAGAGTCGGACATGACTGAAGTGACTTAGCAGCATTGGCTAGGATGCTGGGATAAATGCTTACACAGTCAGAGCAGGAGCACAGACTTGCATGTTGTTCCTAAAGGGCAACTTGCAACCTGTATCAAAAGTCTTACAAATGCCCACACCCTCTGATTCCACTTAAAGGAATTTATCTAAGTAATTTATCTGATCAGCTTAAGTACTAATATACAAAGGTCTTCAGTGTAGAGTTGTTTAACCTACTGAAAAACACTGGAAACAATGTGATGTTCAAAGAAGTCTGAAGAAACAAATCATAACACATTTAGGCTACAGCAGAGTCATTTTAAGTCATGTCTTAAAAAGAATATATAAAAACTTCAAAAGTCTACCAAAATAGGCACCACACCTTTTAAAATGAAAAAGAATTTCAATCAAGTAAGTGCCTATTGACTATTAGGTTTGGGGTTTACTACCCACTATCCTTGGTGGTTCAAACATTAAAGAGTCTGCCTACCATGCAAAAGACCCGGGTTCAATTCCTGTGTCAGGAAGATCCCCTGGAGAAGGGAATGGCAACCCACTCCAGTATTCTTGCCTGGAGAATTCCATGGGCAGAGGAGACTCGCAGACTACAGTCCACAGGGGTCACAAGAGTTGAACACAACCAAGTAACCAACACTTACACTTTTTCAGAAACTGTTTTTCCCCATCAGAAATATGTAAGCATATAGGCATGAGAATATGCAAAAAGAAAAAGTAGTGAATAGCTATAAATTATGAAGTAAAGACTGGCACTGATTAGATTAAGATGTTCCCCACTCCACCACTTGCTCTTTTAAATAGCCTGCTGGGAAGAGGGCATTGGAAACCTGATGTGATATTCAAAGCATTAATAACAGGTTAAATTCATGATACAATGGGGGCAGAGTACGGTTTACCTTGCTTGGGACGACGACTGCCATGCTCCTTTCTTGACCTTGACAGACCTGGGCTCTGTCCAAACCCCTTATCTTTGCTGACTGCTTAAACACCATTGCTTCCCTGATAGCTCAGTTGGTAAAGAATCCGCCTGCAATGCAGGAGCCCTGAGTTCAATTCCTGGATCAGGAAGATCCCCTGGAGAAGGGACAGGCTTCCTCTGTGGCTCAGCAGGTAAAGAATCCACCTGCAATGTGGGAGACCTGGGTTTGATCCTTGGGTTGGGCAGATTCCCTGGAGAAGGCAAGGGAAAGGCTACCCACTCCAGTATTCTGGCTTGGAGAATTCCATGAACTCTATAGTCTATTGGGATCGAAAAAAGTCAGACTGAGTGACTTTCACTAAATACCAATGCACTCCACTCTAATTATTTACCTGCCCTCCTCAATTGGTCCACATATTCTGTACTGAATGCCCACGACCTTTACATTCTATACTCTGAACCCTAGCTTCCCATTTATTGATACTTCCTAGTATACCAGCCAAGAACTAAAAAACACTTGAATTCATACGCATCCTTCTTATTTTTAATTCTGGGATTTCAGGGGCAGAAATTAAAAAGCAGAGAGCATCAACACTAACCCAAGACTCTTATGTATGTAAAAGTATACCTCCATTATATTAGAGAATTATCTATATTATTACTGCAAGAAAGAAATTCAACAAACTTTGATATTTGTAAAGTTATACCCTCCTAAATCCCTAGAGCTCTTTTTGTTGTTTTTTTTAAAAATAGTACTGTAAGGATAGATGTGATGAGGGATGAATTGCCATTGCCCCCTTCTAAGAATGGGCCAAGAATCATGTCTCACCCATTCCATGATTCCTCAAGCTCTGGAGTAAGGGTTTCACAGTGCACACTTTCAAACTCTCTGCCAAGGGAACAAGTGAAGTGCAAGTGTGAGTCATTCATTCTGCCTGACTCTTTATGAACCCATGGACTGTAGCCTGCTGGGCTCCTCTGTCCATGGAATTCTCCAGGCAAGCATATGGGAGTGGGTAGCCATTTCCTTCTCCAGGGGATCTTCCCAACCCAGGGATTTAACCTGGGTCTCCTGTATTGCAGGCAGATTCTTTACCATCTAAGCCACAAACTGCCTACAAAAATCCAGAATTTCAGAAGCATTCTACATTTATATATTGCAAAATGTGACTTTATATTCCACATTCTTGAATTAGCTAAGGCAATATTATACTAGTAGGGTAAAAGAAACTGTCCTCTGTACAACCACGACTATTTCCTTAAGTTCAAGGGTAGACTATTCAGGTATGACCTAAATCAAATCCTCATGATTATACAGTGGAAGTGACAAATACATTCAAGGGACTAGCTCTGATAGAGTACCTGAAGAACTATGAATGGAGGTTCATGACACTGTACAGGAGGCTGTGCTCAAAACCATCCCCAAGAAAAAGAAATGCAAAAAGACAAAATGGTTGTCTGAGGAGGGCTTATAAATAGATGAGAAAAGAGGAGAAGTGAAAGGCAAAGAAGATGAGGAAAGATATACCCATCTGAATGCAGAGTTCCAAAGACTAGCAAGGAGAGATAAGAAAGCCTTCCTCAGTGATCAATGCAAAAAAACAGGAAAACAACAGAATGGGAAAGACTAGAGATCTCATCAAGAAAATTAGAGATACCAAGGGTACATTTCATCCAAAGATGGGCACAATAAAGGACAGAAACAGTATGGACCTAACAGAAACAGAAGATATTAAGAAGAGGCAGCAAGAATACACAGAAGAACTATGCAAAACAGATCTTCATGACCCAGATAACCACAATGGTGTGATCACTCACCTAGAGCTAGACATTCTGGAGAGAGAGANTTGACCTGTTCTTGTGCTCTGATCCAGTTCAGTGGCTTTAAACACCATCTACCTATTGGTGAATCTCAAACTAGTCTCCCTTGACCAGACTCCTCCTTCACACTCTAGACGTTGGCCCACCTTTCTATGTTGCACCTTCACTTACGTATCTAATATTCATCTCAACATGATGTTTGTACAACTGAGATCCTGATATCCACCTCCCAGCATCTGTGTCTCCTTCCTGCTTCCCCATCTCAGCATCCTGCCACTGCTCATACCAGAATACTAGAGCGATCTCTTGACTCCTCTCTTTTGCTCTTGCCCCTCATTCCACCAGTAAACCCCATTGGCTTTATTTTCAACACATATATCTAGAATCCGGATCCCTCTAAAACCCTATCCACATAGCCCTGTGTAAGCCAGTCTCCTGCCATGATTACACTGAAACCTCACTGAGCTTTCTGATGCGGCCCTCACCCCATTCAGGGCATTCTCTCCACAGCTGTCACAGTGATTCTGTTAAAATTAAAGTCACTTTGGAAGGATGGGCAAAACCGTTAGGCAGGGACTTTGAGACTGGTATGTATAATGGATAAGCAACAAGGACCTACTGTATAGCACAAGGGACTCTGCTCTGTGTAATGTGGCAGCCTGGATAGGAGGAGGGTTTGGGGGAGAATGGATACATATGTATGTATGGCTGAGTCTGCTTGCTGTCCACCCGAAACTATCACAACATTGTTAATCACCTATACTCCAATATAAAATTACAAAAAAAATCCAAGTCACTTAGGTTAAAAGCCAAAGTCCTTATGATTTTCAAGACTGTATGTGACCTGGCTCTCTACTACCTGTCAAACCTCATCTCCTAGCTCACGTTTCCTTATCTCATTCCTTGGTACTCCTGGAGCTGTCAGTTAGACACCGCCTCAGGGCCTTCCCACTCGCTGCTTCCTCTCACTAGTACAGTTTTCTTCCAGATGTTCACGTACTGGGTCCCCAGGCTGCCACACAAAAGCCACGGCTCCATCCCCCGGCCTACGCTCTCTGTCCCTCTCTCTCCCACCCCCACAAACCCCAACATTTCACATTCCCCCTATTTCATGTTAGTATTTCTTTTCTCTTTACTACTGGAGGTTGTCAAACATCCTTTATATTTTACTTATGAAGGCCTTGTCTCTCCTACCAGAAGGTGACTTCACAGAGGGCACATGTTGACCTTGTATTCACTTCAATTTCTGAGCACTTTGCCCCTTGCATCTACATTCATCTGACAAATATTTGAGTGCCAAGCATATGCCAATTAAAATAAGACATTTTACTTTCCTAAAGAGTGAATATCTGGCAAGATTGTCAATGAGGGGAATATAGCCAATATTTTATAATAACTAAAATGGAGTATAACCTTTAAGAATTATGAATCATTATACACCTGTAACTTACATAATACTGTATAGCAACTATACTTCAATTAAAGAAAAATTTAAAACATATATTGGCTAGGAGCCCTGAGTTCAATTCCTGGATCAGGAAGATCCCCTGGAGAAGGGACAGGCTTCCTCTGTGGCTCAGCAGATAAAGAATCCACCTGCAATGTGGGAGACCTGGGTTTGATCCTTGGGTTGGGCAGATTCCCTGGAGAAGGCAAGGGAAAGGCTACCCACTCCAGTGTTCTGGCTTGGAGAATCCCAGGGACAGGGGAGCCTGGTGGGCTGCCATCTATGGGGTCGCACAGAGTCGGACATGACTGAAGTGACTTAGCAGCATTGGCTAGGATGCTGGGATAAATGCTTACACAGTCAGAGCAGGAGCACAGACTTGCATGTTGTTCCTAAAGGGCAACTTGCAACCTGTATCAAAAGTCTTACAAATGCCCACACCCTCTGATTCCACTTAAAGGAATTTATCTAAGTAATTTATCTGATCAGCTTAAGTACTAATATACAAAGGTCTTCAGTGTAGAGTTGTTTAACCTACTGAAAAACACTGGAAACAATGTGATGTTCAAAGAAGTCTGAAGAAACAAATCATAACACATTTAGGCTACAGCAGAGTCATTTTAAGTCATGTCTTAAAAAGAATATATAAAAACTTCAAAAGTCTACCAAAATAGGCACCACACCTTTTAAAATGAAAAAGAATTTCAATCAAGTAAGTGCCTATTGACTATTAGGTTTGGGGTTTACTACCCACTATCCTTGGTGGTTCAAACATTAAAGAGTCTGCCTACCATGCAAAAGACCCGGGTTCAATTCCTGTGTCAGGAAGATCCCCTGGAGAAGGGAATGGCAACCCACTCCAGTATTCTTGCCTGGAGAATTCCNGCTGCTGCTGCTGCTGCTGCTAAGTCACTTCAGTCATGTCCAACTCTGTGTGACCCCATAGACGGCATCCCACCAGGCTCCCCCATCCCTGGGATTCTCCAGGCAAGAATACTGGAGTGGGTTGCCATTTCCTTCTCCAATGCATGAAAGAGAAAAGTGAAAGTGAAGAAGTCGCTCAGTCTGTCCGACTGTTAGCGACCCCATGGACTGCAGCCCACCAGGCTACTCCGTCCATTGGATTTTCCAGGCAAGAGTACTGGGGTGGGGTGCCATTGCCTTCCCCGGAAGAAAGCTGAGCACCAAAGAATTGATGCTTTTGAACTGTGGTGTTGGAGAAGACTCTTGAGAGTCCCTTGGACTGCAAGGAGATCCAACCAGTCCATCCTAAATGAAATCAGTCCTGGATATTCATCCGAAGGACTGATGCTGATGCTGAAGCTCCAATACTTTGGCCACCTGATGGGAAGAACTGATTCATTTGAAAAGACCCTGTGATGCTGGGAAAAACTGAAGGCAGGAAGAGAAGGGGACGACCGAGGATGAGATGGTTGGATGGCATCACCAATTCTATGGACATGAGTTTGAGCAAGCTCCAGGAGTTGGTGACGGACAGGGAAGCCTGGCGTACTGCAGTCCATGGGGTCACAAAGAATTGGACACAACTGACTCAACTAAGAGTAAACTCAAAGGATAAAGTCAAGGAAGTACAAATGAGTCACAACAAAAACAGCAAGTCTTAAGAGGGCAGTAGTTTGACAGAGAAAAAAGAACATTCCACAAACAAGGTTCTCATGATGACTCCAATTACACAGGAGCATAGTGTTTACGGTGATACTGTCAGTACCTGTTCCTGCAAGTAAGTTCACAAGATGCCTGCTGTTTCGGGTGGAGCTTAAACCAAAATACTTCCTGCGTCACAGGCCTGGGAACACACGCCCCATAACTAAGGGTGTAGTAAGTCAAAGGCTTAGAAATGTTGCATGGTCTCCAGGTACCACAAAGATGAACAAGGGTCTTCACGTGTTCATCAGCAAATGCACGGCCCTG
Source organism: Oreotragus oreotragus (assembly GCA_006410675.1). Taxonomy (NCBI): domain Eukaryota; kingdom Metazoa; phylum Chordata; class Mammalia; order Artiodactyla; family Bovidae; genus Oreotragus; species Oreotragus oreotragus. The sequence goes on along the minus strand of SJYX01007869.1, from coordinate 1,366 downwards.
ATCGTGAGTGATCTTACAGTTACTCACAAGAGAATTCCTAATAAGAGCTGAGGCCACAGTAGGGAGCCTCCTGGCTCATTGAAAACCAAGGTCCACAAGCAGAGCTATACTTTCAACACTGAGGTCACAGAGACTCAGAACGGAACAGTCTCTTCAATCTGCTACCCTTTCTAAGCTGACAAAAACAAACCAATCAATAAAATCTGTGCACAAGCTTCCCCGAAAGAAATCACCTAGCCTCACAAAAATGAGCCAGAAAATCTGAAAGACGAAGCTGCCCATTCTCCACGGCTGGGGCTCTGAATCTTCACTCTTAACCCCTCAACCTTCTACTCTCTAAGGGGACCTGGATCTGCACAGCCTGCATCTCCGTCCCTGTTGCCTGTGCCCTGTACACAGGGGTACTCCCCTGCCCGGCTGTCACTCATCCCATCCTTCATCTCTGTACCAGCTCTTTCCCTACAGCTTCTTCACCTTCCTTACATTTTTAATGTCTTAACCCTCACACACACACACACACACACACAGCCCTTCGAGGTGCTTTCTCAGGCTTTGGCCTCTTCAAGTTCAACATGCCTCCAAACGAATCCATTATTTTCTCTCTCTTTTTTTTCTGGCCGTATCACAGAGCATGCAGGATCTTAGATCCCAGTCAGGGATCGAACCTGCAGCCCTGCAATGGAAGCATGGAATCTCAACCCCCCGACCACCAGGGAAGTCTCCCATCATTTCCTTTCTGACAGCCTCTTCTCGCTGCTCTAGGCCCTATTTCACCTGAAGGCCACTCAGACAAGAAAGTTGGGCAGACACTTCGACCATTCACCGCCAGTGGGGCTTACCAGACCTTCTTCCTGCAAGAACATTTTTATTATTTTCACTCTGCTCTCTACTCCCAAACACCAGGGTGACTCTGGTATCTGTGCCTAAACTATTAGGACTGATCTGCCTCGACCTTTCTTGGGGCTCACTCATCTCTTACCCAAACATATGGCCTGCTTAAAGTATGCTGACCCCAACTTTTATGCTCCCCAAACACCCCAGGTCCCTCATAAGGCTACATTTGCACCCCTGGGAATGCCAGCAACCTCCCAGGCCTGGCAACCCCCCCAGGGGCACATTCCAAGGCCACCCTTCTCCAGTCTTCCCTCTGGCTAAGTTAGTGGTGTTCCCTTTACTGTGGACACACGGTACCTCATACAAGTTTCCAGGCAAGTCAAGCCAGATAACATGTGAACACCTGTTGTGCAATAGGTACACTGTGCTGAGGGCTGGAAAGGATAAAAAATAACTAAGACCTGGACTGTATCCTTTATGGGTGGCACGGAGATGGAAGGAAATAGCTATAGCCCAGCACAATAAATGCAGG
>SJYX01007868.1:187651-206597 GCA_006410675.1 Oreotragus oreotragus | reverse complement strand
CCCCCAGTTCCCAGCACTGTAGCCTCTGGCAATTGCAACCATATTCTCTGTTTCTATAAGTTTGACTTTTTGCCCTCTTTTTACCCCCAATTCACATGTAAGTGATACCATGCAATATTTGTCTTTCTATTTCTGACTTGTTTCACTTAGCATAATACTCTCCAGGTTCATTCCATATTGTTGCAAATGACAATACTTTCTTCTTTTTAAGGTTGAATAATATTCATTCATAGATCAATTTATCAATCAACAGATAGGTTTATCACACTTTCTGTATTCATCTGTCAGGAGAAACTTAAATTGTTTCCACACCTGGGCAATTGTGAATAATACTGCAATGAACATGGGTGTACAGATTTCTCTTTGTGATAGTGGTTTCATTTCTTTAGAATAAATACCCAGAATTGGGATTGCTGGATCATGTTGTAGTTCTACTTTCTTTTTTTTTTTTTTTCAGCAATCTCTATACTGTTTTCTATAGTGGCTGCAGCCATTTCCATTCCCACTAGCAGTATATGGCACCCTTTTATCCAGCATGCTGCTGCTAAGTCACTTCAGTCGTGTCCGACTCTGTGTGACCCCATAGACGGCAGCCCACCAGGCTCCCCTATCCCTGGGATTCTCCAGGCAAGAATACTGGAGTGGGTTGCCATTTCCTTCTCCAATGCATGAAAGAGAAAAGTGAAAGTGCAGTCGCTCAGTCTGTCCGACTGTCAGCGACCCCATGGACTGCAGCCCACCAGGCTACTCCGTCCACTGGATTTTCCAGGCAAGAGTACTGGGGTGGGGTGCCATTGCCTTCCCCGTTTATCCAGCATATAGCACCCTTTTCTCCACATCTTCAGTAGCATTTCCTATTGCTTGTCTTTTTGTTAATAGACTTCATAACAAGTATGAGGTGACATTTTGCTGTGGTTTAATTTGCATTTCCCTGATATTGGTATGCACAATCACCACTGCACTTCACTTGTATTTAGTAATATATTTTACTTTATTTTGCTCATTCAATCCTTTCTTTCTTCCTTCCTTTGTTTCCTTTTTAAATTCAACTGAGAAAAACTTCTGGCTTTTGTATACTTTCATATTATGATAGCACTTAAAGTCCCATAAGTGTTCATTTTTTATTAGAGGTAATATACTTTAGTAATATATTTTAATCTTTTTATTCCAATTAGCACTGTACCTAGTTTTGTTTTTGTTTTTTTGCTGATTTTGAGCACCTGAAATATTGCTGCTCATCATTGTGTGTGTGTGTGTGTGTGTGTGGCCTTTCTATACCTTATTGCCACTATCTTTTATCTCATCAATGGATTAAATGACTCAGAGCTGAGAATATTTTTTCTAATAAGAAATTTTAATTAATTTTAATTTATCATAATTCATATCATTCTTAATTTTACTTCTTCCATCTTATTATAAAGCTCTCTTTTTAATATTCTTGTCTTATTCCCACTTATACTTTTTATAGACTATTTTTGCTTATTATTATTTTCCACAGTGATTTAAAGGACAGATATTCTGCTTTTAATTCCAGAAGTAGTTACCACAAAGCTTTTCAAAGCATTCTCAAATTTATATTGAAGTTGCCACAAAGAAAAAAATAAAACATTTTTATTGTCCATTGTAGAAAAGCAGTTAATCACTTTTATTCACCTCTTTTCTTCATTTCTCCAGTCTTTTATCTATTCTGTGATTATCGCTTTTTTTTTTACAAAGAACACCACTTTCAAAGATAAAATATTATCAGATTTATAGCCATATTTAGAAAAAAATATTTGTACTCAGTCTCATATATTTAATCAAATCCCTATTTTTAATACATAATTCCTTCTACAGATAATTTTCTTGGTTGTTAGTTCTTGAACGATTCTTTTTTCATTCTTCATCAAAGCATTCAAGTTATATTTTTCAGGAAGCTTAATTTCTGAAAGTTTGAATGTCTGATTATGCCACTCTCTGCTCCTATCTCTCCAGGTATTTCCCATCTCACTCAGAGTAACAGCCAGTCCCTACATGGACATACATGGCCCTTTATGATCTGCAACCCCGACCTTTGATCTCATCTCTTACCCCCTGTCTCCTTTTTTCATATCATTTCAGTTGCACTATCTCCCTTAATACCCCTTAAACATGCCAAGCATGGTTCTGCCACATGATTTTTTTTCTCACTATTCCCAATGACTGGGATGATCTTCCCCAGAGATCTCATCATTTTCTCCCTTACCTAATTCTAATATTTACTTACATAAGAGTATATCAGAGATACCTTCATTTCCATTCTGTATAAAATATTAATAGCAATTACCCATCGTTCACCTGGTGTAGTCTTATGTTCGTGCACTGCTTTACTTTTCCTTACAGCACTTACATGATATCATCTGTTTGTTTACTGTGTCTATCTCCTTCCACTGCAAGTAAAGTCTATGAGATCAGGGACATAGTGTGTCAATTTCATTGAGGCATTATTACTGCCTAAGACAGTACCTGACATATGGTAGGGTCTCAATAAATATTTGTTGAATAAAATAAATGAACTGCCTTCCATGGACTTCACATAAGAGAGGCAACTTTACTTAAATGTAGAGTTTGAGGCAATCTCTTGAGCAATCCTTGACAGGCTGTTTTGATGCTAAACCAACCCATTCAAGTTTCATCATAATGAAACAGAGAGCTTAAAAGGAAGCTACTATTTCAAATTTACATAATTTCTTTGATAAACAATCAAACATTCACTCTGTAAACAACTAATAAACATACACTAGGGACTGAGTGGTATTTTATCACTGAAGACATAGAAATTAATTTGATACTATCTCTTTTTTCAAAGAACTCAATAATATTAATAAAATAATAAATGCAAAATTCAGAGGAGTGAAAATACCCAAGTAAAATTAGATTTTCAGTATGAGAGTTTGGAGGAAAATTAGTTACCCTCTAATATATGATTAGGAGCTCCAGTGTGAAGTGTGGTGTAAAAAAAAACAAAACAAAACAACAACACAGAAACTTGTTTTCAATCCTAGTGGAAAGGCTTCATGAAAGCCACTGAATAGTGTGGTGTATTACTTAACTAATTTATAAAACTGTCATAGAAATAACTAAGTATCCAATTCCCCCAACATTTTTCTCTAAATGTAGTGCACTGTGCTTCATTCACTTTCACATATGTTGTATTTCTGATTAAGGAACTGTATGAGCTACATAGTTTTTTTCAATTATACTTTAATTTCATGATCATGGCAGTGGTACTATAATCCAATTATCTTAAATTTTACCACTAGTCACTATTAATTATGTAATCTCACTTCTTTTTCACAAACCAAAATATGAATCCATTGGTTTAATGGTTATATTTTATCCCCTCTCTTGGAATCTCTAAAGGACTGCCTCATATGCTTGCACAAACCAGTCTGTTACCTGTCACCATCACGTGGCTGTGAAATTTGTTGTACAGTCACTCAGTCGTGTCTGACTCTTTGCGACTCCATGGACTGAAGCACTCCAGGCTTGCCTGTCCTTCACCATCCCCTGGAGCTTACTCAAACTCATGTCCATCAAGTGATGCCATCAGTGATGGCATCCAACCATCTTATCCTCTGTTGTCCCCTTCTTCTCCTGCCTTCAATCTTTCTCAGCATCAGGGTCTTTTCCAATGAGTCAATCCTTCCCACCAGGTGGCCAAAGTATCAGAGCTTCAGTTTCAGTACCAGTCCTTCCAATGAATCTTCAGGATTGCTTTCCTTTAGGATTAACTGGTTTGATATCCTTGCAGTGAAATACACCTGGTTATTTGTCTCTTGCTGTGACACCCATTTGTCTACATTCACGGAATATGTAAAAATCCTACACAGACCTTAACAAATTGTGAGAAAAATCAATGATTATAGTAAAGATGCTGAATGTAGATGTTTCCAGAATATGTCTCAGTTCTTTGTAGAGTTAGGGAAACATTGTTATCATTTGTTACATGTAATCTGACACTGCTTTGCTTGTGCCTGTCTTCTCAGTTTCATTTCAAATTTGTATCCTGTCTTTTCCTCAAACCTTAGCAGTTTTCTCATGAAAATATGTACCATAAATATCTAGTCCCCCTAATATGAAGAGCTCAAAGCAGCCCATATATCTGGACAAAAACTGGATGCTTTATCAACCTGAATTTTCTCCTTGTTTTTCTTCTGACATTCTTCCCCATTCAAGCCCTTCCTCTTTTAACCATCATAATCAAATGGTCACAGTTTTTGAGGTACTAAGTGATGGAATGGAAAAGTATACTGTCTAGTTAACAAAGCCTCAATTCAGTGAGAAAAAAAATTAAAATGTCCTTTGTCTGGAAAATCACAACATATAGTGATATTTACAAAAGTGTTGAGACATATCCTTCATGGCTCTCAAGGTGCATTTTCAGTTGTTGTTATTCTCAATACTCTCACCATTAGACTCAATTCAACATTAATTCAAATCTCTGAGAATAATTGGTACTGCTCTATAATCACTGATAATCTCATTTATCAAACTGAAACTCAAATTTGCTCGAGGTACTAAGCAAGAGGTATTTAAAGTAACATTAGCTACTGAAGGGGAAGAAAAAAAAAACACAGTGGATTTGTTAACAAAAAGTTCTACCCCATGTTAAGTGCAAACCAAGTATTCCTGATGGACAGGAGGCTTTCTTTATAAGCAATTGTTCAGAGCCCTTGATGCCTTCAGTCTTCAATCTAGAGTATATTCTGATTATATTGCAAAGTATCAAGATTCTGAAGTTCTTCTCAGGTCATGAGGACATGTCTAAAGACACTGTTTCTCATTTAATCAATGTCCTTTTTTCCTTTATTTATTGTAAGAAATATTTATTGAGGATGTGCAATGGCTGGACATTGGGCTAAATGCTGAAAATAAAAGCTTCAAACAGACCCCAAAATCATTGTCCTCATTGAGTTTTGTAGTCAGAAAAAGACTGACATCAAAAGAAATAATTCCCAAATTACTTAAAATACATCATTATTTAATTACTGATGATTGATATGAATAATAAATACATGTGAATGCATAAAAAAGGACACATGGCCTTTTTGAAGAAGTGATGTTTGCATTGGAACGGCAGACAGAGGGTCTCAGACAGGAAAAATGCAGATGTGCAGCATGGGGAGTCTGGGAAATAGTTGTTAAAGGTAGACTCAGCTACAAAATAAGACTGAAAATAAAGGAGGGAGGTAATGGAGATTTTGTTCTTTACCCTGAATTCTCTGAGACATGACTAAAGGGTTTTCAACAAGATGGTGATTTAATGAGATTTAGAGAGATCGTTCTGACTGCTATTTAGAAAAGGAAACTGATGTGTTAGGGAGAGAATGAAATTTGGAAGCACAGTTAGGAGACAGATACAGTCATTCTGGTGAGACACGTTGGTTGGCTAGACTTGGGTTTTATGACTCAAGGTACATTTAGAATGTGGTTTAGGGCCTTTTGTGGTCATTTGAAAATAAGGATATGTCAGAGAAGAACAATTCAGGTCGAGTGATAGGTTTATGGATTCTCCAACTAGATAGACAGTAAGGGCAGCAAATTAAATTCAGTTTGGGCCATGCTGAATTTGGAAGAGATCAAACTGGCATTATTGAACCCCCAGTTCAACATACAAGTCAGCTCAGAANAGATGTGTATAAGAGACAGGGCGGCAGAGGACCGTTCCAAGGGAAGCATGGAGTGGGAAGGGACCTGGGTTCAGAGGGACGTGGGAGAGGAGGGGTCAGCAGAAGCCGTCACAAAGGCCGCTCCTGATCAAAGGGCTGCTGGGAACAGCCAACAAAGTGCCACTTGTCCTCCCATTCCTTCCTCGCCCCAGATGGCATTCTGTAATCCTTGTTCACACAGTCCCTGGGTATCAGTCTGTGGGTGGTAACCCAGCCGAGTCCCTTACCGAGAAGAAAATGAAGCGTGGGTGCCTGAGTTGAGCGGCGTCACCGGGTTAACTCAGGCTCAACTCAGGCACCATCGCTTTACTTTCTTCCCTGTAAGCCTGGAGGAGGAGAGAAAAGAGAGAGCAGGTCCCAACACTTCTGTGACTCACCGCCCTGTAGGCTGTGGGTTTGGGACCGTGCAAGGGCCGTGATCGTGTCCTGGGAAGGCTGAGAGCGCTGCATGCAAACCTTAGCCATGCACTGCCACACCAGGACCTCAAGGAAAACCCTCACCCCCAGCCCAGCAGAACCGCATTCCATGACATCCACCACCAAGCCTCCTGCCCGGGCCCTCAGTCATGACTCAGCCATTTGGTCCTCTCTCACTCAGCAATGAGCTACATGATGTCCGCTGTCAACATCTCAGGAGCAGATTTCAATGTGTACAATGGTCTCAGCTTGAAATTTTTTTTTTTAATTTATTTTCATCATTTTTCCCAGAAAAAATCACTACCCCAAAAGCACATTTAAATGTAAGCGGAGTGACTCGGACTTGGGACTAAAACCAATTGCAACAACTACATCTATGCCTGGAAACAGCACTGCAAGAGGTGTGCAGAGAAGGCCCCTTGGCTCTCACGAGACAGGCCAGGGTGGGTGAATACATTTTGATGCACAATACTTCCGTGTCTGGTTTGTTTTAGCAAAACAGGAGCCCCTCCCCGCTTCCCAGGCCCAAGGCAACACAATAGGGCCCAGCCCCATGAATCTATTATGTCTTCTAGGGCTTTTAGCAGGAGGATGACTGTTTAACCAGGCAGTGACACGAGAAGAATCACTATTAGACAGTCCAGCTGAAAGTAGAGATTTTATTGATTCCCCACACTGGCCTGCCTTTTTATCTTTGATTGAGTGGCTTTCATGAATCCAAAAAGCTAACACTCTTGCATTGAAAGCAGCAGCAGGCCGTGCAACCCAGACTGAAACCATCTGTCAGTCGAAAAGAAAGATGAAGGTACTTCCCAAAGTACCATCTCTCCAGGCCCCTCTCCCCGAGGACCCTCCTTCGCCTACCCCTGAGCTCAGGGCCCAGCCCCGCTGGGGTAGGGCTCCTCAAAACAGCTAAACCTTGACAGAGGGTTTGCTAAAGAGATAAGCAAAACACACACCTTGGTATAATTAGGACACTAATTGCACCCTGAGACAGAGTAATTATGTCCCCCTTTTTAGGAAAGCAGTTTGTTCTACACATTTCTACTTTCAAGGTTTCATGATCATTATTTTTTATTGTTTCTGAGGTCTCATTTGGAAAACGATCGGATTTGTCTCTCTGTTTACTAAATATCAGACACGATGTACAAACATCTTTCAATTAGGTGTTCTTCAAGGAGCCTGCTCTCCCCCTCTCGATTTTAAACAGGACTCATTTGCATTCATGGGCAAATTAGAATGCAGAAAAGCGGATAAGCAATGTGCAGGTTTACACTTCAGTGAATATTCATAAAGTATGATTCTCCTTGCAACCATTTCCACTATGTTTGCGGTGTTTGTCATTTGGGGGCCTTTCCATTTGTTTTAAAGTGCCAGGTTTGGAGACAACACAAATGGATTCAGGCAGGCCCCGTGAAAGCCCGAGCTGGAAGGAAATGGTATTTGTGTTTCGTGCCACAACAGAGCACACTGGGAATCCTTGCAATTGACGATGCTGCCTCCCCGCGCAAGTATAAGGGAAATAATCCAAAGTGACAAATGGATTGGGCCTTGGCTGGAGCAGAGACGAGCTCTTGTTCAGCCGTACACCCTCCATCCTGTAAGCCTCTGCCGGGCCAGGGTCCTCTGAGCACAGTGTCTCGATGAGGGGGTCTCCCTGCCCGCCTCCCTGGGTCCTGTCTTCTCCAAGGTTAGCTCTGCATGGATGGGATCCTCTGGATAATTCAGACTTGAGAAATAAAGCCCTCTTTTGCCTGTATTGTATTGCTCCAATGAAATGTAAGGTAATTGCATAATCCCCCTCCAAATCAAATAAGCCCTCGGTGAAAGACAGGGAATCAATAGGCAGGGTGAGAATCGGCAAAATTGAAGATAAAGGCTTTATCTGCATCATCTGTTATCTGGGAAAGGAGCACATTTTTGCATGGAAGCCATGTTTCTAAGTCCCCGAGCGTCTGTCTGCACTTCCGGTAAGGAACCAGTCGGGCAGACAGCAGGCCTGGGGTGGAGCCAGCCTGTGCAAGAGAAGCAGAGAGGGCCCCCTATGGACCACAGGCCCTGAGACCTGGGAACAAAGGCTGTCGGGCCGTTGGGCAGACCTTCCTCCTCCCACTTTCTCCCAGTAGGCGATTACTAAGCCAAGGTTTCCACAGATAGGACCCTGGCTTGGGGGCTTACGGTGAAGCCCTGCTCAGAAAGAAGTGAAAAGCATGAGACAAAAAGAAATATAAACATAAAAGAGTGGAAAGGAGCTATGGGATCCAAGAGCCCTAGGGTGGCAAGATGCCAGGGAGCTTCTGCCCAGTTGCCACTTGGTTCCCAGGGTGTTTGTGGTTCCAGATGGTAAAGCTACACACAGGAGTCATGACCTGAAGTCAGCGACCCGGCTTCCTCCAAGGGGGGAATGCCAATTTATGTTTGGTTGACCCACACTGGTCAATTGGCCAAAGAGATGTGCATCTCAGGGGCAGACTCCTGTAGGCTGCTCACAGACTGCCCCCCTAAATGTCCCACAGCGAGATCCCAAAAGAGGAAGCAGCCTCCCCCATTGGTCACTGGCAATGGACAAAAGTCACCTCCATTCAGATCGTGATGTTGCACAAGGCAGGCTTCCCAAACCAGTGACCCCAGGCAGTCAGAGGAGCTTCCCCAGTCCCCCAGCACCGCACTTGAAGTTGGCAGATGGTGGAGGAGAGAGAAGAAGGAGAGAGGAACCAGACACTGGAGCAGCGTAGAGAGAAACACACTCACTCAGGATCCCCCAGACTCGAACGTGGCTGAAGACACACAGATGGAGACAGGCTCCATCAGCCCTTGGAGAACTCAGATGCCATTAGGGAGCAGGGGCTGGAAGTTTCTTTGGAGTCAAGGCAACCCACAGAGTTTATCTGTCAAGCATGGTTTTTCCTTCCAAACCAATCAGGAGGAATGAGACGGCATTGGTGCAGCTGGACGCTGCTCCGTCAAGCTGGGGTGGGAGTGCAGACAAGGACGCGTGCCCACACAGCTGTGTGCTCCATGGTCTCCACCTCCAGGCATTGACCCACCCTGGTTCTTCCATCTCACCCTCAGCCCAGCCCCAGCCCGGCCCTGAGTCCATGCTCACCCATTTTCACAAAGTGCTGGCTCCCGTCCCCACACCTCCCCCAGCCTTGTCCTCCTGTGGTTCTCCTGTTCCGTCCAGCAGCTGCGTGGCAGTCAGAGGGTTGAGGAGCGAGGAAAGGTCTCTTGGTTTCCTGCACCTCTCCCAGCTCCAGCTGCAGGGCTGCTGAACATCACTGGAAAGCATGTTCCTCTAGCATGCAGGCTCACTCACTAAGTCATGTTTGACTCTTCGAGACCCCACGGACTGTAGCCCGCCCAAGCTCCTCTGTCCGTGGGATTTTTCAGGCAAGAATACTCAAGTCGGTTGCCAAGGGGATTTGGATTTGGATTTGGAGGATTTGGAAAATCCTCCTCAAGGGGATTTTCCCAACCCAGGGATCAAACCCACATCTCTTGCATCTCGTGCTTTGGCAAGCAGGTTCTTTACCACTCAGCCACCTGGGAAGCCCAAGTTTTTACTTGAGTCCACCACAGCTCAAGCGGCTGGAGGGGGCAGGGGCGGGGGCGATCAGAGAGGGTGTATTCATTATTCCTTCTTAAAATCCTGAAACCAGCTGATCCAAATGTCTTCTCTCTCCTGCCCTCAAGCCCACTCCCAGATCCCTTTTTCCCTCAGCAGGGCCTTGCTTCCTACTTTATCAAGAGACCATCTTTGCAACAACTACATCTATGCCTGGAAACAGCACTGCAAGAGGTGTGCAGAGAAGGCCCCTCGGCTCTCACGAGACAGGCCAGGGTGGGTGAATACATTTTGATGCACAATACTTCCGTGTCTGGTTTGTTTTAGCAAAACAGGAGCCCCTCCCCGCTTCCCAGGCCCAAGGCAACACAATAGGGCCCAGCCCCATGAATCTATTATGTCTTCTAGGGCTTTTAGCAGGAGGATGACTGTTTAACCAGGCAGTGACACGAGAAGAATCACTATTAGACAGTCCAGCTGAAAGTAGAGATTTTATTGATTCCCCACACTGGCCTGCCTTTTTATCTTTGATTGAGTGGCTTTCATGAATCCAAAAAGCTAACACTCTTGCATTGAAAGCAGCAGCAGGCCGTGCAACCCAGACTGAAACCATCTGTCAGTCGAAAAGAAAGATGAAGGTACTTCCCAAAGTACCATCTCTCCAGGCCCCTCTCCCCCAGGACCCTCCTTCGCCTACCCCTGAGCTCAGGGCCCAGCTCCGCTGGGGTAGGGCTCCTCAAAACAGCTAAACCTTGACAGAGGGTTTGCTGAAGAGATAAGCAAAACACACACCTTGGTATAATTAGGACACTAATTGCACCCTGAGACAGAGTAATTATGTCCCCCTTTTTAGGAAAGCAGTTTGTTCTACACATTTCTACTTTCAAGGTTTCATGATCATTATTTTTTATTGTTTCTGAGGTCTCATTTGGAAAACGATCGGATTTGTCTCTCTGTTTACTAAATATCAGACACGATGTACAAACATCTTTCAATTAGGTGTTCTTCAAGGAGCCTGCTCTCCCCCTCTCGATTTTAAACAGGACTCATTTGCATTCATGGGCAAATTAGAATGCAGAAAAGCGGATAAGCAATGTGCAGGTTTACACTTCAGTGAATATTCATAAAGTATGATTCTCCTTGCAACCATTTCCACTATGTTTGCGGTGTTTGTCATTTGGGGGCCTTTCCATTTGTTTTAAAGTGCCAGGTTTGGAGACAACACAAATGGATTCAGGCAGGCCCCGTGAAAGCCCGAGCTGGAAGGAAATGGTATTTGTGTTTCGTGCCACAACAGAGCACACTGGGAATCCTTGCAATTGACGATGCTGCCTCCCCGCGCAAGTATAAGGGAAATAATCCAAAGTGACAAATGGATTGGGCCTTGGCTGGAGCAGAGACGAGCTCTTGTTCAGCCGTACACCCTCCATCCTGTAAGCCTCTGCCGGGCCAGGGTCCTCCGAGCACAGTGTCTCGAAGAGGGGGTCTCCCTGCCTACCTCCCTGGGTCCTGTCTTCTCCAAGGTTAGCTCTGCATGGATGGGATCCTCTGGATAATTCAGACTTGAGAAATAAAGCCCTCTTTTGCCTGTATTGTATTGCTCCAATGAAATGTAAGGTAATTGCATAATCCCCCTCCAAATCAAATAAGCCCTCGGTGAAAGACAGGGAATCAATAGGCAGGGTGAGAATCGGCAAAATTGAAGATAAAGGCTTTATCTGCATCATCTGTTATCTGGGAAAGGAGCACATTTTTGCATGGAAGCCATGTTTCTAAGTCCCCGAGCGTCTGTCTGCACTTCCGGTAAGGAACCAGTCGGGCAGACAGCAGGCCTGGGGTGGAGCCAGCCTGTGCAAGAGAAGCAGAGAGGGCCCCCTATGGACCACAGGCCCTGAGACCTGGGAACAAAGGCTGTCGGGCCGTTGGGCAGACCTTCCTCCTCCCACTTTCTCCCAGTAGGCGATTACTAAGCCAAGGTTTCCACAGATAGGACCCTGGCTTGGGGGCTTACGGTGAAGCCCTGCTCAGAAAGAAGTGAAAAGCATGAGACAAAAAGAAATATAAACATAAAAGAGTGGAAAGGAGCTATGGGATCCAAGAGCCCTAGGGTGGCAAGATGCCAGGGAGCTTCTGCCCAGTTGCCACTTGGTTCCCAGGGTGTTTGTGGTTCCAGATGGTAAAGCTACACACAGGAGTCATGACCTGAAGTCAGCGACCCGGCTTCCTCCAAGGGGGGAATGCCAATTTATGTTTGGTTGACCCACACTGGTCAATTGGCCAAAGAGATGTGCATCTCAGGGGCAGACTCCTGTAGGCTGCTCACAGACTGCCCCCCTAAATGTCCCACAGCGAGATCCCAAAAGAGGAAGCAGCCTCCCCCATTGGTCACTGGCAATGGACAAAAGTCACCTCCATTCAGATCGTGATGTTGCACAAGGCAGGCTTCCCAAACCAGTGACCCCAGGCAGTCAGAGGAGCTTCCCCAGTCCCCCAGCACCGCACTTGAAGTTGGCAGATGGTGGAGGAGAGAGAAGAAGGAGAGAGGAACCAGACACTGGAGCAGCGTAGAGAGAAACACACTCACTCAGGATCCCCCAGACTCGAACGTGGCTGAAGACACACAGATGGAGACAGGCTCCATCAGCCCTTGGAGAACTCAGATGCCATTAGGGAGCAGGGGCTGGAAGTTTCTTTGGAGTCAAGGCAACCCACAGAGTTTATCTGTCAAGCATGGTTTTTCCTTCCAAACCAATCAGGAGGAATGAGACGGCATTGGTGCAGCTGGACGCTGCTCCGTCAAGCTGGGGTGGGAGTGCAGACAAGGACGCGTGCCCACACAGCTGTGTGCTCCATGGTCTCCACCTCCAGGCATTGACCCACCCTGGTTCTTCCATCTCACCCTCAGCCCAGCCCCAGCCCGGCCCTGAGTCCATGCTCACCCATTTTCACAAAGTGCTGGCTCCCGTCCCCACACCTCCCCCAGCCTTGTCCTCCTGTGGTTCTCCTGTTCCGTCCAGCAGCTGCGTGGCAGTCAGAGGGTTGAGGAGCGAGGAAAGGTCTCTTGGTTTCCTGCACCTCTCCCAGCTCCAGCTGCAGGGCTGCTGAACATCACTGGAAAGCATGTTCCTCTAGCATGCAGGCTCACTCACTAAGTCATGTTTGACTCTTCGAGACCCCACGGACTGTAGCCCGCCCAAGCTCCTCTGTCCGTGGGATTTTTCAGGCAAGAATACTCAAGTCGGTTGCCAAGGGGATTTGGATTTGGATTTGGAGGATTTGGAAAATCCTCCTCAAGGGGATTTTCCCAACCCAGGGATCAAACCCACATCTCTTGCATCTCGTGCTTTGGCAAGCAGGTTCTTTACCACTCAGCCACCTGGGAAGCCCAAGTTTTTACTTGAGTCCACCACAGCTCAAGCGGCTGGAGGGGGCAGGGGCGGGGGCGATCAGAGAGGGTGTATTCATTATTCCTTCTTAAAATCCTGAAACCAGCTGATCCAAATGTCTTCTCTCTCCTGCCCTCAAGCCCACTCCCAGATCCCTTTTTCCCTCAGCAGGGCCTTGCTTCCTACTTTTCCAAGAGACCATCTGATTCCTTTCTGCAGAAAAACCTCTTTCCCTTCCTTCTCTTTCTCCATGCCTCTCCCAGTGAAGAAGTGCTCTTTCTTGCAAAGGCTGCCCCTTCCCCCGCTCCTGGGGCTCCACTACCCCCTCACTTGCTTACATTTTCAATTTCCCAGTCTCCACCAGCACCTCCTACGCAGCCTGCAATCAGGCTAGGTCACCCTGCTTCCCTCTCGGGTCCTATTCTTGTCTTCCTCTGATTTCTTCCCTTCCAAGCACACTGCAAGAGGTACCAGCAGCTACCCTGCTTCATCCCTCAGCCTCCTGTCACCCCAGCACCCTCCCCATCTCCTAAGCCTGTCCCCTGGTCCACAGGAGATAACTTTACTTACTCCTCAGCCCTCTGACTGCACGCAGCATTTGACCCTTTGGGCCGCTATCCCCTTCTCCAAAAGTCCTCGTTCTTCCTGCTATCTCACCTTCCTGAATGTCTCCCCACTTCTCTGATTACCCCTACTTTTGGTTGCTATTTGCTGTCTCTCCCTCGCTCCCCACATCTGAGAGCTCCAAGCTTCCCCCATCATCCTCTTCTCAAGCTAAGTTCATTGCTTCACCTCTTTGCAAAGGACCCACAATCTGTCCCCACACCCCTGCCCTGTAACCAGAGTCCCACTCCACAAGCTGCCTCTGGAAAAGTCCATGTACACATTCTGGCCAAGCGTACTCAGAATGGCACTGACGTCTTCTTTCAACACAAATTTGTACAGACCAGATGCCAGGCCAATATGCTGGCACCAAACGTACAAAGGTTAGTGAGAGCCCATCCTTCCCTTCAAGGCTTTTATCATCTAGAGAAAGAGATAGACATACATAATCAGATGATTGCAAAACAGTGTGGAAATGCAGAGAGATAGACATGAAAGCGTATGTATGGAAATGCAGAGAGATAGACATGAAAGCGTACGCATCGAAGTGAAGCCCTTAATGTGAAGTCTGGAAGTTTTTTTGAAAGATAGTTATGCCTGATTTGAGTCCCCAAAAATAAGTACAAAGAAATAACTATGAAAAATTCTAAGCACAGAATTTTAGTTAAGATAGCAGAACTTACCAATCATGTAGTATTGATTGACTGTACTTGGCAGAGACGCAAAGAAGCCAAGCCTGACACCTGAGATTCTAGCAACACCATTCTCCCTGGTCCCCAGTACTCAGAATCTCAAAGCCAAGTGGATTTCTTCTTCCTTCGCCCCTTCCAACCAATGGTCTAATTCAGGAAATTACACTTTCATATTGTCTCTAAAACCAACCTTACTTTGCTCTTCCACGGCCGTCTTCCTAGCTCAAGCCGCCTTTGAATTCTGCTTCTGCACTGGAATTCTTTCTTCCACCCATAACTCTGCCTAAAATAATCTTGTTCACGCTGTAGAATGATATCTTCGTGAAACCAACTCCCTCTATATTGTTTGTATAAACTGATTCACATGTGATTCTCACGTGTCCTGAGAGTTGATAACTTTTCCATTTCCATTCCATACACTGTGCTGTGCCATGCTTAGTTGCTCAGTCATGTCCTATTCCTTGCGACCCCATGGACTGTAGCCTGCCAGGGTCCTCTGTCCATTGGATTCCCCAGGCAAGAATACTGGAGTGGGTTGCAATGCCCTCCTCCAGGGGAAACTTCCTAACCCAGGGATAGAACCCCAGTCTCATATGTAAAGTAGATCACCAGAAAGGACCAACTGTAGAGAACACAGACCCCTACTCAATATCCTATAATAACCTATAAGGGAAAAGATTCTGAAAAAGAAGATATCTATCTCTTTGATGCACATGTGTGGAAGAGACAAGATGTAACAAGACAATAAAAGCTGGCATGTAGTGAGTGCCTGCTCCTCTAAGTCCTAATGAGTTGACAGTCTTTTGAGGCAAGTAACATTCTCCCCAGTTTACAGATGAGCAAACCAAGGCAAAGAAAGTTCAAGCATTTGCCTTACACCCAGCAGGGAGTAAGCGACAGAGCCTGCATGTAGACTCAGGCAGTTAATTCTGAACCCCTGTGCCTCTTTACCAAGAAGATAGGGGTCGGCAGGTCATGGGAAAGAGCCTTCCTTTTTCAGTTTGTGCACTTCCCTATTGTCTGAAATTCAAAAAGTGGGAATATGTTGTTTTGGTAACTGGGGGAGGGTTGGAGGGAAGAAAAAGAAGAGGAGAGGGGAGGAAGGGAAGGGAAATAAGAGGGAAAGGGAGAGAGGGAAGGAGGAAGAGGAGGACAGGCTACAGACAGAGAGAGATGAAGATGCAGACAGAGACGGAGGGGGCAGCGAGCAAGGAGGTGAAGGAGAGGGAGGGTATTTCGGTCTCCCTTGCTGCTATAGTGAATTACCACATGTTGCTGTTTGGTTGCTAAGTCTGTCTGACTCTTTGTGACCCTATGGACTGTAGCCCGCCAGGGTCCTATGTCCATAGGATTCTCCAGGCAAGGATACTGGAGTGGGTTGCCATGCCCTTCTCCAGGGGATCTTCCCAAGCCAGGGATTAAACCCAAGTCTCCTGCATTGACAGGTGGACTCTTTTATCACTGAGCCAACAAATTACCACATACTTAGTGGACTAAACAATAGAGATTTATTACCTTCATGCAAAATGCTGGGCTGGATGAAGCACAAGCTGAAATCAAGATTTCTGGGAGAAATATCAGTAACTCAGATATGCAGATGACACCACCCTTATGGCAGAAAGTGAAGAATAATCGAAGAGCCTCTTGATAAAAGTGAAAGAGGAGAGTGAAAAAGCTGGCATAAAACTCAACATTCAGAAAACTAAGATCATGGCATTCAGCGCCATCACTTCATGGCAAACAGTTGGGGAAACAATGGAAACACTAACAGACCTTCTTTTCTTGGGCTCCAAAATCACTGCAGATGGTGACTGCAGCCATGAAATTAAAAGACGCTTACTCCTTGGAAGGAAAGCTATGACAAACCTAGATGGCATATTAAAAAAGCAGAGGCATTACTTTGCCAACAAAGTTCTGTTTAGTCAAAGCTATGATTTTTCCAATAGTCATGTATGGATGTGAGAGTTGGCCCATAAAGAAAGCTGAGTGCCAAAGAATCGATGCTTTTGAACTGTGGTGTTGGAGAAGACTCTTGAGAGTCCCTTGGACTTCATGGAGGTCCAACCAGTCCATCCTAAAGGAGATCAACCCTGAATATTCATTAGAAGGACTGATGCTGAGGCTGAAGCTCCAGTACTTTGGCCACCTGGTGAGAAGAACTGACTCATTTGAAAAGACCCTGATGCTGGGAAAGAGTAAAGACAGAAGGAGAAGGGGACAACAGAGGGTGAGATGGTTGGATGGCATCACTGACTCAACGGACATGAGTCTGAGCAAGCTCTGGGGGTCAGCGATGGACAGGGAAGCCTGGCATGCTGCTGTCCATGGGGTCGCAAAGAGTCGGACACAACTGAGCGATTAAACTGAAACTGAACCTTATGATCTGGAGATAAGAGGTCCAAAATGAGTCAGCAGGATTCCATTCCTTCCAGAGCCCCTGAGCAGAGAAAATCCATTTGTTTGCTTGTTCTAGCCTCTAGAGGCTGCCTATGGTTCTTGGCTTATGGCCTCCTCCTCCTTGACCTTCAATTCCAGTAATCCAGATCCTTCATTTAATCATATTTGCAAAGTTCTTTTGCCACATAAGTTATTCACGTGTCCTGAGAGTTGATAACTTTTCCATTTCCGTTCCATACACTGTGCTGTGCCATGCTTAGTTGCTCAGTCATGTCCTATTCTTTGCGACCCCATGGACTGTAGCCTGCCAGGGTCCTCTGTCCATGGGATTCTCCAGGCAAGAATACTGGAGTGGGTTGCAATGCCCTCCTCCAGGGGAAACTTCCTAACCCAGGGATAGAACCCCAGTCTCGTATGTAAAGTAGATCACCAGAAAGGACTTACTGTAGAGAACACAGACCCCTACTCAATATCTTAGAATAACCTATAAGGGAAAAGATTCTGAAAAAGAAGATACCTATCTCTTTGATGCACAGCTGAAACTACCACAGCATTGTAAACAGCTAGACTTCAATACAAATTTTCAGTGAACAATTTCATGGACATTTCAGGTGATGGGAGCTTGGAATTCTTATTCCATCTACCACAGGGAAGAAAAGAGAGAAGGGAGGAGAGAGGGGAGAAAGAACAAGTTCCACCCAAACTTTACGACTCCTCTTCCCCCGCATTTGTCCTGATTTTTTATTTTTCAGTTGGATATTTTCCCTTCCACCTTGGAACCCCAGCCGTCCCTTGCTTCCACTTCCTCTGGGCCCTGAGAGAAAAAAGCCTGTAAGCTCCTGGAAACTGAAACTGTCTCTTTCTCCTCCTGAACCCCTCCGAAGCCACGCACATGCCTCCTGCAGCACATGGGCTCAACAATATTTGTGGGACTGGATTGAGTTGTTGAAAGCGACTGGACCTGTCCTCATGGCCTCAGCTGCCAGCCTGGAGATTACTTGTCTCATGAACGAAGTTGCTGATCCCGGCCCCAGCCGTGCCTTTCAGAGTGCCTTTGGGTTCTCTCTGCAAGGGAAGATGATTGTCCCTGTCACTCACTTTCCAAGAATCCAATCTGCCAGCCCAGGTGGGCAGGGCCGCCTGACTAGGGTTGGGAGTTGCCATGGCAGCCGGTGGGACGGGGCTTCGGCTCACCTGCCTCTGAGTGACGAGAAATATCATGCTGGTCTCCGAAGCTGCCAGCAGCCACGCTGCAGAAGCCTGGTGCAGGGCTGACACCAGCTATCTGGATGCTTCCATATGGCCTCTCCCCACCCACCCCTACCTCTCCAGTTAGCTAGTGCTGCTGCTGTTTTAATAAAGATGAAGAGGAGGGTAGGATAAGTTAGGAGTTGGGGATTGACATATATACACTGCCTGCCTGCTATACCTGCTAAGTCGCTTCAGTCGTGTCCGACTCTCCGAGACGCTATGGACCATAACTCGCCAGATTCCTCCGTCCATGGAATTCTCCAGGCAAGAATGCTGGACTGGCTTGCCGCACCCTCCTCCAGGGGATCTTCCCCACCCAGGGATCAAACCCACGTTTCTTCAGTTCAGTTCAGTTCATTCGCTCAGTCGTGTCCGACTCTTTGCGACCCCATGAATCGCAGCACGCCAGGCCTCCCTGCTCATCACCATCTCCCGGAGTTCAGACTCATGTCCATCGAGTCTGTGATGCCATCCAGCCATCTCATCCTCAGTCGTCCCCTTCTCCTCCTGCCCCCAATCCCTCCCAGCATCAGAGTCTTTTCCAATGAGTCAACTCTTCTCATGAGGTGGCCAAAGTACTGGAGTTTCAGCTTTAGCATCATTCCTTCCAAAGAAATCCCAGGGTTGATCTCCTTCAGAGTGGACTGGTTGGATCTCCGTGCAGTTCTTACCTCTCCTTTATGGCGGGTGGGTTCTTTAGCACACCTAGGAACCAGCAAGGACCTACTGTATGGCACACGGAACCCTACTCAATAGTTTATAATAACCTGAACCTTTATAATAATGGAAAAGATTCTGAAAAAGAAGCTATATATCACTTTGACATACACCATTGTTAGCAGCTCTACTTCAATACAAATTTTTCATTTTTTTTTTTGAAATTAAAAAAGAAAGGTGTTGGCTATGGATGCTCAGAGGGTATCCACAGTCTTTTTTTTTTTTTTT
>SJYX01007868.1:142047-179789 GCA_006410675.1 Oreotragus oreotragus | reverse complement strand
CCATGGACTTTAACCTGCCAGGCTCCTCTGTCCATGGGATTTCCCAGGAAAGAATTCTGGAGTGGGTTGCCATTTCTTCCTCCGGGGGATCTTCTGGACCCAGGGATCAAACCTACGTTTCCTGTATTGGTGGACAGTTTACCACTTGAGCCACTGAGAAGCCTAGTCAGTTAGCAGAGCACCTTAATACCCACCTCCTTCCTGTCTCTCCTTCGTCTTAGTATGACAGCCATCATCCTCAACATCCACTGTGCAGGGGCGTCATCCTTGGTAGTCATTCTTCCAAGTTTTGACATAAACAAAATGTTATGTTCTTCTCTTCCTCATAGCAGGATTCCTGACTAAAAGCTTCTGTCTCTTTCCAAATCCAGAGACATCAGAGATACAGAGAAGACCATGCCTACCCAGTGAAAACCGACTCATTTGAAATGACCCTGATGTCGGGAAAGATTGAAGATGAGAGAAGGGGATGACAGAGAATGAGATGGCTGGATGGCATCACCGACCCAATGGACATGAGTTTGAGTAAACTCCAGGAGTTGGTGATGGACAGGGAGGCCGGGCATGCTGCAGTCCATGGGGTGGAAAAGAATCAGACACGACTGAATGACTGAACTGAACTGAACTGAACCCAGTGAAAACCACCCAAATCCCACGTGTCATGTCTGAATACCCTGTAACACAATCCTTGCATTTGCTTAAGAGATGCTTGCATGCAGCAACCTGCAAAGTGATTGTGCGTTCTTCCTAAGTGTACGGCCCATCAATTTCTATCACTTTCTCTGGTACCTTACATATGCTCTTAACTCTCATCCAACATAGCACCCAGCAAAAGTAACTTACTATTAGCAGTGAATTAAAATGAGGAGGCTAGACAAAACAGGCCAGTGCCAGACAGAATTTCAGTGTACCCCTCACAGAGACCAATGGCTTGGGTTCAAACCACCCCCCCCCATTTTTTAGTGATTTGACTCTGGAAAAAAAAAAAAAAAAGATTAACTTTTTTATGCACATCAGTTTCTTGACCTGAAATTTGCAAAATGGAATGGTGATGATGATGATGGTGGTGATGATGATGGCATAGCTGTGGAGAGTAGTTAAAATAAACCAGACAAACCCAGAGCTTCTAATACGCACTCAGATGCTGTCATCATTAAACCACTGTAACTTCAGAGCCATTCCCTACTACTGAGCTGCTGTGTGATCTCATTTTAGTAACTAGCCTTCTCTGTACCTAGTTCCCCAGTTGAGAAACTACAGTCCTTATTGAATGGAGTTGCTATGAAATAAACTTTATTACAATTGTATTTAGAGTCTCTCCAATGAGCTCATAGAGCAAACCACCTCATCGTCACACCAGGGAGACCTGCAGAAGGCCAGCGGTCAGGGTCAGCCCAAGAACTCTGGTTAGATACAGGGGGAAAAAGTTAAAGGGAAAGTCGCTCACTCATGTCTGACTCTTTGCCAGTCCATAACAGAGTCCATGGCATCTTCCAGGCCAGAATACTGGAATGGCTAGCCATTCCCTTCTCCAGGGGATCTTCCTAACCCAAGGATTGAACCAGGTCTCCTGCATTGCTGGTGGATTCCTTAACAGCTGAGCCACCAGGGAACCCCAAGAATACCGGAGTGGGTATCCTATCCCTTCTCCAGCAGATTTTCTGGACCCAAGAATTGAACCAGGGTCTCCAGCATTGCAGGTGGATTATTTACCAGCTGAGCTACTAGGAAAGCTCATAATAAAAGCTGTGAAAGCTTAGCCAGAGAAGAAAAGCATAAAGAAGCACAAAAAACATGTTATTCTGTCTTCCACATATAAGGAGACTTCTGATACTGCAGAGTTCAAAGAATCTCCTTACTCACTGCCCTGGTTGACCAGTGACCATGCCCCTGTCTGTTTTTAGGGTCCCCATAACGTTGCACAGCATCTATCATACAGAGAGGGACAAGTTTTGGGGGTAGGTATCAAATCCTTGCAGGTATAAAGATAGGAATCACATGGAGCTACTCTAGTTCTGAGTGAGCATCTGGCGTGAGGGCCCCTCCCTGACTTGGCCCTGTAAACTAATACAGTGTGATTTTAATCTAAGCTTATAAAAAAGGCTGAGCACCAAAAAATTGATGATTTTGAATTGTGAAAGACTAGAGATCTCTTCAAGAAAATTCAAGATACCAAGGGAATATTTCAAGCAAAGATGAGCACAGTAAAGGACTGAAACCGTAGGGACCTAACAAAAGCAGATGATATTAAGAGGAGGTGTCAAGAATACACAAAAGAACTATACAAAAGAGATCTTAATGACCCAGATAATCACGATGGTGTGATCACTCACCTAGAGCCAGACATCTTGGAATGTAAAGTCAAGTGGGTCTTTGCAAGCATCACTATGAACAAAGCTAGTGGAGGTGATGAAATTCCAGTTGAACTGTTTCAAATCCTGAAAGATGATGCTATGAAAGTGCTGCACTCAATATGCCAGCAAATTTGGAAAACTCAGCAGTGGCCACAGGACTGGAAAAGGTCAGTTTTCATTCCAATCCCAAAGAAAGGCAATGCCAAAGAACACTCAAACTACCGCACAACTGCACTCATCTCACATGATAGTAATATAATGCTCAAAATTCTCCAAGTTAGGCTTTAACAGTACATGAACCGAGAACTTCCAGATGTTCAAGCTGGATTTAGAAAAGGCAGAGGAACAAGAGATCAAACTGCCAACATCCGTTGGATCATTGAAAAAGCAAGGGAGTTCCAGAAAAGCATGTACTTCTACTCCACTGACTATGCGAAAGCCTTTGACTGCATGGATCACAACAAACTGGAAAATTCTTAAAGAGATGGGAATGCCAGAGAACCTGACCTGCCTCCTGAGAAATCTGTATACAGGTCACAGGGTAACTAAGCCTGTGCTCCACATCTACTGCAACCTGAGGCCTACAGCTCTGAAGCCCACGTGCCTGGAGCTGGTGTTCCGCAGCAAGAGAAACACTCCAATGAGATGCCTGAGTACCACCATCAGAGCATAGCCCATGCTCACAGCTAGAGAAAGAAAGCTAAATAAATGTTTAAAAATCGCCAGGCCCTCTGAGTGAGAGTTTCCAGAGGAAAGACCTGGAGATCTGTTTTTGCTTAGTGTTTCATTGTTTGTTTTTTTCATAAATCCCCACTCTCCAGCATGGCTCTCATCATTGTGAAAAACTGGACACAGCTTCCCTAGAGAAAGAAAGGTAAGGATGCTGACTGCAACATCATTTTGATAGCATGATACTGGAAATGACCCTTATCCCCATCAATGGGGGAACTATAAATAAAGCATAGTATTCATAAAATAGGATTTTATGGGAGTTTAAAATGAATGAATGTTGATCTATCAACATGGATAGAGCTCAGAAACAACACTGAGGGGAAGAAAAAATAAGATGCAGAAGGATGTGTTACAGCATAATACTTATGTGTGTAAAATGGATGCTTTAAACTATCCTAAAGGATAAATACCAAATAGATGGTCATTGCCTTGGGAAAGGGTGGAGAGAAAGGAATTAGGTTAGAAGTGTTGGTTAAGGGGGCTTTCAGAATATCTGGAGTATTTGATTTCTTTTTTTAAAGGTTAAAAACTGTATAGCGAAATGCTAATGGCTTTAATTCTGGTTGGTAGGAATACAAGTATAGGTATCTATTCAATTATTCTTTATACTTTTTTTTAATTCCCCAAATTAAAAAACAAAAGTATGACCAACCTAGACAGCATATTAAAAAGCAGAGATATTACTTTGCCAACAAAGGTCTGTCTAGTCAAGGCTATGGTTTTTCCAGTTGTCATATATGGATGTGAGAGTTAGACTATAAAGAAAGCTGAGCACTGAAGAATTGATGCTTTTGAACTGTGATGTTGGAAAAGACTCTTAAGAGTCCCTTGGACTGCAAGGAGATCCAACCAGTCCATCCTAACGGAGATCAGCCCTGGGTGTTCATTGGAAGGACTGATGCTAAAGCTGAAATGCCAATAGTTTGGCCGTCTGATGAGAAGAGCTGACTCATTTGAAAAGACCCTGATTCTGGGAAAGATTGAAGGTGGGAGGAGAAGGGGACAACAGAGGATTAGATGGTTGGATGGCATCACCGACTCAATGAGTTTGGGTAAACTCTGGGAGTTGGTGATGGACAGGGAGGCCTGGCGTGCTGCAGTTCATGGGGTTGCAAAGAGTTGGACATGACTGAGCGACTGAACTGAACTGGTCCCTTTAACGTGACATAGAAGCTCTCTGTGATCTGACTCCTGCCCTGAACCATCTCCTGCCATTTTTCTATGCACACCCTACCTTCTCTACTGCACCAAAATACTTCCTCTTCCTTCACACCATGGCGTGCCCACCGCCCAGGACTCTACCCATAAGGTTCCCTTGGCCTGTCCTGCCTTAGATTTCCTCTTCATCCTTCAGTGCCCACTTTTCCCTCCACCAACCCTGTGAAGAGCTCTCCATCCTGCTCAGACAGAAGGGGGAGCTCCCTCAGATTTTTCTGGCACAGACCTTGTTCTTTGAATGTCCAGCATCCAACCCAGTTCATGGCACACAATCTGTACCCTGTTAAACCCTTTGAACAAAGGAATGAAATGGAAGATTCATCTAGTCTCTCATAAGCAAAACTCATCTGCATAGATATACATTAAATGCCAGTTGAAAGAAACAAAACTATTTTGAGGACATGAACCCCACGTTCCTAAGAAATTTTTGCAACAAATAAGACAAAGGCAAGAGAAGGCGGATGTAGCCATCTTCAGATATAGGAAAGGCTTTGAGAAGAACTGCTCCATGTCCAGTAAGCACTGAGATAAATAGTGTAAATTATAACTGGAAAGATACCGATTAGATATTGAAAAGAACTTAATAGGAGCAACATACTGTAATGGGAAATTACATGGTTTTGGAGATAGACAGATCCAGCAATAAATTTCAGTGCTTCTCCTTTGATGGCTGTTTAACTTTGGGGATGTTATTGTATCTCTCCAAGCCCCAGTGACTTCATTTCCAGGGTGGACATAATAATACCTACTTTACCTGTTACTGCAAGCATCAAGGGCACAGCATGTAAAGCCCTTGGCACATGGTGGTCACTTCCCCTAAATCATCATGGGCCTAAAATAGGAAATCCCTCTCTTGCAATTTTTGAGATTAGATCATGTAACAGTTGGTTAGTCGACGTCCTAGTTCAAAGCAGGAGGATGGATTCTGGGAACTCCACAGAAACCTTGGATCCTTCAGGTCTATTGTATCATAGAAAAGATACATTCTTCATTGAAAAACACCCTGATGCTTGGAAAGATTGAGGGCAGGAGAAGGGGAGGACAGACAATGAGATAGTTGGATGTCGACACCGACTCAACGGACATGAGTTTGAGCAAGCTCCGAGAGATGGCGATGGACGGGGAGGCCTGGCGTGCTGCAGTCCATGGGGTCACAACGAGTCAGACCTGGCTGAACAACAGCTCCGGGAAAGGGGCCTTAACTTAGAGAGTTAGACCATCCAGAACAATGAGGTCACCATCGGAGCTCCCTGTTATTTTTGTGAACAGGTATTCTGCAATGGTATTTTCCTTTTTTCCCTTTGAAAAGAGATGTCACATGTAGTTTCTGATAACAGCTTAAGCTAAACTGTTTAGCATTTTCATTTCAAAAGGTGATACTTAAACTGTCTTTTTAAACCTTCAGCATAAAAGGTGANGCTCCCTGTTATTTTTGTGAACAGGTATTCTGCAATGGTATTTTCCTTTTTTCCCTTTGAAAAGAGATGTCACATGTAGTTTCTGATAACAGCTTAAGCTAAACTGTTTAGCATTTTCATTTCAAAAGGTGATACTTAAACTGTCTTTTTAAACCTTCAGCGTAAAAGGTGATAGTTAAACTGTCTTCCTTCAGCCCTAACATCAACACCTCCCCTGCTCCGGCCCTGAGAAGAGTCTCAGAATTGTGCTTGGACCGCGCTTCTCCTTTCCCCTCTTCTCCCCATTGGAGACAGAAATGAGGCCCTGCTCAAGGCTCTTTGAGATTCTTTGCTGCTCCAGTCCGCTCAGGCTCAGACCCTAGATGAGACGCTGATCCGATTCTAGTAGTCTCCATTTGTAATGAGATCCGTCTCTCAGCCTACCCTAGGTGAGGAATGTGTCTCTTGAAGGTTAGGATTCACCCTTGATGTGAAACATACATGACCCAGAATCAAGAGGTCCGGAGGAGCTGGTGTGAGAAACGGGGCGCCAGCCAGCCCACAGCCCCTCTCTTCCACCCTCCGCTCTGCCCTTTGCCCTCTCCCGTCTCCCGCAAGCCTCCCGGAGTAGAGTGCCAGCTAGGTGTCCTCCACTGAACTCCAACAACGCGTTCTGTAATTAACACCGCCCTTCCCCCATGGAACCACAGTGCCCTTTACACTCGGCTTCTCTCAACAAGTGACAGAGAAGGCGCTGATTGCCTTCATAGCTTGTGACAGGGTTCAATACATAATGAACAAAATGTCATAATAGCTTGATAAAGGCACTTTGTAAAACACATGGAACAAGTAATTAAAAAAAAAAAACACACACACACACCTCTAAATGAAGATTCAATTCCAAAGGGAAGAATACCTTTGGGTTTTTTGACAAAGCAAAATATTCCAAAATTCAATTGTTTAATATGGCTTTCCCCGAAGCTCTAGCACATATTAATTCTCATTTCAAGGCAGCATGTTTATTTTAGTTCCAACCTACTTTCGATGGTAGGTAATTAGGGAAACTAAAAGTGCATATCTTATTGCTTAATTTAGAGTCTACCACTGTGTTTCTCAACCCTTCTTGGGATGTGTTTTAATGATACAGAACGATGAAAGAGTTTTATTCAACTTTAACTACATGAGAAAGGCAGTGAATAAAAGTCAGGTTATATATGCTGATTTTTAAGAGAAACCTCGCCTTGTGATTTTAAATATCAGCTTTTGCACATACAAGCTCAGTTGCTGGGTAATAAATCGCACCAGAAGTTCCTGGAGCCCCCAAAATCATTGTTCCAGTCATTTCTCTAATGTCCGGACGCTCGTCCCATGATTTCCACCAGTATCACCAATAAAAATTGTCTTGACTGGCCATTGTGAAAATCACAGGTGTTTCTGGAGTGTCTTTCTATCTGAAGAGAGGGAAGAATCCACATCAGAAACAAGAACAAATTGTGTAGAATCACAAGCTCCCGATGTTGGCAGAGACTTGGAGCACAAAGTGTGTCTTCCAAAGAACTACTCAACACAAACACAATTCAAGCCCATGTGTCATCTCACATTTTTTAGCAGCCACATTTTTTAACATGAAATTAATTTTAACAACTTAACCCAATATTTGCAAGATATTATTTAATGTTTAATATAAAATTATTAATGAAATATTTTACATTCTTTTTCATATCATGTTTTCAAACTCTGATGAGTATTCATACTTGTGGACATCTCAATTTGGCTACTAAATTTTCAGTGGTTAAAGTTAAATGTAGCCTTATGAAAACCATAAAGTTTCTTTGGTTTGGTGGTGGTTTTTTTTTTTTTAATTGAGGTATAGGTGATTTACAGTATTGTGTTAGATTCTGGTGTACAACAAAGTGATTCAGTTATACACATATATTCTTTTTCATTATAGGTTATTCCAATATATTGAATATAATTCCCTGTGCTATACAGCAGGACCTTGTTGTTTATCTATTTCATATAAAAGCCATATACCAAGCTAATGCCAAGCTCTTAATTTATCCTTCCCCACCCATTTCCCCTTAATCATAAATGTGTTTTCTATGTCTGTGAGTCTGTTTCCGTTTTGCAAATAAATCCATTTGTATCATATTTTAAATTCCACAAATAAGTGATATTTTATGGTATATGTCTTTGTCTGACTTACTTCACTTTGTCAAATAATCTCTAGGTCCATCCATGTTGCCACAAATGGCATTATTTCACTCTTTTTTATGACTAAGTAGTATTCTATCGTGGGCTTCCCTGGAAGCTCACCAGTAAAGAATTCACCACCAGTGTGGGAGACACAGGAGACATGACTTTGATCCCTGGGCCAGGAAGATCCCCTGGAGAAGGAAATGGCAACCCACTCCTGTATTCTTGCCTGCAGAATCCCATGGACAGAGGAGCCTGGCAGGCTACAGTCCGTGAGGTTGCAAGCAGCTGGACACACCTTAGTGACTAAACAACAAGTATTCCACTGTATATTTGTACCACATCGTCTTTGAACTTCAGTCCATGGGGTTGCAAAGTCAGACACGACTGAGGGGCTAAGCCCAGCACAGCACCACCTCATCTATATCGGTTCATCTATTGGTGGACACTTAGGTTACTTCCATGTCTTGTCTACTGAAAACACTGCTGCTGCGAACACAGGGGTGCATGCACCTTTTCTCCAGACAGATGCCCACGAGTGGGATTGCTGGATCATACGGCAAGTCTATTTCCAGTCTTTTTACAGAACCTCCGTAGTGGCTGCACCAATTTACATCCTATCCGCAGGGTAGTAGGGTTTCCTTTTCTCCACACCCTCTCCAGTATTCATTGTTTGTGGACTTTTTAATGATGGCCATTTTGTCTGGTGTGGGGTGATACTTCATTATAGTTTTGATTTGCACTTCTCTGATAATTAGTAACGCTGAACAACTTTTCATGTACCTACTGCCTCTCTGTATGTCTTCTTTGGAGGAAAGTCTGTTTAAATCTTCTACTCATATTTTGATTGGGTTGTTTGTTGTTGAGTTGTATAAGCTAAAACAATGAAGGCTAATTTTTTCCTCCAGCTTTCAATTCACTTCAGTCACTCAGTCATGTCCAGCTCTTTGCGACCCCATGAATCACAGCACGCCAGGCCTCCCTGTCCATCACCAACTCCCAGAATTCACTCAGATTCACGTCCATCGAGTCAGTGATGCCATCCAGCCATCTCATCCTCGGTCGTCCCCTTCTCCTCCTGCCCCCAATCCCTCCCAGCATCAGAGTCTTTTCCAATGAGTCAACTCTTTGCATGAGGTGGCCGAAGTACTGGAGTTTCAGCTTTAGTATCATTCCTTCCAAAGAAACCTCAGGGCTGATCTCCTTCAGAATGGATTGGTTGGATCTCCTTGCAGTCCAACGGACTCTCAAAAGTCTTCTCCAACACCACAGTTCAAAAGCATCAATTCTTTGCTTTATTGAGGTATAATTGGCAAATAAAATACAAATTGACAATGTGATATACATATACATTGTGAATTGATTACTGTAATCAAGTTTAACACACCAATCACCTCACTTACTTTTTTTTTTTTCATTTTGGTGAGAACACTTAAGATGTACTCGCAATAAAAATCAAGTATGGGATACAATACTTTTAACAATGTCACCATGATGTACATTAGATTTGTGGAACTTAGTCACCTTATAACTGAAAGTTTGTACACTTTGACCAATATCACCCATCCCCACCCCTCCAACCTCTGGCAGCCATCATTCTACTCTGCTTCTATAAATTTAAATTATTTTTTTAGATTCCCATATAAGTGATATCATACAGTATTTGTCTTTTTCTATCTGGCTTATTTCACGAAGCATAATGCCCTCCAGGTTCATTCATGTTGTCGCAAATGGCAATATTTCCTTATTTGTGGCTGAATAATATTCTATTGTGTAAATATACCACTTCTTCTTTATCCAGTCATCTATTGATGGCACTTGGGTTTGCTTCCCTGTCTTGGCTATGGTAAATAATGCTGTGATGAGCATGGAGCTGCAGATCTCTCTTTAATACATTCCTTTTGGGTTTTTTTCAGATATTCGTCCTTGATTAAAATTAAGAAATGCAATTCCTCAGTTGCACCAGCCACATTTCCAGTACTTAGAGGCCACATGTGGTTAGGCTACTGTACTGCAGAGCGCAACTCTAAAGTTCTTATAATCCAGGGCCACTGGGTGCAGGAATCGTAACCAAGGTTTTACCAGGATCTAAACTCTGCTGGTGTGGACCTAAGAGATGCAGAAGATATTAAGAAGAGGTGGCAAGATACACAGAAGAACTGTACAAAAAAGAGCTTCATGACCCAGGTAATCATGATGGCGTGATCACTCACCTAGAGCCAGACATCCTAGAATGTGAAGTCAAGTGGGCCTTAGAAAGCATCACTACCAACAAAGCTAATGGAGGTGATGGAATTTCAGTGGTGCTATTTCAAATCCTGAAAGATGATGCTGTGAAAGTGCTGCACTCAATATGCCAGCAAATTTGGAAAACTCAGCAGTGGCNGCACCTAGAGCCAGACATCCTGGAATGTGAAGTAAAGTGGGCCTTAGAAAGCATCACTATGAACAAAGCTAGTGGAGGTGATGGAATTCCAGTTGAGCTATTTCAAATCCTGAAGATGATTCTGTGAAACTTTTGCACTCAATAAGCCAGAAAATTTGGAAAACTCAGGTGTGGCCACAGGACTGGAAAAGGTCAGTTTTCATTCCAATCCCAAAGAAAGGCAATGCCAAAGAATGCTCAAACTACCACACAATTGCACTCATCTCACATGCTAGTAAAGTAATGCTCAAAATTCTCCAAGCCAGGCTTCAGCAGTATGTGAACCATGAACTTCCAGATGTTCAAGCTGGTTTTAGGTTTTAGAAAAGGCAGAGGAACCAGAGATCAAATTGCCAGCATCTGCTGGATCATGGAAAAAGCAAGAGAGTTCCAGAAAAACATCTATTTCTGCTTTCTTGACTATGCCAAAGCCTTTGACTGTGTGGATCACAATAAACTGTGGAAAATTCTGAAAGGGATGGGAATACCAGACCACCTGACCTGCCTCTTGAGAAACCTGTATGCAGGTCAGGAAGCAACAGTTAGAATTGGACATGGAACAAAAGACTGGTTCCAAATAAGAAAAGGAGTACGTCAAGGCTGTTTATTGTCACCCTGCTTATTTAACTTATATGCAGAGTACATCATGAGAAACACTGGACTGGAAGAAGCACAAGCTGGAATCAAGATTGCTGGGAGAAATATCAATAACCTCTGATATGCAGATGATACCACCCTTATGGCAGAAAGTGAAGAGGAATGAAAAAGCCTCTTGATGAAAGTGAAAGAGGAGAGTGAAAAAGTTGGCTTAAAGCTCAACATTCAGAAAACAAAGATCATGGCGTCTGGTCTCATCACTTCATGGGAAATAGATGGGGAAACAGTGGAAATAGTGTCAGACTTTATTTTGGGGGGTTCAAAACTCACTGCAGATGGAGCCTGCAGCCATGAAATTAAAAGAGGCTTACTCCTTAGAAGGAAAGTTATGACCAACCTAGATAGTATATTGAAAAGCAGAGATATTACTTTGCCAACATAGGTCCATCTAGTCAAGGCTATGGTTTTTCCAGTGGTCAAGTATGGATGTGAGAGTTGGACTGTGAAGAAAGCTGAGTGCAGAAGAATTGATGCTTTTGAACTGTGGTGTTTAAGAAGACTCTTGAGAGTCCCTTGGACTACAAGGAGATCCAACCAGTCCATCCTAAAGGACATCAGTCCTGGGTGTTCATTGGAAGGACTGATGCTGAGGCTGAAACTCCAATTCTTTGGCCACTTTATGAGAACAGTTGACTCATTGGAAGAGATCTTGATGCTGGGAGGGATTGGGGGCAGGAAGAGAAGGGGACAACAGAGAATGAGATGGCTGGATGGTATCACTGACTCGATGGACATAATTTTGAGTGAACTCCAGGAGTTGGTGATGGATAGGGAGGCCTGGCATGCTGTGCTTCATGGGGACAGAAAGAGTCAGACATGACCAAGTGAACTGAACTGAACTGACATATACGCAGAGCTTGAAGAATGGCTGTAATTTCACTTTTTTGCATCCTATGTAATGAATTGACTGAAAATGAAGAAATACTGCAAATCAGAAAATCAGCATTATCTAAGGCAACTAGGGAGGGTCATGGAAACTTCACCTGTATCTTCTAGTCTAAAACTGCACATTTTATAATTGAACTCCTCTGAAAGCACACACACACACACACACAAAAACCCTAAATTAATAGTGCTCATTTCTTTAATCAGATGTCTTACCCTTTTAGATTTTTGTCATTCAATATCTTTCAAAAATTTTAATATGTTAATTTTACTTCCATGGCAAGTATTATAATTTGAAAAGCACATAATATAACAAACAGAAGCCAAAAGGCAGTTTTTTATCTGTAGCACATTAAGTAAGCAATATGCTCACTAATATAAATCATCCCTAAAAATAGTAAGAGAGTTTACCTTTAATATCTCAGTGGGATTAAAACCAACAGGGAGGAGTTTCATTGACTTTTCCTCTTTCATTTCTGATTTTATGTATTTGAGCCCTTTCTTTTTTTCTCTTTGCTAGTCTAGTTAATAACTTGTTGATTTTTGTTTATCTTTTGAAGGAACTAACTTTTTCAATTCATTGATCCCTACCATTTCTTTTTTTTCAGTTTCTATTTTATTTATTTCCATTCCTTTCTTTATTATTTCAATTTATTATGAACTTTAAGCTTTTTTTTTTTTTTCCCAATTCCTTTAAGTGAAAAGTTATTTGGAACTTTTTTCCTTTCTTGAAGAAGGCATATATTGGTATGCATTTCCCTCTAAGAACAACATTTACTGCCTCCCATTGATTTTGATATATCATATTTCTGTCCTCACTTGTCTCTCGGTATTTTTTGATTTCTCTGTCATTTTCTTCAATGATTCTAGGGTCTATTAAAGTCCTATAACTCTCAAGGGAAAGACTTGAAGGTAAATTATGGTCAGTTTCAGTGCTTAGTACTGTAGTAACTACTCATCCTCCACCCCTAACATCTTAGCAGAAAGCTAAACACATATTTTGGAGCAATCTGCAGAGTTTGGGCTTCCCAGGTGAAACAATGGTAAAGAATCCACCTGCCAAAGAAGAGGCTGGAGACACAGGTTGAATCTCTGGGTTGAGAAGATCCCCTGAAATAGGAAATGGCAACCCACTCCAGTAGTCTTGCCTGGGAAATCCATGGACAGAGGAGCCAGGTGAGCAACAGTCCATGGAGCCAAAAAGAGTCAGACTCAACTGGGAATGAATGAGCAGGAGCACAGAGTTTACTGGAGTCAAGATAAACAAAATTCACCCTGCCAAATATCAGTGATCCGTGCTCTCATCACTGGCTGTGGCTTTGAATCACAGAAAGGTAGCAAAGTAGTGGTAGTCATTACATTTGGATTTCCTCCATTGTCAAAAGCCACTTATCCTATAGCTAAATGATTTTCAGACGACTTAAAGGGTCAGTTCCCATTTTCTTCCAACTTCTCTCTATTTTCCTTCCCATTTTTCCCCTTTTGGAGCCAAGCACTAAAGACTAGTTCATACAAAAGCAACTAATGTACAGGAAAGTTACCATACATGGCCAGAAAAATGTGCAGGCACACAAAAGACCCAAGAAGAACTTTAAGTTTACACCTTCAGTTCAGTTCAGTTCAGTCGCTCAGTCGTGTCCAATTTTTTGCAACCCCATGAATCACAGCACACCAGGCCTCCCTGTCCATCACCAACTCCCGGAGTTTACTCAAACTCACATCCATTGAGTCAGTGATGCCATTCAGCCATCTCATTCTCTGTCGTCCCCTTCTCCT
Organism: Oreotragus oreotragus; assembly: GCA_006410675.1. Taxonomy (NCBI): domain Eukaryota; kingdom Metazoa; phylum Chordata; class Mammalia; order Artiodactyla; family Bovidae; genus Oreotragus; species Oreotragus oreotragus. Next base: position 166,149 of record SJYX01007868.1, on the reverse strand, counting down.
CCTGCCGCCAATCCCTCCCAGCATCAGAGTCTTTTCCAATGAGTCAACTGGTGGGCGTCTGCCTCCAATGCGGGAGACCTGGGTTCGATCCCTGGGTTGGGAAGATCCCCTGGAGAAGGAAATGGCAATCCACTCCAGTATTCTTGCCTGGGGAATCCTATGGACAGAGAAGCCTAGTAGGTTACAGTCCACGGGGTCACAAAGAGTCGGACACGGCTGAGCGACTTTACCTTACCTCACCTTACCAACTGGTGGCCAAAGTACTGGAGTTTCAGCTTCAGCATCATTCCTTCTAAAGAAATCCCAGGGCTGACCTCCTTTCAGAATGGACTGGTTGGATCTCCCTGCAGTCCAAGGGACTCTCAAGAGTCTTCTCCAACACCACAGTTTAAATGCATCAGTTCTTCTGTGCTCAGCCTTCTTCACAGTCCAACTCTCACACCCATACATGACTACTGGAAAAACCATAGCCCTGACTAGACAGACCTTTGCGAGCTAAGGTCCATCTATAAGCTAATGCAAAGAAGCAGACTATAGCAATCAAAATTAAATTAAAACAGCAAACCTTATGGACAGAGAAATATTTGATTTCCAGAGTTAACATGTCATTAGATTTTAACATCTGGTTTTCAATGAGAGGTCATAAGTCATAAAATACAGCCCATTCAGAAAATAAATAAATAAATCAACAGAAAATGTCTATGAAAAGAATTTGGTAGGAGATATGCTATACAAAGACTTTAAAACAATTAATCTTAAAATGCTCCAAAATCACTGTGGACAGTGACTACAACCAAGAAATTAAAAGACACTTGCTTCTTAGAAGAAAATTTATGACACATCTACATCTCTATTAAAAATCAGAGAAATCACTATGATGGCAAAATTCCAAATGGTGTCAGAGTTGGACCATAAAGAAGGGTGAGCACCTAAGAATTGATTCTTTTAAACTATGGTGCTGGAGCAAACTCTTGAGAGTCCCTTGGACTGTAAGGAGTTCAAGCCAGTCAATCCTAAAGGAAATCAAACTTGTATATTCATTGGAAAGACTGATGCAGATGTTGAAGCCCCAATATTTTGGCCACCTGATGGGAAGAACTGAATCAACGGGAAAGACCCTGATGCTGGGAAAGACTGAAAGCAGGAGAAGGAGATGACAGAGAATGAGATGATTGGATGGTATCATCAACTCAACTTGCATGAGCTTACACAAACTCCAGGAGTTAGTGAAAGACAAGGAAGCATGGCATTCTGCACTCCATGGGGTCACAAAGAGTTGGACACTACTGAGCAACAATAGAAAAGATGCCCAAAGGATATTAGCAAGTAGACTGACACATACACTGTGGGTGTTTCAGAAGAAGAGAAGGAGAAATGACAGACAATATTTTGGAAGAATTAATGTTTAAAATGTCCCAAATTTTATGAAAGAAATGAATATAAACCTCCAAGAAAGTGAAAAACTCCAAGAAAGAACTCAGGAATTCCACACTCAGATAAGTAAAATCACATTTTAAAATTCAATGACAAAAAAAAAAAAAAAAAGAATCTTAGAAGCAGCAAGAGAGATGTAACTTGTCACTGTGAAATTCAACCATGAGTGTTTTTTTTTCTATTAGCTATTAAAATGCAATAAACCATCTATATATTTTTTACAAATTATTTATTTAATTTTGGCTGCTGTGGATCTTCATTGCTTTATGGGTTTTCTCTAGTTGCAGTGTGTGAACTTCCCATTACAGTGTCTTCTTTTGTTGTAGAGAATGGACTCTAGGGCATGGGTTTCAGTAGTTGTGGCACATGGGCTTAGTTGCCCCTCAGGATGTGGAATTCTCCCGGATCAGTGATCAAATCTTTGTCCCCCACATTAACAAGCAGATTCTTAACCACTGGACCACCAGAGAAGTCCCTATACTTTTTAAAAATATTCATTTGTTTGGCTGCACTAGGTCTTAGTTTCAGCACACAGGATCTAGTTCCTTGACCAGGATTTGAACCTGGGCCCCCTGCATTGGGAACATGGAGTCTTAGCCACTGGACCACCAGGGAAGTCCCTTCTTCTCTGCTTTTAAAGAAGTTCAAATGGCCTGCAGATCATTCTTATGTCCCTTTACACTCACAGAGAGTTAGAGGCTGTAGATTTCCCTCTTACTTTTTGCTCTTCTTCACTGATTAGCCAGTGATGACAAAAGAATTCACTAGATTTCTGCTCAGCCATGCATTCATTCATCTTTCTTCTGTTTCCAGATGTTTCCAATCATCATGCAAGTCATTTAGCTGTTGATGATCTGTCCCCAACTGCATTTGTGGTCCATCCCTATCTACATAGACCATCATAAGTTTATAGTTTTCTCTTGACAGATACCATGCATGAGTATATGTAATTACATTCATTTTTATAAAGTATAATTGGTATATGTGCATGAGTGTATAGATAGAAATATTTAATGTATATATGAAATATATATTTAAAATAAAATAATAAAGCTTAACACATCATAAAATGCTTAAAATAGCTCTTTGCTGCTCTGTTTCTTAGAGTATAATTTCTGTACCACTTGCATCAGATTAAAATGGTATAATGGTTCATAATTCAGATACCTCTTCCCCAACTGCCAATTAACTGGAATTAAATTTTCTGTATTCTTAAGACATTCTGAAGGTGATTTTTACATAAATCTAAAGTTAGAAACCATTTTCTCAAGTGGGAGATGGCTTGCATTATTTTCTAAGGCTACTTTGATGGCATCTTGGCATTCTTTTACTACTTCTATGAAGAAAGTATATATTTATATAAATATTTATGCTTAATTATATAACAAATTTTATTTAAATCATCATGACACCCAAAGAAGGGACAAATAATAAAATGCAAGTACATTCCTTATGCTGTATATTCATGTTTAGTTCTCATTACTTCACAGAAATTCAGTTTGTCTTTCTCTTTCTGTTTTATTTTAGTTCCACAAGATAGGCAACAATGCATATTTTAGTAGTGGTTGGTTGATTGTGAAATAGTTCTCATAGATCAGAATTTGATTTCTGGTGTTGGCAATTCAATGAATCATTTATTATATCTTGCACAGGTGTTCATTAGGAAAGCATCATACCCTAGTGGAAAGAACAGCTATTCTCTCAAGATCATTCAAGTGCAAAATTGCATTAGGGACGATGATAAGGGATTAAGTGACCATAAGTGCCATTTTTATGTATTATGTTATAAGCAATAGAAATGACCCTTATAGTCCCTATGTTCCAAGCAATAATGTATAGCCCTTTAAAAACACTGACACAGTGTGCTCAGCTTTTCCAGAGAGTATCACATAACTGGGCAGTCACACTGGCTTCTCAATATTGTTCTGCAATTCTTGTCTTTTGCCTAGTCATCATCTTCAAATTTCTAATGCGTTATTACTGGTACTGGTAAAGATTTTCATTGTTTCTGTTAATTCCTTAGTAAACACCCTCAGAGTAATCCCTCTCAACTCTCTCTCTCGTCTCCTTCCTCGGTTTCTCTACTTTAAATACTTTTTGAGTATACATTTTTTTCTCACTTCTCATAATGCATTAGTTGCTGTTTCTCAGTCACTAAGTCGTGTCCAATTCCTTGCAGCCACATGAATTACAGCATGCCAGGCTTCTCTGTCTTTCACTATTTCCCAGAGTTTGCTCAAATTTGTATCCATTGAGTCAGTGATACCATCTAATCATCTCATCCTCTGTTGCCCCCTTCTCCTACTGCCTTCAATCTTTCCTAGAATCAGGGTCTTTTCCAAAGAGTCAGCTCTTCACATCTGGTGACCAAAGTATTAGAGTTTCAGCCTCAGTCCTTCCAATGAATATCAGGGCTGATTTCCTTTAGGATTAGGACTAAGGGACCTTCAAGAGTTTTCTTCAGCATCACAGTTCAAAAGCATCAACTATTCATTGTTAGTTTTCTTTTTGGTCCAACTGTAACATTCATATGTGACTACTGGAGAAACAATAGCTTTGATCATACTGAACTTTGTCAGCAAAGTTATGTCTCTGCTTTAAAATATGCTGTCTAGATTTATCATACTTTTTCTTCCAAGGAGCAAGCATCTTTTAATTTTGTGGCTATAGTTACTATCTGCAGTGATTTTTGAGCCCAAGAAAATAAAATCTGTCACTGCTTCCACTTATTCACCATCTATTTGCCATGAAGTGATGGAACCATATGCCATGATTTTAGTTTTTTGAATGCTGAATTTTAAGCCAGTTTTTTTCACTCTCCTTTTTCACCTTTATCAAAAGCCTTTTTATTTTTTCTTCACTTTCCACTGTTAGGGTGGTATCATAATGATTAACAAAATTAATCTACATAGCTAGCTATTTGTGTGCTTTTCCTGATTTTATTATGTACTCATATTCCTCTTCTTAAAATTTTTTATTTAGGGACGGTTCTAAGATGGCAGAGGAATAGGATGGGGAGGCCATTTTCTCCCACACAAATTCATCAAAAGAACACTTGAACACTGAGTAAATGCCACAAAACAACTTCTGAATGCTGGCAGAGGACATCAGGCACCAGCAGCCCATCGTCTTCGAAAGGAGGTAGGAAAAAATATAAAAGATAAAAAGAGAGACAAAAGAGGTAAGGACAGAGATCCGTCCTTGGAAGGGAGTCTTAAAAAGAGAGAAGTTTCCAAACACCAGGAAACACTCTCACTGGTGAGTCTGTGGCGATCCTTGGAACCACAGAGGGCAACATAACCAGGAGGAAAAGTAAATAAATAATTAAAACCCACAGATTACGNAAAGAGAGACAAAAGAGGTAAGGACAGAGATCCGTCCTTGGAAGGGAGTCTTAAAAAGAGAGAAGTTTCCAAACACCAGGAAACACTCTCACTGGTGAGTCTGTGGCGATCCTTGGAACCACAGAGGGCAACATAACCAGGAGGAAAAGTAAATAAATAATTAAAACCCACAGATTACGTGCCCAACAGTAACTCCCAGCACAGAAGCAGTGCAGACGCCTGCATCCACCAGTAGCAAGCAGTGGCTGGGCAGGGAAGCACAGGTTGCATTGCTTAGAGTAAGGACTGGGCCTGAATGCCCCAATGGCAATCTGAGGGAACTAACTTGAGATAGCAAACCAGACTGTGGGATAGCTACCCCACAAAAAGCCCTAACCTAAAACACTGCCAGGCTCGCTTTCAGAACAAAGGACTGAGCAGAGCTAGCCAGCTACAGACTGGCCCAACACCCACTGGAGACAGGCAGGCGAGGGCAGCCAAAGCCGGAAAGGGGCAATCACAGCCCCAGAGAGGTATCCTCTACCAAACTGCAAGCAGGCTTCATTGCTAACCAAGACTTCTTGGGATTCTGGACGGACAACATCCACCTGAGAAGGTGCACCGGTTGTATACCCAGAAAACCGAGCGGCAGGGACAGGGGAGGTGATAAGTTGCAGTGACTGTGCTTGCCAAACACCCAGTCACCTGAGCTGCTCGGACCTGGGAAGGGCACAAAATTCAGGCCCAACTGAGTCTGAGCCTCTGAGGACTACCTGAGTACCTGAACCTGAGTGGCTTAGACCTGGGAAGTGCATACAACTAATCCAACCTCTACTCTAGATTTTTAATCTTTGCTTTTTGGTATTTGTTATCAATTTTGTACCTTTAAAGGCCCAACCTTCAGTAACCACTTTTACTTGGGAGTAAGATTGTTGGCTTGACTGCTCTCTCCCTCTTTGGACTCTCCTTTTTCTCCACCAAGTCACCTCTATCTCTTCCCTCCCTCTTCTTTTCTCTACCCAACTCTGTGAATCTCTTTGTGTGCTCCAGACTGTGGAGAACACTTAGGGAACTGATTACTGGCTGGATCTGTCTCTCTCCTTTTGATTCCCCCCTTTATCTTCCTGGCCACCTCTATCTCCTTCCTCCCTCTTCTCTTCTCTGTATAACTCCATGAACATCTCTGAGCAGTCCAGACTGTGGAGCACATATAAAGAAGTGATTACTGGTTGGCTTGCTCTCTCCTCTTTTGATTATCTCTTTGTGTGCTCCAGACTGTGGAGAACACTTAGGGAACTGATTACTGGCTGGATCTGTCTCTCTCCTTTTGATTCCCCCCTTTATCTTCCTGGCCACCTCTATCTCCTTCCTCCCTCTTCTCTTCTCTGTATAACTCCATGAACATCTCTGAGCAGTCCAGACTGTGGAGCACATATAAAGAAGTGATTACTGGTTGGCTTGCTCTCTCCTCTTTTGATTCCCCCTCATCTCATCCTAGTCACCTCTACCTACCTCCTCCCTCTTCTCTCCTCCATGTAACTCTGTGAACCTCTCTGTAGTTTCTCCCTCACTGTGGAGAAACTTTTCATCTTTAACCTAGATGTTTTATCAATGGTGCTGTATAGATGGAGAAGTCTTGAGGCTACTGTAAAAATAAGACTGAAAACCAGAAGCAGGAGGCTTAAGTTCAAATCCTGACAACACCAGAGAACTCCTGACTCCAGGGAACATTAATTGATAGGAGCTCATCAAAAGCCTCCATGCTGCTGCTACTGCTGCTAAGTCACTTCAGTTGTGTCCGACTCTGTGCGATCCCATAGATGGCAGCCCACCAGGCTCCCCTGTCCCTGGGATCCTCCAGGCAAGAACACTGGAGCGGTTGCCATTTCCTTCTCCAATGGATGAAAGTGAAAAGTGAAAGTGAAGTCTCTCAGTCGTGTCCAACTCTTAGCGACCCCATGGACTGCAGCCCACCAGGCTCCTCCATCCATGGGATTTTCCAGGCAAGAGCACTGGAGTGGGGTGCCATTGCCTTCTTCAAATGCCTCCATACCTACACTGAAACCAAGCACCACCCAAAGGCCAACAAGTTCCAGAACAAGACATACCATGCAAATTCTCAAGCAACACAGAAACATAGCCCTGATCTTCAATATACAGGCTGCCCAAAGTCACTCCAGACCCATTGACATCTCATAACTCATTACTGGACACTTCATTGCACTCCAGAGAGAAGAAATCCAGCTGCACCCACCAGGACTCCGACACAAGCTTCCCTAACCGGGAAACCTTGACAAGCCACCTGTCCAACCCCACCCACAGTGAGGAAACTCCACAATAAAGAGAACTCCACAAACTGCCAGAATACAGAAAAGCCACCCCAAACACAGCAATATAAACAAAATGAAGAGGCAGAGGAATATCCAGCAGGTAAAGGAACAGGATAAATGCCCACCAAACCAAACAAAAGAGGAAGAGATAAGGAATCTACCTGATAAAGAATTCTGAATAATGATAGTGAAAATGATCCAAAATCTTGAAACCACAAAGGAGTTACAGATAAATAGCCTGGAGACAGGGATTGAGAAGATGCAAGAAAGGTTTAACAAGAACCTGGAAGAAATAAAAAAGAGTCGATATATAATGAATAATGCAATAAATGAGATAAAAAACACTCTGGAGGGAACCAACAGTAGAATAATGCAAGCAAAAGATAGGATAAGTGAGGTAAAAGATAGAATGGTAGAAATAAATGAAACATAGAGGAAAACAGAAAAACGAATTTTAAAAAAATGAGGACAATCTCAGAGACTTCTTGGACAATGTTAAATGCCCCAACATTCGCATCATAAGAATCCCAGAAGAAGAAGACAAAAAGAAAGACCATGAGAAAATACTTGAGGAGATAATAGTTGAAAACTTCCCTAAAATGGGGAAGGAAATAGCCAACCAAGTCCAAGAAACCCAGAGAGTTCCAAATAGGATAAACCCAAGGCGAAACACGCCAAGACACATATTAATCAAATTAACAAAGATCAAACACAAAGAACAACTATTAAAAGCAGCAAGGGGAAAACAACAAATAACACACAAGGGGATTCCCATAAGGATAACAGCTGATCTTTCAATAGAAACTCTTCAGGCCAGGAGGGAATGGCAAGACATACTTAAAGTGTTGAACGAAAAAAACCTACAGCCCAGATTACTGTACCCAGCAAGGATCTCTTTCAAATACGAAGGAGAAATCAGAAGCTTTACAGACAAGCAAAAGCTGAGAGAATTCAGCACCACCAAACCAGCTCTCCAACAAATGCTAAAGGATATTCTCTAGACAGGAAACAAAAAGGGTGTATAAACCCGAACCCAAAACAATAAAGTAAATGGCAACGGGATCATACTTCTCAATAATTACCTTAAACGTAAATGGGTTGAATGCCCCAACCAAAAGACAAAGACTGGCTGAATGGATACAAAAACAAGACCCTTGTATATGCTGTCTACAAGAAACCCACCTCAAAACAAGGGACATAAACAGACTGAAAGTGAAAGGCTGGAAAAAGATATATCATGCAAATAGAGACCAAAAGAAAGCAGGAGTGGCAATACTCATAGCTGATAAAATAGACTTTAAAGCAAAGGCTGTGAAAAGAGACAAAGAAGGCCACTACATAATGATCAAAGGATCAATCCAAGAAGAAGATATAACAATTATAAATATATATGCACCCAACATAGGAGCACCGCAATATGTAAGACAAATGCTAACAAGTATGAAAGGGGAAATTGACAATAACACAATAATAGTGGGAGACTTTAATACCCCACTCACACCTATGGACAGATCAACTAACCAGAAAATTAACAAAGAAACGCAAACTTTAAATGATACAATAGACCAGTTAGACCTAATTGATATCTATAGGACATTTCACCCCAAAACAATGAATTTCACCTTTTTCTCAAGTGCTCACGGAACCTTCTCCAGGATAGATCACATCCTGGGACATAAATCTAACCTTGATAAATTCAAAAAAATCGAAATCATTCCAAGCATCTTTTCTGACCATAATGCATTAAGATTAGATCTCAATTACAGGAGAAAAACTATTAAAAATTCCAACATTTGGAGGCTGAACAATACGCTTCTGAATAACCAACAAATCACAGAAGAAATCAAAAAAGAAATCAAAATGTGCATAGAAATGAATGAAAATGAAAACACAACAACCCAAAACCTGTGGGACACTATAAAAGCAGTGCTAAGAGGAAAGTTCATAGCAATACAGGCATACCTCAGGAAACAAGAAAAAAGTCAAATAAATAACCTAACTCTACACCTAAAGCAACTAGAAAAGGAAGAAATGGAGAACCCCAGAGTTAGTAGAAGGAAAGAAATCTTAAAAATTAGGGCAGAAATAAATGCAAAAGAAACAAAAGAGACCATAGCAAAAATCAACAAAGCCAAAAGCTGGTTTTTTGAAAAGATAAATAAAATTGACAAACCATTAGCCAGACTCATCAAGAAACAAAGGGAGAAAAATCAAATCAATAAAATCAGAAATGAAAATGGAGAGATCACAACAGACAACACAGAAATACAAAGAATCATAAGAGACTACTATCAGCAATTATATGCCAATAAATTGGACAACGTGGAAGAAATGGACAAATTCTTAGAAAAATACAACTTTCCAAAACTGAACCAGGAAGAAATAGAAAATCTTAACAGACCCATCACAAGCACGGAAATTGAAACTGTAATCAGAAATCTTCCAGCAAACAAAAGCCCAGGTCCAGACGGCTTCACAGCTGAATTCTACCAAAAATTTCGAGAAGAGCTAACACCTATCCTACTCAAACTCTTCCAGAAAATTGCAGAGGAAGGTAAACTTCCAAACTCATTCTATGAGGCCACCATCACCCTAATACCAAAACCTGACAAAGATGCCACAAAAAAAGAAAACTACAGGCCAATATCACTGATGAACATAGATGCAAAAATCCTCAACAAAATTCTAGCAATCAGAATCCAACAACACATTAAAAAGATCATACACCATGACCAAGTGGGCTTTATCCCAGGGATGCAAGGATTCTTCAATATCCGCAAATCAATCAATGTAATTCACCACATTAACAAATTGAAAAATAAATGCCATATGATTATCTCAATAGATGCAGAGAAGGCCTTTGATAAAATTCAACATCCATTTATGATAAAAACTCTCCAGAAAGCAGGAATAGAAGGAACATACCTCAACATAATAAAAGCTATATATGACAAACCCACAGCAAATATTATCCTCAATGGTGAAAATTTGAAAGCATTTCCCCTAAAGTCAGGAACAAGACAAGGGTGCCCACTCTCACCAATACTATTCAACATAGTTCTGGAAGTTTTGCCCACAGCAATCAGAGCAGAAAAATAAATAAAAGGAATCCAAATTGGAAAAGAAGTAAAGCTCTCACTGTTTGCAGATGACATGATCCTCTATATAGAAAACCCTAAAGATCCACCAGAAAATTACTAGAGTCAATCAATGAATATAATAAAGTTGTGGGACATAAAATCAACACACAGAAATCCCTTGCATTCCTATACACTAATGATGAGAAAATAGAAAGAGAAATTAAGGAAACAATTCCATTCACCATTGCAACAAAAAGAATAAAATATTTAGGACTATATCTACCTAAAAAAAAACAAAAGACCTATATATAGAAAACTATAAAACACTGGTGGAAGAAATCAAAGAGGATAGAAACAGATGGAGAAATACACCATGTTCATGGATCAGAAGAATCAATACAGTGAAAATGAGTATACTACCCAAAGCAATCTATAGATTCAGTGCAATCCCTATCAAGCTACCAACGGTATTTTTCACAAAGCTAGAACAAATAATTTCACAATTTGTATGGAAATACAAAAACCTCAAATAGCCAAAGCAATATTGAGAAAGAAGAATGGGACTGGAGAAATCAACCTGCCTGACTTCAGCCTCTACTACAAAGCCACAGTCATTAAGACAGTATGGTACTGACTCAAAGACAGAAATATAGATCAGTAGAACAAAATAGAAAGCCCAAAGATAAATCCATGCACCTATGGACACCTTATCTTCGACAAAGGAGGCAAGAATATACAAGAGAGAAAAGACAATCTCTTTAACAAGTGGTGCTGGAAAAACTGGTCAACCACTTGTAAAAGAATGAAACTAAAACACTTTATAACATTATACACAAAAATAAACTCAAAATGGATTAAAGATCTAAACATAAGACCAGAAACTATGCTACTCCTAGAGGAGAATATAGGCAAAATACTCTCCGAAATAAAGCATAGCAGGATCCTCTAAGACCCACCTCCCAGAATATTGGAAATAAAAGCAAAAATAAACAAATGGGACCTAATTAAAATTAAAAGCTTCTGCACAACAAAGGAAACTATAAGCAAGGTGAAAAGACAGCCTTCAGAATGGCAGAAAATAATAGCAAATGAAACAACTGACAAATAATTAATCTCAAAAATATACAAACAACACCTGCAGCTCAATTCCAGAAAAATAAACAACCCAATCAAAAAATGGGTCAAAGAACTAAACAGACATTTCTCCAAAGAAGACATACAGATGGCTAACAAACACATGAGAAGATGCTCAGCATCACTCATTATCAGAGAATGCAAATCAAAACCACAATGAGGTACCATTTCACACCGGTCAGAATGGCTGTGATCCAAAAGTATACAAGAAATAAAGGCTGGAGAGGGTGTGGAGAAAAGGGAACCCTCTTACACTTTTGGTGGGAATGCAAACTAGTTCAGCCACTATGGAGAACAGTGCGAAGATTCCTTAAAAAACTGGAAATAGAACTGCCTTATGACCCAGCAATCCCACTGCTGGGCATACGCACTGAGGAAACCAGAATTGAAAGAGACACATGTACTCCAATGTTCATCGCAGCACTGTTTATAATAGCTAGGACATGGAAGCAACCTAGATGTCCATCAGCAGATGAATGGATAAGAAAGCTGTGTTACATATATACAATGGAGTATTACTCAGCTATTTAAAAAAATACATTTGAATCAGTTCTAATGAGGTAGATGAAACTGGAACCTATTATACAGAGTGAAGTAAGCCAAAAAGAAAAACATCAATACAGTATACTGAAAATGAAAGTGAAGTCGCTCAGTCGTGTCTGACTCTGACACATGTACTCCAATGTTCATCGCAGCACTGTTTATAATAGCTAGGACATGGAAGCAACCTAGATGTCCATCAGCAGATGAATGGATAAGAAAGCTGTGTTACGTATATACAATGGAGTATTACTCAGCTATTTAAAAAAATACATTTGAATCAGTTCTAATGAGGTAGATGAAACTGGAACCTATTATACAGAGTGAAGTAAGCCAAAAAGAAAAACATCAATACAGTATACTGAAAATGAAAGTGAAGTCGCTCAGTCGTGTCTGACTCCTTGTGACCCCATGGACTATAGCCCACCACGCTTTTCCGTCCAAGAAATTTTCCAGGCAAGAGTACTGGAGTGGGTTGCCATTTCCTTCTCCAGAGGACCTTCCCGACCTAGGGATCGAACCCAGATCTCCTGCATTGTAAGCAAGATGCTTTACCATCTGAGCCACCAGGGAAGTAACATACGGTATAATAATGCATATATACGGAATTTAGAAAGATGGTAATGGTAACCCTGTATGAGAGACAGCAAAAGAGACACAGATGTATAGAACAGTCTTTTGGACTCTGTGGGAGAGGGAGAGGGTGGGATGATTTGGGAGAATGGCATTAAGCATGTATATTATCATATGTGAAATGAATCGCCAGTCTAGGTTTGATGCATGATACAGGATGCTCAGGGCTGGTGCACTGGGATGACCCAGAGGGATGGTATGGGGAGAGAAGTAGGAGGGAGGTTCAGGATGGGGAACACGTGTACACCTTTGGCAGATTCATGTATGGCAAAACCAATACAATATTGTAATTAGCCTCCAATTAAAATAAATAAATTTATATTTTTTAGAAAAGATTTTATTTAATCTAGCAAAAATTGCTCTTTCCTGGCTGTGCAGTGCTTAAGATTCCACACTTTCAATGCAGAGGACACATGTTTGATCCCTGATTGGGATATACTGCATAGTGAAGGAAAAAAAAAAAAAAAGAATATCTATTCTAGCAAAAAGTAAGACAACAGCTACAAAAACATGAGAAATGACCTTTATGTCCAGAAACCTAAATTATTGAGAGGATCTGGTAGAACTTGAAAGTCTTAAAGTTGAAGAGACAGGCAGGAATTCTTGGTCATAAATGTAGGAAGGATCCCAGGGAGCTCAAAAGTGAGAGACAGTCCTACGTGATGGCCCCATATGAATCTGCCCCTATTACTTCTGTGACTTATTCTCTTCCCACACTACCCATCACATGCAGTGCACTCACTTTGTCATTGCTCCTTGAACATACCACACATTCCTATAGTCCATTTGTTCTTTCCTCTATTGGGATATGCTTCCATAAACTTCAGAATCAGTAACTTTCTTATTTCTTGTAAGTCTTGCTCAAATGTGTCCCTATCAAATAAACTAGACTTTCCTGGTCACTGAAGGGTAAATGGCAACCCCCACCACATCTTCTATCCTCTTTAAGAATTTATTTTACATCACAGCATTTAGCACCGTATGGCATTATATGGATATATATGGATACACAAACTTTATATATCTTCTATATATATATTTATTTTTTCTTTCTATAGCTTGTCACTTGCATGAAAGCTCCCTAAGGATGAATCTTCTTTATTTTTCACTCTTGAGCCACAAGTCCTGTATTCAAGAAATATTTAAATAAATCAAGTAAGCCTGATAACCACTATAAGAGAGCAGACGAAGTTATCAGCTCAGTCATGTCCTACTTTTGTGACCCCATGGGTTGTAGCCTGACAGGCTTCTCTGTTCATGGAATTCTTCAGGCAAGAATGCTAGGGTGAGTAACCATTCCCTTCTCCAGGGGATCTTTCTGACCCAGGCATCAGATCCGTGTCTTCCACATTTGTAGACTGATTCTTCAGAATCTGAATCACCAGGGAAGCCCTATAAAGGGGCAGTTCAGGGATAAATATAAACATCAGTGCTGCTAGAGGGAAGTAATTTTCCAAACAAAGGATAGGAATTTAGCTGTAGAAGGTAAGTGTGATTCTCAACCTGGAAACTGATTCACAAGTAATGAGTTTTGACAGTGAAAGATTTTTCTGCCTGCTTCATTACATGAGCAGTGATGATGACAATACACATGAACACCTTAGCTGTGACTACCTGCAGATGAGTTTGTGTGTTCTCTGGAACAATGCTGATGATATGATAGTGCCCAACCCAGCATCAACATTAGAGCCTGGGATCAAATCTATTATTAATTATGATTAAGATTTTAATAATGTAAGAGTGCTGCTCTGATAGTAATATCACCCTACTCAATTCCTGGAAAAATTGAAATTCTTTGCTAAAAAAATTTAAACTGTTCTCTTGATTTCCACAACAAAAGAATGAAGATATGCAATAATTTCTTATGATCTATTTATGTGGTCTATTTTTACTTCTCTCCACACAGACGTCTCACACAGACAAGAATATTTTACAGAATTTTTATTTTTCAAACCACCTGTACAAAACAGACCCAACTTCTGGTTCATTTGGCATGATAAAAAGCCTAATTATCTAAAGGAAGTTTAACAGTTTTCAGAAGTTAAGTACAATTCAGCTGATTATTCACACTATCAGTTACCTGCTACTTTCCAGCAATGTTCTAGAGTTCTCCTTAGATGAGATTAAAATGATGAAAGGAAGATTGCTTCTAGAATAATTGTAAGGGGCTGATAAGGACATTTCAAAAAAATCATACACAAAATATTCTGTTGTTTGCATTATTATTTGCTAAGCCATGTCTAACACTTTGCAACCGTAGTCCATCAGGCTCCTCTGTCCACGGGATTTCCCAGGAAAGAATACTGGAGTGGACTGCCTTTTCCTTCTTCAGTGGATCTACATTACCCAGAGATCGAAACTGTGTCTCCTCCACTGGCAAGTGGTTTCTTTACCACTGAGCTACCTAGGAAGCCCAGATTTACATATGTTTAACTCATTTACTGTGACTGTTTTTACTTTCATATCATCTCAACTTCAATGGAATGTAGGGATATTGTGCTAGGTTTAAATCCACCAACTGGAATTTTCCTTCAAGTGTAGATACCTTGTCAGAAGGAAACATATTAGTAGGTACTGAATTTTGAAAGACATATTAGAAAAGATTGTGAAAAATTGTCAAGAAACTGTGTTCATTGGCGTATACTAAACATTACACCCATAGCATACAGTTCTATGGGAAAATATCCAGCTAAAACCAGGAGGCAGATGGTGGAGTTGGGAGACAAACATGATGTTGCAATGAAGACATCATAACAACTGAAGTAAATGTGGAACTGCCTTTGTCAGTCTCTATAGTTAGTGGGTAATTGCCACTTTAAAGTTCTCTTGATGTTCTTTTTCTACAAATCCCTGCCATAATTTCATGGAAAATTATTTTGCATAGTAAACATACAAAAGAGCTAGATGTATGCCTTTCTGTGATGTTAGCCTTGAACATTTCAGGATTTTATACTCAGTATAAGATTGTCTTCAAACTTTAAAAGAAATGACAAGTTGGTAACTTGATAAGTGAAGACTGCCAAAATGGATAATGTCTACTGGTCTTAACTGTCTCTTAACTGGTTATGAGCTCTCAAATAAACCAGAGGAGAAATATCAAAAATTTTGCCTTGTTCTGTGGGGACAAATCCTTATAGTATCTCCTCATGTTCACCCTTAACCACAATTTTGTAGATGATTCCATGATTATCACAGTTTTGTTGTTGTTGTTTCTTCTTTGCTCATACCCATGGCATGCGCTTCCCTGGTAGATCAGCTGGTAAAGAATCCACTTGAAATGCAGGAGACCCTGGCTTTACTCCTGGGTCAGGAAGATCTGCTGGAAAAGGGATAGGCTAGCCACTCGAGTATTCTTGGGGTTTCCTGGTAGTTCAGCTGGTAAAGAATCCACCTGCAGTGTGGGAGATCTGGGTTTGATCCCTGCACTGGGAAGATCCCCTGGAGAAAGGAATGGCTACCCATTCCTGTATTTCTGTCTGGAGGACCCCATGGACTATAGAGTCCATGGGATCTCAAAGAGTCGGACACAACTGAGCAACTTTCACTTTTACTTTCATGGTATGTAGATGGTGTGTGCAGCCATGAAAGCTATGGCAAACCTAGACAGCATTTTAAAAAGCAGAGACATCACTTTGCCAAAAAATGTCTGTCTAGTCAAAGTTATGTTTTCTCCAGTAGTCATGTATAGATGTGAGAATTAGACCATAAAGAAGGCAAAGTGCAAAGAATTGATGTTTTCAAACTGTGGTGCTGCAGAAGACTCTTGAAAGTTCGTTTGATAGCAAAGAGATCAAACCAGTCAATCTTGAAATCAACCCTGAATATTCACTGGAAAGACTTATACTGAAGTTGAAGCTCCAATACTTTGGCCACCTGATTGGAAGAGATGACTCATTGGAAAAGACCCTGATTCTGGGAAAGATTGAGGGCAGGAGGAGAAGGGGATGGCAGAGTATGAGATGGTTGGATGGCATCACTGACTCAGTGTACATGAGCTTGAGAAAACTCCAGGAGAGAGTGAAGGACAGTCATATGGTCATAAAACTTGGTGTGCTGCAGTCCATGAGGTTGCAAAGAGTCAGACATGATTTAGTGACTGTACAACAACAAATGGCGTGTGAGATCTTAGTGCACAACCATGGCTCAAACCCATGCCACCTGCACCGGCAGTAAGAAGTCTTAAGTACTGAGCAACAGGGAAGTCTCCATGATTACCACAGTTTTTGTAGCTAGAGACAGAAATAACACAATTATGCTTTTAGACACGTGCCGAATACTAACTTTTTTGTGTTTCACTTGGACTTTGCCTCAGCAGGATTTGAATAACAAATACACTTTCTCATCCATGTATTAAGTTTTGCAGTCCTGCTCTGCTCTGAGTTTCTTTTTTTAATTTTGCTAACTTTTTGTTTATAGATGTGCAACAAGGATTTCTATTATAGTGAGAAGACAAGGCATTTTCATCATCACATTAACATATATATATATGTAAAATAATGATTTCACCTCAAGGAAAACATATTTGAGCCATTTGTTCCTAAGGCCTAGTGTTCTTAAGCTCCAAATACACTCTCTATATAACTTTCACTACACTATAATTCAACTGCTCCTGTTTTCCTAGTGAAATATATTTCTTTTCTTTTTTTTGGGGGGGGTGACTAAGAAAGAAATTATCAAGGGAAAATGGACAAAAAGGAAAATTAATAAAGCTTCTAGGCATAACTAAGTACTCAATGAGAAAAACTATGTTGATTATTCCCTAATACAATGTAATATATTTTTTTCCTCATGAACACTTTTTGTTTTAATGAGAAAGGACATTATTTATGGCAGGCACTAGACTGTAGTTGGATATGTATTTTCAACATTATCAGTAGCTTTCTTAATTTTGCATTAGCTGTTTTGTGCAACTGGAAGTTTCTTCATCCCCCCCCATCTTTACATTATAATGTTTTTGTAAACTTCAATTGTATGTTCTGTTAATATTGCCTATAGAATTTAGTATTTTTAGAATTAAGATTCCAATATTTTTCCCAAGAAAAAAAAGAATACCACAATATTATTAATCATTGAAAGATTGCTTAAAATATCAATGACTTTTTATTTTAATAAGCAAAATGTTAGTATGTATTAGCACAAGATAATTTGTATGTCTTTAGTACTTAGCATCCAGAAGATTTTTTAATAAAGAAAATAGTCCTTCTCTTGCCATGCATTATGTTCATTTGAATTTCAGGGAAGGTGCTTCCTAATATGAGAAATCCATTTACATTTCTTAAATATGCAAAGGCAAATGAAATGATGCGAAATTATTTAAATAATAACGTTTAGATGACTGCATGTCTATCACACCATTTTTCCAAGTTTTCCACAGAGATGGGGTAGTACAATCTTAGAATATTTCTGTGACTTAGTCGAATTTGATGGAGGAAACACCTTCTTAGGTATGTAAAATTAAACTTTCTAGTAACTGAGGTCTTGCTTCTACTTTTTTCATAGGACATTCAATATTGTAGACAGTAATGAATTGTCCCTTTTTAAGGTAATGTCCTTATCAAAAAATAGCATTCAAAATATTACTTAAATTTTAATTCTTATTTAAGTATATTACTGCCACTAGGTATTTTTGCTTTTATTTTAAAACTTGAATCCTGTTATTTATGAACTTTTGTAAACATCATCAGATGGTCAATACCAAAATCAGATTGATTATATTTTTGCAGCCAAAGGTGTAAAAGCTCTATATAGTCAGCAAAAACCAAACCAGGAGCTGACTGCAGCTCAGATCATGAACTTCTTATTGCCAAATTCAGACTTAATTACAGAAAGTAGGGAAAACCACTAGACCATTCAGGTATGACCTAAATCAAATCCCTTATGATTATACAATGGAAGAGAAAAATAGATTTAACGACTAGATCTGATAGACAGAGTGCCTGATGGATTATGGATGGAGGTTAGTGACGTTGTACAGAAGACAGGGAGCAAGACCATCCCTAAGAAAAAGAAATGCAAACAAGCAAAATGGCTCTCTGAGGAGGCCTTACTGTGAAAAGAAGAGAAGTGAAAAACAAAGGAGAAAAGGAAAGATATACCAATTTGAAAGCAGAGCTCAAAAGAATAGTAAGGAGAGATAAGAAAGCCTTCCTCAGTGATAAGTGCAAAGAAATAGAGGAAAACAATAGAATGAGAAAGACTAGAGATCTCTTCAAGAAAATTAAAGATAACAAGGGAAGATTTCATGCAAAGATGGACTCAATAAAGGATAGAAATGGTATGGACCTAACAAAAGCTAACGCTATTAAGAAGAGGTGGCAAGAATACACAGATAAACTGTACAAAAAGGATCTCCACGACCAAGATAATCATGATGGTGTGATCATGCACCTAGAGCCAGACATCCTGGAATGTGAAGTCAAGTGGAACTTAGGAAGCAACACAATGAACAAAGCTAGTGGAGGTGATGGAATTCCAGTTGAGTTATTTCAAATCCTAAAAGATGATGCTGTGAAAGGGCTGCACTCAATAAGCCAGCTGAGTTGGAAAATTCAGCAGTGGCCATAGGACTGGAAAAGGTCAGTTTTCATTCCAGTCCCAAAGAAAGGCAATGCCAAAGGATGCTCAAACTACCACACAGTTGCACTCTTCTCACATGGTAACAAAGTAATGCTCAAAATTCCGCAAGCCAGGCTTCAGCAATACATGAACCATGAACTTCCAGATGTCCAAGCTAGTTTTAGAAAAGGCAGAAGAACCATAGATCAAGCTGCCAACATCCATTGTATCATCAGAAAAGCAAGAGAGTTCCAGAAAAATATCTATTTCTGCTTTATTGACTATGCCAAAGCCTTTGACTGTGTGGATCACAAAAAACTGTGGAGAATTCTGAAAGAGATGGGACTACCAGACCAGTTGACCTGCCTCTTGAGAAACCTGTATGCAGATCAGGAAGCAGTTAGAAATGGATATGGAACAACAACTGGTTCCAAATAGGAAAAGGAGTACGTCACTATTGTATGTTGTCACCCTGCTAATTTAACTTATATGCGGAGTACATCATGAGAAATGCTGGGCTGGATGAAGTACAAGTTGGAATCAAGATTGCTGGGAGAAATATCAATAACCTTAGGTATGCAGATGACACCACCCTTATGGCAGAAAGTGAAGAAGAACTAAAGAGCCTCTTGATGAAATAGAAAGAGGAGAGTGAAAATGTTGGCTTAATGCTCAACATGCAGAAAACAAAGATCATGGTATCGGGTCACATCAGTTCAGTTCAGTTCAGTCGCTCAGTCGTGTCCAACTCTTTGCGACCCCATGAATCGCAGCACACCAGGCCTCCCTGTCCATCACCAACTCCTGGAGTTCACTCAGACTCACATCCGTAGAGTCGGTGATGCCATCCAGCCATCTCATCCTTTGTCGTCCCATTCTCCTCCTGCCCCCAATCCCTCCCAGCATCAGAATCTTTTCCAAAGAGTCAACTCTTCACATGAGGTGGCCAAAGTACTGCAGTTTCAGCTTTAGCATTATTCCTTCCAAAGAAATCCCAGGGCTGATCTCCTTCAGAATGGACTGGTTGGATCTCCTTGCAGTCCAAGGGACTCTCAAGAGTCTTCTCCAACACCACAGTTCAAAAGTATCAATTCTTCTGTGCTCAGCCTTCTTCACAGTCCAACTCTCACATCCACACACGACCACAGGAAAAAACAATAGCCTTGACTAGGCGGACCTTAGTCAGCAAAGTAATGTCTCTGCATTTGAATATACTATCTAAGTTGGTCACAACTTTTCTTCCAAGGAGTAAGCCTCTTTTAATTTCATTCATGGCAAATAGATGGGAAAACAGTGGAAACAGTGGTTGACTTTATCTTTGGGGGCTCCAAAATCACTGCAGATGGTGATTGCAGCCATGAAATTAAAAGATGCTTGCTCC
Source organism: Oreotragus oreotragus (assembly GCA_006410675.1). Taxonomy (NCBI): domain Eukaryota; kingdom Metazoa; phylum Chordata; class Mammalia; order Artiodactyla; family Bovidae; genus Oreotragus; species Oreotragus oreotragus. Next base: position 145,739 of record SJYX01007868.1, on the reverse strand, counting down.
TTGGAAGAAAAGTTTGACCAACTTAGACAGCATATTAAAAAGCAGAGACATTACTTTGCCAACAAAGGTCCACATACTCAAGGCTATGGTTTTTCAGTAGTCATGTATGGATATGAGAGTTGGACTCTAAAGAAAGCTGAACACCAAGGAATTGATGCTTTTGAACTGTGGTGTTGGAAAAGACTCTTCAGAGTCCCTTGGACTGCAAGGAGATCCAACCAATCCATCCTATAAGATTTCAGTCCTGGGTGTTCTTAGAAGGGACTGATGTTGAAGCTGAAACTCCAATAGTTTGGCCACCTGATGTGAAGAGCTGACTCATTTGAAAAGATCCTGATGTGGGGAAAGATGGAATGTGGGAGGAGAAGGGGATGACCAAGGATGAGGTGGTTGGATGGTATGTCTGACTCAATGGCATGAGTTTGAGTAACTCCAGAAGTTGGTGATGGACAGGGAAGCCTGGCATGCTGCAGCACATGGGGTCAGAAAGAGTCGTACAGGACTGATTGGACTGAACTGAACTGAACTAATAAACATTTTACTTTAAGAGAACTCAGGAAATGAAAGTAGCAAAAAATATATATGCATCTCTTTTCCTCTGTATTTTATATTCCCAACTTTAAGTCTATGAATTATATAATCCAGATTAGTCATATTATGCTGAGCAATCAAATTAGAATCATAATCCTTCTTTGGGTATTCGCTAACTGAATGATACAGTCAGCTTACCTTCTCTGTTAGACCTTCTCTGTATTATATTGTTACACTTCTGAATTTATTGGAGTGGAAGATTGAATTGTTGCAACAAATATATAAAGACATTTGATTGCAAAGAAACTTGAGTACTTATTTCAACATTCGAGTGTATGTTGAATGAGTTAAGCAATCCTTTTTCCTCCCTTTTTTTTGGTTAAATGGCAAACATTAAATAAAAAAGCTTCTGGTAATGTAATCATTTCTCTAAGAACATCACAATTACCATTCTTAAATATACATATAAATGACCTGATGTTGATTTCTTAAGGTCTGAGACCACGGATAATTTATTTACACCTTGAATTCCATTCATAACACAGAACCTCATATTTAGTAGATCAGTTCAGTTCAGTCGATCAGTCGTGTCCGACTCTGTGACTTCATGGACAGTAGCACACCAGGCCTCCTTATTCATGACCAACTCCTGGAGTTTACTCAAATTTGTGTCCATTGAATCAGCGATGATATCCAACCATCTCATCCTCTGTTGCCCCCTTCCCTTCCCACGTTCCATTTTTCCCAGCATCTTGGTCTTTTCAAATGAGTCAGCTCTTTGCATCAGGTGGCCAAAGTATTGGAGTTTCAGCTTCAACATCAGTTCTTCCAATGAACACACAAAACTGATGCCTTAAGGATGGACTGGTTGGATCTCCTTACAGTCCAAGGGACTCTCAAGAGTCTTCTCCAACACCACAGTTCAAAAGCATTTATTCTTCAGTGCTCAGGTTTCTTTATAGTCCAACTCTCACATCCATACATGGCTACTAGAAAAACCATAGCTTTGATTAGATAGAAATTTGTTGGCAAATAATATCTCTGCTTTTTAATATTCTGTCTAGGTCATTCATAATTTTTCTTCCAAGGACCAAGTGTCCTTTAATTTTGTGGCTGCAGTAGCCATCTGCAGTGATATTGGAGCCCAAAACAATAAAATCTTCCACTGTTTCCACNACCAGGCTCCTCCCTCCATGGGATTTTCCAGGCAAGAGTACTGGAGTGGGGTGCCATTGCCTTCTCTGCACTAGGAGGCTGCAAAGCCAAGATCCAACTCTGTATCTGCCTGCTGCCAAAGCCTGTTTCGATTTACTTTCCATGTTGATTTCCAAGACCAGCTGGAGGCACTGTGTTTATTGCTGTCTCTTATACACATCTTGAAGTGATGGGACCAGACGCCATGATCTTAGTTCTCTAAATGTTGAGTGTTAGCCAACATTTTCACTCTCCTCTTTCACTTTCATCAAGAGGCTCTTTAGTTCTTCTTCACTTTCTGCCATAAGGGTGGTGTCATCTGCATACCTAAGGTTATTTATATTTCTCCCGGCAATCTTGATTCGAACTTGTGCTTCATCCAGCCCAGCATTTCTCATGATGTACTCTGCATATAAGTTAAATTAGCAGGGTGACAATATACAATAGTGACGTACTCCTTTTCCTATTTGGAACCAGTTGTTGTTCCATATCCAGTTCTAAATGTTGCTTCCTGACCTGCATACAGATTTCTCAAGAGGCAGGTTAGGTAGTCTGGTAGTCCCATCTCTTTCAGAATTCTCCACAGTTTATTGTGATCCACACAGTCAAAGGCTTTGGCATAGTCAATAAAGTAGAAATAGACGTTTTTCTGGAACTCTCTTGCTTTTCCGATGAACCAATGGATGTTGGCAGCTTGATCTATGGTTCCTCTGCCTTTTCTAAACAAAGCTGGACATCTTGAAGTTCATGGTTCATGTATAGCTGAAGCCTGGCTTGGGGAATTTTGAGCATTACTTTGCTAGCGTGTAAGATGAGTACAACAGTGTGGTAGTTTGAGCATCCTTTGGCATTGCCTTTCTTTGGGACTGGAATGAAAACTGACCGTTTCCAGTCCTGTGGCCACTGCTGAGTTTTCCAAATTTGCTGGCATATTGAGTGCAGCACTTTCACAGCATCATCTTTCAGGATTTGAAACAGCTCAACTGGAATTCCGTCACCTCTACTAGCTTTGTTCATAGTCATGCTTCCTAAGTCCCACTTGACTTCACATTCCAGGATGCCTGGCTCTAGGTGCGTGATCACAGCATCATGATTATCTGGGTTTTGAAGATCTTTTTTATATAGCTCTTCTGTGTCTTCTTGCCACCTCTCCTTTTTTCTAATTTATTATTTTATTTTTATTTTTACTTTATTTTACTTTACAGTACTGTATTGGTTTTGGCATACATTGACATGAATCTGCCACAGGTGTACATGAACTCCCAAACATGAACCCCCCTCCCATCTCCCACCCCACATCATCCCTCCGGATCATCCCCATACACCAGCCTCAAGCATCTTGCATCCTGCATCGAACATAGACTGGCAATTCATTCCTTACATGATAGTATACATATTTCAATGTTATTCTCCCAAATCATCCCACCCTCTCCCTCTCCCTCTCCCTCAGAGTCCAAAAGTCCACTCTACACATCTGTGTCTCTTTTGCTGTCCTACATACAGGGTCCTCATTACCATCTTTCTAAATTCCATATATATGTGTTAGTATACTGTATTGGTGTTTTTCTTTCTGGCTTACTTCACTCTGTATAATCGGTTCCAGTTTCATCCATCTTATTAGAACTGATTCAAATGTATTCTTTTTAATGGCTGAGTAATACTCCATTGTGTATATGTACCACAGCTTTCTTATCCATTCATCTGCTGATGGACATCTAGGTTGTTTCCATGTCCTGGCTATTATAAACAGTGCTGCGATGAACATTGGGGTACATGTGTCTCTTTCTATTCTGGTTTCCTCGGTGTGTATGCCCAGCAGTGGGATTGCTGGGTCATAAGGCAGTTCTATTTGCAATTTCTTAAGGAATCTCCACACTGTTCTCCATAGTGGCTGTACTAGTTTGCATTCCCACCAACAGTGTAAGAGGGTTCCCTTTTCTCCACACCCTCTCCAGCATTTATTGCTT